>OU893343.1:10000000-10549539 GCA_918026875.4 Diatraea saccharalis
AAAAAGGAACTATTAAAACATGATAATTTGACTCTCGAAGAAGCTGTAAATTTGTGTAGAGCTGCAGAAGCAACTGATAAACAAATTAAAGATTTATCATGTTTAATAAATACCTTGGACATAAAGAAAATTGAAAATCCAAGACTTAGTAAATGCAAATTTTGTGGTACTCATCATATATTCAAGAAAGAATTATGCCCTGCATGGGGCACTGTCTGTGGAAATTGTAAAGGAAAAAATCATCATGAAAAAATGTGTAAAAAGAAGAAAATGGTTAAGGAGATAATAAAGGAAATAAATAGTGATTCAGAAAGTGAATCAATAATAAATAAAATAATCAATGAAAAATACAGTAACTTGGCGCATTGTACACTACTATATAAAACTGGCTCTGATTGGAAAGAAACCAAGTGTTTGCTGGATACGGCAGCTGATGTGTGTCTAATTGGATTCAAAAATGCTATAACAATGTTTGGTAAAGAATATGTTGAAAAAAAGATGAAACCTTCTAAGAAAAGTTTGTTTAGTTTTGGAGGACATAATATCTTTGTACAAGGTGAACTAGATATTACATTAAAAATTGATATGTCAGGCTGTAATAAAAAATATAAAACCACTTTCCAACTTGTACACAACACTCATATTCCTCTTTTATCATGCAAAGCTTGTATACTAATGGGTCTTGTAATATTTTGTAAGGAAGTTCGATGTGTCTATTCACAAGAAACTGGAGACCTCATTAAGAGATTTCAGTCTGTATTTGAAGGACCAGGGAGATTTTGATTTAGAAATTGATAAAGCAATTCCAGCTGTTGTTCAGAAAGCACGACGTGTCCCAATAGCTCTTAGGCCGATGTTGAAAGAAGAACTAAAAAGGTTGGAAGAAGAAGGAATTTTATATATAACAAAAGAAAATGGTTACACAGATTGGGTAAGTAATATTCTAATCATACAAAAAAAAAAGATGCTTTTAAAATAAGGCAATAAAAAGACCCAACCACCAATTCACAACAGTTGATGAAATATTACCTGAGCTTGGAAAAGCTAAAATATTCTCTACTTTTGATGTAAAAAAAGGCTTTTGGCATCTAAAACTAACTGAAGCAAGCAGCAAACTTACAACCTTTTGGACACCATTTGGCAAATATCACTGAAAGGTTCTTCCTTTTGGTATATCCTCCACACCAGACCATTTTCAAATAAAAATGAGTGAAATTATCCAATGCTTGAATGGTGTTGAAGCATTGGTAGACGATCTGCTTGTCTATGGCATTGGTGACACTATACCTGATGCTATACAAAATCATAATAAGAACCTTGAATCTTTACTTATAAGACTTGAAAAATAGAATTGCAAATTAAATAAAACAAAAACCAAGTTATTACAAACATCAGTAAAATACTATGGTCATTTTTTTACCAATAAAGGCCTCCAAGCTGACACATCTAAAGTAGAATCAATTGCAAATATATCAGTCCCAAAGAATAAGAAGGAATTACAAAGGTTCCTTGGTGTTGTTACATATCTTAGTAGATTCATTCCTAACCTAAGAGCTAATACAACACATTTGAGGCAACTAACTCATGTCAACAGTGAATGGACATGGAATACAAAAACACAAAGGGAGATTTTGATTTAGAAATTGATAAAGCAATTCCAGCTGTTGTTCAGAAAGCACGACGAGTCCCAATAGCTCTTAGGCCGATGTTGAAAGAAGAACTAAAAAGGTTGGAAGAAGAAGGAATTTTATATATAACAAAAGAAAATGGTCACACAGATTGGGTAAGTAATATTCTAATCATACAAAAAAAAAGATGCTTTTAAAATAAGGCAATAAAAAGACCCAACCACCAATTCACAACAGTTGATGAAATATTACCTGAGCTTGGAAAAGCTAAAATATTCTCTACTTTTGATGTAAAAAAAGGCTTTTGGCATCTAAAACTAACTGAAGCAAGCAGCAAACTTACAACCTTTTGGACACCATTTGGCAAATATCACTGGAAGGTTCTTCCTTTTGGTATATCCTCCGCACCAGACCATTTTCAAATAAAAATGAGTGAAATTATCCAATGCTTGAATGGTGTTGAAGCATTGGTAGACGATCTGCTTGTCTATGGCATTGGTGACACTATACCTGATGCTATACAAAATCATAATAAGAACCTTGAATCTTTACTTATAAGACTTGAAAAATAGAATTGCAAATTAAATAAAACAAAAACCAAGTTATTACAAACATCTATGGTCATTTTTTTACCAATAAAGGCCTCCAAGCTGACACATCTAAAATAGAATCAATTGCAAATATATCAGTCCCAAAGAATAAGAAGGAATTACAAAGGTTCCTTGGTGTTGTTACATATCTTAGTAGATTCAATCCTTACCTAAGAGCTAATACAACACATTTGAGGCAACTAACTCATGTCAACAGTGAATGGACATGGAATACAAAAACACAAAGGGAGATTTTGATTTAGAAATTGATAAAGCAATTCCAGCTGTTGTTCAGAAAGCACGACGAGTCCCAATAGCTCTTAGGCCGATGTTGAAAGAAGAACTAAAAAGGTTGGAAGAAGAAGGAATTTTATATATAACAAAAGAAAATGGTCACACAGATTGGGTAAGTAATATTCTAATCATACAAAAAAAAAGATGCTTTTAAAATAAGGCAATAAAAAGACCCAACCACCAATTCACAACAGTTGATGAAATATTACCTGAGCTTGGAAAAGCTAAAATATTCTCTACTTTTGATGTAAAAAAAGGCTTTTGGCATCTAAAACTAACTGAAGCAAGCAGCAAACTTACAACCTTTTGGACACCATTTGGCAAATATCACTGGAAGGTTCTTCCTTTTGGTATATCCTCCGCACCAGACCATTTTCAAATAAAAATGAGTGAAATTATCCAATGCTTGAATGGTGTTGAAGCATTGGTAGACGATCTGCTTGTCTATGGCATTGGTGACACTATACCTGATGCTATACAAAATCATAATAAGAACCTTGAATCTTTACTTATAAGACTTGAAAAATAGAATTGCAAATTAAATAAAACAAAAACCAAGTTATTACAAACATCAGTAAAATACTATGGTCATTTTTTTACCAATAAAGGCCTCCAAGCTGACACATCTAAAATAGAATCAATTGCAAATATATCAGTCCCAAAGAATAAGAAGGAATTACAAAGGTTCCTTGGTGTTGTTACATATCTTAGTAGATTCATTCCTAACCTAAGCGCTAATACAACACATTTGAGGCAACTAACTCATGTCAACAGTGAATGGACATGGATTACAAAAACACAAAATGAATTCATTAGATTAAAATCTCTTATTAGTGATATAAAAACGTTAAAATATTATCATAATAATGTTTTAGCAAAATCAACCTGTGGCTTATGTGTCAAGATGCCTGACTCCCACTGAGAAAAAATATGCACAAATAGAAAAGGAACTCCTGGCTGTAGTTTTTGCCTGTACAAGATTTGATCAGTTGATTATAGGTAACAAAAAAACAATAATTAAAACAGATCATAAACCTTTATTAAATATATTCAAAAAACCACTTCATGCACCAAAGGGACTTGAATCCATGCTTTTAACATTACAAAGATACAGTCTTGAGTTGCAATTTATATCAAGAAAACAAAACATTTCAGCAGATGCTTTGTCACGATTTTATTTGAATTGCAAGGATGTAGATAAGTCAAAGAAAATGAAAATCTTGGAGATTATCGAAAATATAAATCCATTGAAAAACTTACCAATATCTGATAAATGCATTAAGGAAATTGAAACAATTACACAATAATATCAAAATTTATTAAACTAAAATCTTACATTGAAAATGGATGGCCAAAATATATAAGGGATATACCAGATGCTATCAAAACCTATTATAGTTTCAAAGATGACTTAATAGTTTATGAGGGACTCATACTAAAAAACCATGCTATATTAATACCTGAAAGTTTAAGAATAGATATGTTAAAAAAATTGCATAGAGCACATTCGGGAATTGAAAATACATTAAAATTGGCTAGAGGCTATATTCTGGCCATCTATGTCTAATGATAACAAAGAAATGATTAACTGTTGTTCCCTTTGTATTAAATATCAATCTAGTAGACAAAAACTAACAATGCAAAGTCACAAAATACCTGAATATCCATTCCAAATAGTGTCAATGGACGTCTTTTTCTTTAATTATAATGGTAAGCAGCTGAAATATTTGATAACAGTTGATCATTTTTCAGATTATTTTGAAATTGATAAATTAAAAGACTTGTCTTCCAAAAGTTATTGAAATCTGCAAGAAAAATTTTTCACGCCATGGAATTCCAGAAATAGTAGTAACAGATGGTGGTACTAACTTTGTGAATCAAGATTTTACACAGTTCAGTCAGGACTGGAATTTTACTCAGGTGACTTCTTCTCCTCATCATCACCAAGGAAATGGAAAGGCAGAAGCTACCGTTAAAATAGCAAAAAAGCTACTACTAAAAGCTACAGAAAATGGTGAAGACTTTTGGCTCAGTCTTCTTTGCTTAAGAAATACACCTAATAAGTTGAATTCCAGTCCAGTGCAAAGATTATTCTCTCGTAGAACAAGAGGTTTCCTATCAGCTGTTAAAGCATTGCTTGAACCAAAGGTAATAAATGATGTCTTTGAAAAAATTAAAAACAAAAAGGAAAGGGTAAAACATGTACATGATAAACGGGCCAAGAAGCCAATTCCTTTAGAAATTGGTCAACCGGTTTCGGTACAAATTAATCCTTCTTCAAACAAAACTTGGTCTCCTGGTGTAGTCTCAGATGCACTTTCAGACAGATCTTATCTGGTTGATGTTAATGATTGTATTTATAGAAGAGACTTACTACATATCCGTCCACAATCATTTGATTCATCACACAATACCCATATTTATCACAAAAATAGTGACTCAACAACACTACTTAACAATGATAACCTAGATCATAGTTCAAATACTAATAATGATTATTTAAATTCAACACAAGAAACACCTGATATTCAATCTCATTCAACTCCTACTGAAGTTGTATCTCCTCCATCTAATTCTAGTTCACCTATTTTTGATAATGATAGACCCAAGAGGGAAACAAAGAAACCCTCTTATTTACAAGATTATGTTTCTTAATTAAGTAAAGATCTATGTTATCGATAATATGTTTTAAGTTCATAAGTATTATTATAGGTATGTTAAAATTAAGAGTGATTTATATTTTAACTATATTCTTGATTGGACGATAAATTATTAACTATTAAGAGGTTAAAAATGTATATTGAATAATTAATAAGATAAGAAATTAAATTAGTATCTTTCAATATTGTAATATAAAACAAAAATGTTTGACACATTGTTATCTAGATTAATTGATTGATATCGTAGATGTGTATGTACATGTTTCATTAATTGTTTAAAGACAGCGTGTTGTATGGGCTAGGTCCCAAATAGATTATTTAAAAAAAATAGAGTGAGTTGACAGCCCGCCTTTGGAGATGTCACAATGACAGATTGCTCACAGATGCGACTGCACTTCAAATTGTGAAATACCTAAATAAAAAATTATTAATTCAATAATTCAGTATTTCTTTTACCCAAACTGTGAGTACATCTCGTGCCTTCTGCACACCCCGAGCGCAGGCCCTGCTGCTTTTTTTTTCAAAACATTAAAACAGTAGGACTTGACTCACTTTCAACTTCTTGAGTCGGTGGATACCATACGGTGGCAACTAAGCCGGCTGAGCGATCCCGGTGCGCTCGCTAAGGCCCCTCAGGCTTTAGCAACACCGAAGACCTGATCCCAGTGCACTTGGGCCTTGTCCCAAGGGTGAACGTTTGCCGCTAATTCCATTAGGGATAGCCGCAATTTCCGCGTCCCCCTTCTCCCCTCGCTCCGGCGCGGCGCGGGGTTGGTCTCTTTGCTCACTCGCCCTATCGCCCTCTAACTTACCAAGGTAGGTGTGACGGAGAGAAGTACGAGTGAAACACAACCACTCCTCTCTCTCTCTTGCATAAAACGGTTTTGCATTGCCGATATGTCCGAAAAAGAATACTCATTCGATGAGTTACAGCGAATTTTGCTTGATAGCTTCTTCCAAGCCATCCTTTGCGAGGTGATGTCGGCATCCCAGACATCGCCGCCCCTCTCAACTTCCGTCATGGAGTGCGAAAGCACATCCATAAAAAGGACCGCTTCACAGCGATATACCCCCCCCCCCGTCTCCGTCGGACGACGACCTTCTCAGGACGTCTGATTCCGACGAATCTACTAATTCATTTCACCGCAGGAAGCGTCGTAAGCCACGCTCCCCAAGAGTAAATGCGGACGCTTCCTTGGATGACGTCACTCCCAAGCCCCGCACATCGGGCGGGGTGTCCTCGGTAAGCAATACCGCCGAGAAAACCTCCCTCGGCCCAAACCTTACCAGACGCAATACCGGCAAGAAAGCCATTCGGGAGAATACTAGTATTACTCACCCCGCTGCGGTCGCATAATAAATGCGCTCCAATGCCGGGTAAACCCAAACCTTCGCCTCCCGTATTCATACGGAACAAATCAAGATGGGCAGAGGTCTCAAACCTCTGCACATCCAACAAGATAAGTTATACCCATGCCAAAAACATGGGTTTAGCTATATGGGTGGAAACACCCACTAGTGAGGACTATAGAGCCCTCACTAGACTCCTAACCCACCATAAGGTGGTGTGGCGACTGATACATAGCGATCGCACTAACACATTCAACTTTAAGGTTCTTAAAGTGGTGCCCCCGACAGAACACCAGCAACCTATATTGGTTGGACCGCGGTCTCCGGGCTAACAACTCCTAGCTCGGAGGGAGGCAATTATCCTTTAGTCTCCCTGGCCAATTGTCTCCATCATCAAGTAGGAACCAACCCTTCAACCATACGGTTCCTATAGTGGGTTAACACACCTACGCTCTCCCATAGGAGCGTAATGTTCGTGCGGTTCTGAGAAATGTTCCGTACGAACTCGCCAGCGATCTGATCTATAAGGATGAAATGAACAAGGCTTCCCTGTGGAGTCTGTTCATAATATGCACAGTAGAGCTGGCAGGCCTTTCCCTCTGGCTCTACTCGTCATTCCAAATGTCCCCAACGCTCGCGACATTTTCAAGGCTAAAGACCTTAGCGGCGGTATGCGGCCTTACCGGGGTTAAAGTCGAACCCCCTCACCGACGTGGTTTCCCAGGACAGTGCCACCGATGTCAGATGTTAATATTATTTTGTATTTCACATTTTTATAAATCAGGTATATGATATTTCGTTCTTTGGGTATTCGAGTAATTTATTATAATATCATAAGTTGTGTAGTTATTTAACAATATAGTAAAAAATCTGAGCAAAAATGAACTAGATAGTGCTACCACTTTAATTATTTTGTGTGGTGATAGCTCATCATCATCAATACAGGGTCATGTAAAAAGTATTGATAACTTACTAAAATTACAATCTGAATCAAATTGTAAAATGATAATAAGCAGCTTTCCATATGTCAAAAACTACAATAAGGAACAAAACATGCGCATACATAAATTAAATTTGACATTATATAATATGATATCTCGTCATAGTGACGTTATTTTATTTTTTGATATTAATAAGTATATTAAAAAAATAAATCTGACAAAAGATAATATGTATCTGACTAAATCATGTAAGACCGAAATAGCTACTTTGTTAGCTTTTAATTTACAAGATTCTGTTATATATGATATAACACAGAATAATTTTTGTATTAGTAATTCTACTAATGTAAATATTAATTTGACAAATTCAGTTTTAAACTGAAAAGTAAGACAAAGGCTAAATACATTAATATAATGCATCAAAATATACAGTGTTTGGCCGGCAAAGACTTAGAATTAGAGTTATTTATTCAATCAAATGATATACAAATAGTTTGTTTAACAGAACATTGGCTGCAACTCAGTGAAATGTCGTTTTATTTAAATAATTTTCATATGCAAAGTTCATATGTACGTCGGGGAGCAAAATGCGGTGGATCATTAATATTGGTTAGTGATATTGTAAAATCTAAGGAACGAAAAGATATCGTAGAATTAACGGTAGAACGAGATATTGAACTTTCTTGTGTAGAATTAAGTAATTTAATCATAGTATGTGTATACCGACCCCCCAAAGGTAATTATAGTGTTTTTGAGTTAGTGATGGAGGATGTGCTTAAAAAGTTAGACTCAAAAAACAAATTTTTAGTTGTATGTGGTGATTTTAAACATAGATCTTCTCAAACCCAGTATAACATCCGATCGTTTTCTCTCTTTGTTCAAATGTTTTAATTTAACAAATCAATTTCATGAACCGACAAGAGTGACTGCGAATTCAGCTACTTGTTTGGATAATATTTTTTCAGAACGCAACCCAACAAACAAATTAGTTTTTAATAATATTTCATCTGATCATTATGGCTTGAAAGTTACTTACGTGATAACGGTTCCTAATGAACCTAAAATAATAGAAGTTAGACCATTTAATAATAAACGTATAAATAATTTTCAACTAAATATAGATGAGAAAATCGTGCAGATGTCATGGTCACATGACGACCCCGATATACTTTATAATAACCTTTTTCATCTCATAAAGAATGAATTCGATCGAGCTTTCCCTTCTAAAACGAAGAAAATTACTACGCAGAAACTACAGTTTTGTGACTGGGCTACGACTGGTATTTATAAAAGCAGAAACAGGTTATATGAGTTGTACAATCTTAGAAAGTATAACCATTCTGAAAAATTCGTAGATTATGTAAAAGCTTACTCCAAATTATTCAAAAAAGTATGTGCATTGGCGAAGTCAAATTTTATTAGAGACAAAATTAAAAATTCCAGTGATAAAATAAAAACTACTTGGAATATTATCAATCGTGAAACTGGTAAAAACAGACCACATGACGACGTATTGGCACTTACTTTCAAAAACGAGCTATTAAAAACTCCTGAACTGATCGCCAATATTTTTGATGATTTTTTCATAAATAAACCGATCGAGACAACTTCTAATTTGAATTCTTCGCCAGAGGCAGCAATGGCTTTGCTTAGGAAATGTGTACCAAAATGTGATACCTTATTTAAGTTCAAATATATTGATTCATTAGATGTTATTAAAGGCTTCAGATCAATAAAATTAAAAAACACTCGTGACTTATGGGGTATATCAGTGAATATAATTAATATCATTGCTCCCTATCTCGCTGATATTTTCAATCACTGTATTGATGAGGGTATTTTCCCAGATCTCATGAAATTTAGTAAAGTCATTCCTCTTTTTAAAGCTGGTAATAAACAGGATCCTAGTAATTATAGACCCATTTCAATTCTACCGACACTAAGCAAGATTTTTGAAAAACTTATTCTGGAACAATTAATATCCTACTTTAATTCCAACAAACTTTTGCATACTAAGCAATACGGTTTTACTAAGGGTCGTTCGACAACAGATGCGGGTGTTGCGCTACTGAAGCATATATTTAAAGCATGGGAGGGATCGCAAAACGCTCTTGGTGTTTTTTGCGATCTGTCCAAAGCCTTCGATTGTGTTGAGCATCAGACACTGTCGTTTAAACTGAATTACTACGGTATTAAAGGTGCTGCTCAAAAAACTAATGCTGTCGTATCTTAGTTCCAGAACACAAACGGTAGATATAAACGGTGCGAAGTCGTCGGGGTCTCATGTAAAAATAGGCGTTCCCCAAGGTTCTATCTTAGGCCCATTTCTGTTTTTAATATATATAAATGATTTGCCATTTTTTGTTAAAAACCTGTGTGAGATCGTGTTGTTTGCAGATGACACTTCATTAATATTTAACATTGACAGAAACAAATATAATTTTGACGATGTAAACAATACTCTTTCACGAGTCTTATCTTGGTTCACAGTTAATAATCTTCAATTGAATGCTAAAAAAACTAAATGTATAAAATTCACTTTACCTAATGTAAAAGTAGAACCAACTGAAATTAAACTCAACAACGAACATTTAGAGTTAGTAAGTTCAACAAAATTTTTGGGCATAACACTAGATTCAAAACTGCAATGGAACCCGCATATTTCTATATTAGCTGGTAAACTCAGCTCGGCTGCATATGCCATACGAAAAATAAGACAAATTACCGATATAGAAACTGCCCGGACAGTGTACTTTAGTTATTTTCACAGTATCATGTCCTATGGCATTATATTGTGGGGAACGGCAGCCGATATTCAGTCTATATTTGTTTTACAAAAAAGGGCAATAAGATCTATCTATCAGTTGGGTTCGCGAATATCTCTTAGAGAGAAATTTAAAGAAATTGGAATATTGACGGTTGCATCTCAATTTATATATAGTTGTATACTTTTTGTCCGGAACAATATTAATGTGTATACCAAACATAGTGATGTACACAAACTTAATACTAGAAATAAAAACAAGCTAGTAGTGCCTTCTTACAGGTTACAGAAGGTATTAGGTTCTTTCATGGGTCAAGGTATACAATACTTTAACAAGATCCCCAGTGATGTATTAGATTTGCCAATAAATCATTTTAAAAGTCATATAAAAAGTTGTCTACAAAGTAAAGGGTATTATACCGTTAAGGAATATCTAAATGACAAAAAGGCATGGTGTTAGATATTTTAACTTTGTTGTATTTACTTTCTAATATTGTAATGGAAAGTGACTTCATATTCTAATGAAGTCACTTTTCAATAAGACTTCTCTGTGTGAAATAAAACAGGGAGAAAAAAATAGCCCTTGCTGAGTTTCTTGCCGGTTCTTCTCAGTACAAGGTCTCCCGCCGTAGTTTTGCGAACCGATGGCGTAGTTTTCGACTTTCACAAGTGCTCTGTAAAAGCCTAAATTGAATAAATAAATTTTGATTTGATTTGATTTGATTTGATTTACCCATCAAAAGTGTTTATCAATTATTTCTGCTCAAGATTTCGTTTACCAAATAAGTGGCAGGGGAAATTTTTTTTTGACGATTCAAAAGTGCTTACAGTAAGCTTACTGAATAAAGATATTTTCATATCATGAATTTGTAGTTTAATTTATTAAATCTCATGCCCGAAAACCGCTAAATTGAAATTGACATTGAATTGTATATTTGCGTATCAGACAATGTAGTATAAAAAAATATGGGCCATTGATAGAAACTGATTGCACAAAGTACATGATTATTAAAAATTAAGATCGGCATTATCTTATTTTGTTCGTAGCCTGATTATTTGGCAAAAATTGAATAAATACATCGTTCTTTAAAGCCACGTTTAAAATTTTACTAAACACTAAATTGACGACATGAAAAAAATTGTAGTCAGCTCCTGGTCTATATATAAAAAAAAAACATTAAAAAGATGTATTATAGTTTCCGGACGCTTAGCATTCCGGGGAAACTATATTTTAGAACTTGATTGACCATACATTTCTGACGATTGAATAACATATAAGCGACAGCTCTACATGTTTAGCCTATCATCTCTCGCTCGGGTCGAGTGCACCTGCTCGACATTCATTACGTCACTAAAGGGTTGCAAGGTTGTATTCAAAAGTTTAGTATTTCATTAGTTATTTTACTAATAAAAGGCTTTGACACAATAACCATTTCAAGGTCTAAAATAATTCTATGAATACATATTATGTTATGCCATGAACCAACGACTACCTATTAAATACAAAAGGTAAATTAATCAAGGCAAAACTACATTCCAATATATGGCATAGATTTGAAAAAATAAAATTCAGTTGGGCTCTGATATTTTTTTTATTTACTTATGTGTGTGTGAATGTTTACTCATTTTTATAGCAATTTAATTGAAGTATTTTTATATGAAATGGCCTAAACTCTTCAAAAGTATTACATTCATAGGAATCAGTTTGCATCAAAACTCGCCAAGGTCTTTTTAAACTGATACCAAAAAAAATACTATATCTCTCGCTCGGGTCGAGTGCACCTGCTTATTATATATTTGTACTGTGGTATAGGTACTGATACTGACTCCATCCAACACAAATTACATAGGGTATGAGTATGATTCCATGTATCTCCATTGTAAACAGAATGTTGTTGGTCAGTTTTGGCCACAGTTTTGGCGCTATCACTGACGCCGGTTACTGTCCTCGTCTAAACGCGTCTTTACGAAACGCCGTTGCCATAGTTACCTTTTGTCAAACAGACATTCCGAAAGTCAACAGATTTTCGTTATTTTGCAAAGAAGTTAGTGTAATTACGTTCAAAAGAAAGCGAATTAAATTAATTTTCGTTCGATTCCGTTTGTCATAAATCTTATAAGTTATAATCTAATGGCAGAATTGCATATACTGGGACAGCTGAACGGTGCGTCCCAGTTCGAAGAGTCGTGTTCCTTGTTTTGTCGATATTCATTCCAAGCTGGTGTGTATTTACTTTAAGTTGTAACTGAGGATTCATTGCTTCATTAATATGTACATATTGCGAATAGTTGCTATATTTCAGGTCAGAACTGGACAGTAATATCAGGTTGTCCTGAGGGACAGACTGTTTCAGGGAAACCAGATCATAGCAAAACAGTAATTTGGGTTCATCCGCTCGACATTCATTACGTCACTAAAGGGTTGCAAGGTTGTATTCAAAAGTTTAGTATTTCATTAGTTATTTTACTAATAAAAGGCTTTGACACAATAACCATTTCAAGGTCTAAAATAATTCTATGAATACATATTATGTTATGCCATGAACCAACAACTACCTATTAAATACAAAAGGTAAATTAATCAAGGCAAAACTACATTCCAATATATGGCATAGATTTGAAAAAATAAAATTCAGTTGGGCTCTGATATTTTTATTATTTACTTATGTGTGTGTGAATGTTTACTCATTTTTATAGCAATTTAATTGAAGTATTTTTATATGAAAATGGACTAAACTCTTCAAAAGTATTACATTCATAGGAATCAGTTTGCATCAAAACTCGCCAAGGTCTTTTTAAACTGATACCAAAAAAAATACTGTTAGTCTCAAACTTTGTCCAAAGATCAAATTTAAATAAATATTTTAGCTGTTTGATATTTTCAATAATAACTTTAGCACATTTTGAACACCACATGCTCATTTGTTGTTATAATTAATAATTTTAATGTGATTGTTATAGGTTGGCCAAAATTAGTGTTACAGGTAAATTGTTTAGACTCAGTTGGTCGTGTTTGGATTGTGGGATACAGTTGTTGCACTTTACCTGTAGTTCCAGGACATCACATTCTGGATGTACCATGTTGGCTCCCATCTGCCACCACATTGACTGATAGAATAAGGGAATATTTTCTGGGTGGTTCTCATCAATTATTGAATTCTGATATTATTAATTTAGGCATTGATAGGTTTGTGTTTAATGTATTCTAAAATTGCTTGAAGTACCAGTCCTTTTAATTTAGCAATTAACTTAGTTCTATTTACAGGTTCAAATTGAAAACACAGTCTAAAGGCTCTATAAAATTAAGTATAGATATAATTTTAAGAAATTTTAGTCAGTTTGGTGTAGAGTATAAGTAACTATGAGAGTTATTACTTATCTTGGATTCACTTTATTATCAATACTTATACAATTTAGTGTTATGGATTATATTCAAGACAAAATGAAATTGGAAGAGGAACAAACTGATCTCAATGTTGCTAGTCGAAAAAAAAGGTTTGATGAGATGTTAAAGAGTTTCAAACAGAAACCACATGCATTATATTATAGAACGCATATTGATAGTAAGGGTGCACTCAAACTCACTCCGTCCACAATAACATATAGTAATATATCTGTACCCGTAACTGAAATTTCCACTATGATCACAAATACAATAATAGAAGAATTTTATGATGAGAATACTTCAACAACCGAGGAGGCCTTTACCACAGAGACACAATATACCACTACTGAAATAGATAATATAACTGAAATTACCTTTTATGATAAGAAAAACAAAAGTATAGTAAAACCAGATATACCAAAGATAAACTTAAGGAGTAAAAATTGTGGTTGTGATTTGTTGGTAAATATCATCACTATCCAATTTTTCAATAGAGTGTTTATTGGTTTAACGTAATTTCAACATAATTTACCGGTTTTTTCAGTACAAAGTTTGTGATATTAGTTGCTGCTGTGATAATGACTGTACTGACAAGGATAAAAAGTTGTTTTCCAATTGCAATATTTCAAATAGTAATAAAGGAGAATCTCAATATTTATGCTATCCCTTTGAAATATCTAGAAGAGTTGATAAAACAGACTTATTTGACAATTTGTTTTGTATTGTCAAGACTAATATCCCTGATAAACGGAACCTAAATTATGATAAGGTGAGCAAATGTGCATGTGTGATTAACATATTGTTACTTCTATTATTAATTTTGCATATACTTTAAGGATATTTATCTTAATATTGCTTGACAAACAATCTGTGTTAGTGTTTCTAAATTCTGTGTAATTTTTTGTTAACATAAATTGTAAGTTTAAATGTTATTTAATTGGTTTAGCAGACCACTTAAATAATTTGTTAAATAATTTATAAGTGGTAAAGATTAATATTTCTAGCGTTTTCAGTATGATGTTAGTGCAGCAGATACAGCATTTAAATGGCATAAAAATGATATTTCAAGTCATACAGAATTTGAAAGGAAGCCATATGCATATGGTGATACCATATGGGTTTTGAAGGAAAATTCAATTTGGTATATAGGTAATTATTGTTCATACTTATTAAGGTAAATAATATAACTGACCCCTAAACCCTTAAAAAAAAAACAATGCTATAATATAACCAGAACAATAGTTAATAGATTCATAGCTGTGAAATAAAATTTAAGTGCACAGGTTGCACGTTAGGTAATACACCAGGCAACTATATGTCAAATTTCCTCAATCGATTGTGAACTCTATTTACAATATTTTAAGGTTTAAAATCAAGTGGAAATTTGACAGTTCTGTATAGGCTGTCTGTATTTATTCTATTTGCCCAATGCAATACTCGTGAAGTTAATTGAAGTCGTTGATGGCTTTTCAGCCAGAGCCAGCACTTCATTGAAACATCGAAGCGTTTTGTGCATTGTAGGTGTAAATGGAATCGCGATGTCACACTGTTTTTCATAATTTCTCGGTGCAGAAGTTTGATTCTCTTTATCGTGATAGAAGAGTATAACAACACAACTAACTACCTCTATACAACTACCACTTGCGTTAATATTGGTAACTGCAGAGCGATTCTGTAAAAATCTAAACCCGCATTCGAATTCACTCATGTGTCCGAGTTCACGTCATTTAATGTAGAAATTCTCTTGATTCCATTTTTGTATAAAAAAAAACAAGATTGATTGATTCATACGTGATTCAGATATTCTATTCCTATGTCATTTCGAAACTCATTTCACGTATGTCACGAAATGTTATTACCAATTTAAGGCTGAGTTGTTGCCGCGTTTACAGTGACACCTGAGTGAATTCGAATTAGGGTTCGGATTTTTATAGAACCGTAGGGCTGATCGTCACCACCAGCATAACCACCCGTCTCTAATTTTACGGGACAGTTCAGATTTTTATAATACTTCACAATCGCTTATTTTGAGCATATAAAAATGTTATGATATCATTCCACGCAGCGCGTAGTTATAAAAAATATTCTTGTAATTTATTAATATATCAAATAACAAGACTGCCAAAATTGAACTAAAAATAAAAAAAAACAAGTCCCATCAGGCGAGCCTTGATTAAAAAGAAAAACAAAATTTTTATTATTTTTATTATGATCTATATTAGACTGAATTCCGATTACTTTTGATGACTGTCCGAATGTCCCTAATTATGTGTCCCATAAGATGGAAACCCTGATTACAGCACGCATCAAAAATAGGAAATAAATAAAATAGTGCATCTGTGCGCCACACACACGTTTGAATATAAGATTTCTTTTAATATTACAGATATGCCATCACCAACTGTTAATAATTACTGCAGCGGTAGACGACCGATATTGTTTTTAAAAGAACAAAGTATTGCATGCAGTGTCCATTTGAAGGACTTGGAAATGTTACAAATTTTCAAAACATCTCAAGAATCTTATTGTATCAGTGTGACTGAGAAGTCATTTGAATCTTCAGCATTGGTAATTAAATTTGTTTTGAAATATGTCAAACTAATAATATCACAATGGTAAAAATATCTGAGATTGAAATAGAGAATTTAAAATCATCATTTGTATGTCACAACACTTCCACATGATTTTTAGAAATTGCGCTTCCGCGGTGGACTGTCTCATGTACCTACGTTGTGAAAGGTCAATAGCATTTCCATAGGTTGCAGTCCTACCGCGTAACTAAACTTGATGGCAAGGAATCGATATTACCAATATTTTGAGGAGAAGATTGTCGGTCATAATATGGTAGTTAGAACCCCTTTCTCATCTTGAGCAGTTACATTTTTTATGAACTTCAATTACATCGAATCCCCATTGTGTGAATACTTTTTTGCCTTCAATCAGTACTGCGGACTTGTAAATTGAACCTTATGGACGTCATGCACTACTACGAATTTCTAAACAATGACCACGCGACACCACCTGGAAACAAGGAGTGGACCCCAATCTATGAGTCGATATTGGTTGATGGGGTATAGCCTATTTTTGGCTTTAAAATAATTTATTTACACTATCACAAAATATTAAATTTTAATTTTCAGAACTGTTCCTCACTTCACTGCACAAATTGGACTATTATAATTTGTGATGAAGATGGCAGCAAGTGTGCAGATTACAACAAAACTATTCATGAGCCTTTTTGCAATGAAAGTTATTGCACAAATATTGCACTACATTTGGAATACACTTTTTATTATTATGATTCTAAAATAACAAATGTCACCATAAAATTCTTCGTGAAGAATATTCAAAATCATATTCCGTTTATGACACAGGTGATCGATGTAAGATTCGTCATGGCCAATATATCAATTGACCAGATAATTAAAGTTAGTGGGAATCCGGGATACATCTACGGTTTGCCAATAATATCATCAACGGCTGAAGGTAATCATACAATAAATTTTCTCAACAGTACCTTAACCAAAAAGTATTTGACACAAATTAATAACAACGGTGGACTATGCGTGACTTTCAATGGCACTAATAATTTCGTGAAGTTTGGCATTAACAAGCGATTGAAGTGTAGATATTTTTACAACAAACCAATATGGTCAAAGTCAAACAGTACAGATGTTTGCGAAGAGATAGAAAGCAATATTAAACGGTTAGCTGGATTAAGCGAGACTATATTTATATCTGCACTAGGGAACCCGATGAAGAATAAAGAAAGTGATTGGTTGCTTATAAAGAATAATGTCGAAGAAAAAGACTTCACTTATGGGCAATTTTTAGCGAAGAATTCCAGATTGCGTTGCTACAATTTGATAGTTAGATTTTCATATCTATTCACGTTTGCGGATGTTAGTGAAGTTTTTACGAAACGGGAAGACAAAATAATTGCAGTGAAGATTGAGGTGGCCACGCAAAATGTAACCTTCAGCACTGACGACGTTTCAACAGTTTTGACTATAGACACGAATTTCATAGACGGAACAAAACCTAAAGCGTATGAATACGCAGGAGGTCCCCATCTGAATATACATTTGCCGAATGATTTCTTTTATCCGTTCCCCTCAAACGCTAACTGTAGTTCAAAGCTTAGTGTGTCTCTGATTCTATGTATCACAATTTATTATCAAATAAAATAACCGTTAGTAATAACTAATAATTTTTATTTATTGAAATAATTTAAATACTTTTGTTACTGTTACTTCTATCACTTCTAACTTGGCATCCGCCCTTCTCGAGTTTCGTTGGCCTGAAAATAAAATCAAAGTGAGGTGCGAAACGCCTTCTTATCAGCGTTCATTTGAGGTCCGAGGGAGAGATAGAATAAAAAGCTATCGATATTAGAAAAGAAAAATTTAATTAAGCTGATCAGGGAAATTTAACACTGCCTCATCGGTACATCAACACATTCCAACTAAATCTACCGCTATTTACAATATATTTTTACATCGATAACGAGAGTCTTGCATCCAGGCCCGGATCTAGGGGGGAAGTGGGGGCATTTACTCTTAAATCATGATTATATTATACCTTCTTCACAACTTTTTTTCATACATATACGCTAACAGACGAACATGTATCAACATCCTACAAAAAGTAATATAAAATTCGGCCCTCCATGGAGCGTAGGGGTAGGGTTGTGTGTGGAGAGGGGGGGGGGATTAATATAAATCGTAGATCCGGACCTGATTGCATCGATATATATTCGCCGGTAGTGTAGTGAAGCGGGTTAGTTTACCTATGCAACGTATGTGTACACTTTGCGGTCGTCAGGCGTGCGGGCGAGATACTCGCGTTCGATCAGACCTTCGATACGCTTCTTTATCACCACAGGGGATGGGAGGAAACGGGCGCGCAGTTGCTCTGTCACCTCCGTCACGAGAAGTGTGTGCTGGGGAACATTATATATATTAAAAAAACTTAAAAAAACATATTAGCGATATACGGTAGTTCAATATAAATAATGGGCATCCGAAAACCTCGAAAACAATCGTCTATTAATCGACAATACAAAGAAAATTAACGGAAAGTGACTTCATATTTTAATGAAGTTATTTTTAATCTTCATAACTCTGTATGAAGTAAAACGGGAGAGAAAAATGCAGCATTGGCCGGATTTTTATAGCGGTTCTTCTCGGTACAAGGTCTCATGCTTTAGATTTTTTAAAAACCGATGGCATAGTGTCAACATATTTTTTATCATAACCAGCTTTACATTAATGTTGGGACATAGGTCTTTCCTATGGATGGAAACGAATACGGAGAATGGGCCATCACCCACTACACGGCCCCGGTGTGGGTTGGTAGGTGTTAACGATTGCAGATGCAGCCGAGATCAACGTGCCTTCCGAAGCACGAAGGAGTTCGAGATAATAAATTTTTGGTTACTTATCCTATTGACGAGCGCAACTTGTCAGATGCATGGTAACTTTGTCTCGCTCTATTTGTAGCTCGATTAAATAGCTACCTCCTTGTCAGTACGGTTTCGGAAGCAATTAAGTTTTAACAAACATCAAAATTGTAACTGGTTTTATATTGTTATGAAAAATTCTTAAAAATCCACTTCGTCCCTGGTACGCTGAGATGGTAATAATACGAATAATACCTTTCGCTTTTTATATTGATTACAAACATCAGTTTGTCCAGTTACTATAATATATCAAAATCTCCCAGTGAATTTTAACTCTAAACTCAATGTACTAAGGTTTAAAATAGAGTAGAGAATTTTGACAATTTGACTTTACAACCCCCAAATTAAAGGTTGACTCTGCCGTTGGATAGTTTTGCAATTTTTGTCTTAAAGATTTGTTATCGTCTGCTAAGCTGTAACTCACCTGCATCTTCTTGCGCGCCTTCATGATGCGTACTATGGCGGCTTCGATTTCATGTTTGCGGTCTTCGTCGACTTTGTTACGTGTCTCCCTTCGTTCAGGTTCCGATTCGCCTTTAGCTGCTACCGTTTGGATTTTTACTCTGCAACGACAAGTACGCTGTTGTTATTGAAGAAAAAAGAAATCTATCAGTGAAATATTCGAACAAACGAAAGCTGCTATATAATCCCCGCAAATTGCTAATGCTCCTGGCCGCCATTTTGATGACGTAATTGAGTTAAAAAATAAGTACCGTTAACAAATAAACATTGGTTGACGAGTACTTATTTAGATGGCTTGTGTTAAGATCGCACATCATTTTTGTTATGTTTTCCTATTAAGAACATGCAATACTCTCAAATGCTTAACCAAATATTAGCATACGATTATGTGCTAATAAATAGTATTTGATTAAATCATATACGAATATTGTATTCAGTTTTAAAAAGTTTTTTTTTATATTTCGCCATTTATTAATATGTCAATTTATAACGAATGAAAAAATCGTTCGTAGTGTAAAAATTAAAGTGTAATCAAGTTATCGATTATTATATACATTACAAGTAGTACATCCTTAACAGCTTCATGTACGACATGACAGTAAAGATGTCGGCGATTTATTGTAAAATATTCATGCTTGTTCATATTGGGGCCATTTTCGACGATGTCCTTTACTTGAATTTGCACGAATTTATTTATTTTTATTTAAAGATTAGCAAATTCACTCAAAAATATTTTACATTTTATTGCTAACGCATATAAAGCTATATTTACGTGTTCGTAGATGGATGTGTACATATGCATACGTATGGCATAAAGCTAATTTTTTTTTATTTATTGTATTATATTTATTGTATTGTATATTATAATGATACCTTTTGAATAATTTTTCCAGATTTGTCAATTATATATGCCGTAAAATCTGCTTCTTTAAAATGTTTTTCACAAACTTAAAAATTTTCACCAACATCCAGGTTAGGAAACACATCACGAATAGCTTTTAACCACTCTTCACATAATTGCATTCATCATTCTTGTGACATAATTGCATTTATAAATGAATAATTAAAAAAAAGAAAAATAAACAAATTGAAGACACTAAACACTAAATAAATAAATATTCGTTGCGTTCATTTGTTGAATGAAAAAAGTATTCACTAGCGCCAACAGATGGCGTTAGTGCATATACTCCTGCTGACAGAATGCCCCTCCCCCTGCAGAGCAAGCATAGTTCACTTATACGCCAATAGATGGCGTTAGTGCATAAGCTCCTGCTCACAGAATGACCCCCCTGTAGAACGAAAACATAGACGTATCCACGTTTTTGGATTTTTAAGTTTTGTTGTTAATTGTTATGGTTGAATAAAATAGTAACTGCTGTTATGATTTTTATAACAAGTAAAGATAATTTCACTAATAATAAATATATCCAATGTCTCTTACCTCATTATTACTTTTGTTATTTAAAAATGTCGTATCCGTTTGTTATCGCGTTATTACAAAGTAAATGTAATTTTATTTGATATATTTTTTTTATATTTTCCATATACCTCAATATATGCATATAAATTGATTCATTTCCAAAAATTCATGCAATAAATTAACAAACTAAAACTTATTAAATTATTATAACAATATTTTGGGGGTCACTATCGTATAAATATTTCAATAATTAATAAATCATTTATCTCTTGCCTTTTGTGCTAGCTATACTTTCTATATTGACGTCACGACAAGGTTCCAGCGTATTAGCAATTCACGGGACTTATAATATTGCAGTTGATTTTCTTCGAAGCTACTACATCAATTAAATTGAAATTTGTTAGAGATTTAAGCCAGCGACTCAAAGGCAGCTATAGGCAGCATAACGTAAACATTTAGCTTCCGTCTCGTCATATGTGTTGAGTTTACTTACCTGTGTAACTTGGAAGTGAAGGCATCATTAACATAAAACTGGTGTGATGGCTCGATCTCTTTGTTCTTGGGATGCTTGATGAGCACTCGCTGTGTCGCTTTACCCATTGCGAGTGATTGCAGAGCACGGATCAAGTCCTTCTCCGGTATATCAGTCTCATTCAGTATTTCCTGTTTAAATGCATAAGATTCTTGTTGAATTACTTTTTATAGGAAAATTCGTATATAGTAAGTATTATAACCTGTCATATTATCTGTTCGCAATAAAAATATTTACAAGCTGCTCATCTCTGGAATTCCTTTCTAGTATCTATAAGACGAGCAATATCTGCGAATTTTTCAAAATAGCATATGGAATTCTACCTTTTACAATGAAATATGCTGCTATTGCCGACTATATACATATATGTATTGTGTGTATGTATATTTGCATATTATGCATATGTCATATATTATTTGTTTTTTTAATCTATTTGGAATTCAGAATATTGTAATATATTTTCTTAATAATGTATAAGGCCGCCAATTGTTACATTATTTCGGAAAACTGTTTTGAATTTGTAAACGTTTGAAAACTTGTGTAATGATAACAATAAAGAATTTTCTATTCTATTCTAATAAAATGACAGCTATGCCATGAAGTTGGTAGCTAATTCGATCTTATAACAAAAAAATCATTTTTTCATATTTGATGGTGTGAATTACAATAATGAATGAAATTTGCAAGGATTTTATAATACACTAGCTTTCTGCAAGCTGAACTGTAGAACTGTTTAGTGGCATAGAACATGATAATCCAATTTAATTTGGATAAGTACATATCATGTGAAGGATATCTTCGCTTTTTATAATATAAGTAAAGTGTATAGACTAGCTAGATTAGACTAGCAAATTCACGACCGTGAGCGTTGTCTACGTGTGTTGCTGTAGCATACTCTGTATATAGATTGTATTCTCAACTATATTCCCGGCTTCGTAATTATCAAGAACTATAATGAGTTTTATTTTTAATTTTATGTATATGCGTTTGTAAAGTGCGTATGTAAAGAATCGTCTTTGAATTCGTAATTCGAATTTTTCGATTTGAGTGTAGATAAAAATATGTATTTAATATTTTTCCATTATCTGTCTGACGGACTAAATTGTTTATTTTTATTCAGTCATCATCCCTATTATCAATACTGAACCCTGCCATATTAAGTGTTAACACTGACCTCGTACGTGAGCCGCTCGCGTTTATTGAACAGCAGCAGCACACACATCTGGAAGGTGGACACTTGTATGATATGCCTGCGCACTGAGGCCGCCGAGGGGGGCGCGAGGGGCGCCGACGACGGCGCGAGGGGGGCCGCGGGGGCGGGCGCGGGGGGCGAGTGGGGCGGGGAGGGGGCCGCCGACCGGAACGTCGCGTGAAGGTCCGCGCTGCCCAGCTGCGGCTGCAGCGACAACTGGCGGCCAGAGTGCTTCGCCAGGTAGAAACTAACAACGGACGAATTATAAATTGGTATTATCTATGGTATGCTTTTTACATCCTATTCGGAGAATTTACATCTATAATACCGTTAGTACACTGACGCAATCATATGCGAATGCGAAATATTTGCAAAATCTTGTCAGTTATATGGCAGTTTTGTCTCGCCCTATTATTAACTCGATGCCATAGCTGCGTCCTTATCAGTACAATTTCGCAGTCAACTGGTAAAAACTTCGTTACACAAACGCACATGATTCGCATTGAAGGTTCCCATCCGAACCGATTTCTTATGACTTTTGTTTCTCCAAAGGTGACAACCCTGTTTGCATACGCATAGTTTCGTAGATGTTTCGCATTCACAAGCGAATGCGTCAGTGTACTAATGGCGATAATAGATAAATCAATATGATGGTAGACAGATTACTTAATTTTATATCCGTGTGTGTCGTAAATTGGCACATGTATTTATGACCCAGCCCGTCTCTATAGGCAAACTAATCAACTGCCTAAAGCGCTCTTAATATAGGCTCATAATAAAACTCGTAATCTCGAACTCGGTTCTCACACAGCAATCAGTTATAAAGTTTAAAGTTTATTCGTAGAATATTCTTCTTAAATAATAATCAGAGCGTATGACGTAAATTGGTAGTCAAATTATCTACTTTTATTTGGTTCTTCGCACGTGAAAAGTTGGCTTAAATCTCACTCATCGAATAGCGTAGCATAAACGCCGCGTTTCACGCATTATGTTTTAAAAAATGATAAAGCATATAATGCTGTTTCACTCAAGCCGCTGAAGTGTTATACAGATGTCTTATATTATGGTATTAATAAGATTTACCTTCTAAACACCTCAAAGGCACTCCTGGGCGCGGTGGGTATATTGCACTTGGGCGTAGCACTCTGCGTTGGCCAGAAGCCCGTAGTCAGCACACGAACCGACAGATCCACACCGTGAAGATTGGTCTACGATCACTCCACACATTAGTCACGTTTCATATAACATCTGCTACAGCTCAGTTGCCGAAAAAATGAATACGGTGTAGACAGTAAACGAAAATAAATACCAATTAATTGGTATACTATTACCGATAGTCACATTTTTATTTTTATTATAATTATATTGCTTAGTTATGAAAAAACATCGTGTGACGTCATGCCCCTCTAACTCATATCAGAACTTAGAGAATTCAACCTTATACATTTGCGTTTTCGCGGGAAACTTTGAAAATTAAATTCATTTATAGATTTTAATTTATGAAAGAATTATATTTTTTTAGATATATTTCATGTATATAAATAAATATATAAAAAGTTGTCTACACCCCTATTTAGTACAGTGACCCGGCATTTACATATCTCTTTCACTCGTGTGCAAAAATATTGCTATTATGCTCGCACATAGAATCTAAATTGTTTACTATATTTATCAATACGCACAAAGGTCAACGTAAGAAATTCTCTCTGTTCGGCGACCCTTAGTTCTGTAACGTCCGAGCACATTACTATAGGTAGGATTTACTCTTAGGACGGTTTATGGTCAAATGCTGGTCGTTAATATTTTAAATTATTACTTTTTCATATTCGAATTTGCGTGTTCGTGTTTTGCTGGTGAATAGTCTTTCTTTTCTGATCGAGACCAGCTTAGAGTGAGCATCATAATATTTGGTTGTAAGTGATTAAATGTAATACTTATTGAAAATAAATCAAGACTAAGGAGTTCTACCAGTTTATTCATTGCGCTACCCACCTCCACCATTAGACTAAGTTGCCATGAGTTGCCACAGTTCCTAGCTAGAACTCAATATATATTGTCACGTCATTTGTCACTGTCACGTTTAGTGAAGTTCGTTAAATTGGTGTTTTAATTAGAATTTTTTCTTGGATTCATGCTCAGTTTAATTGCATATGGCTACCGTGAATTCGGTTACACAGTTATTTGACACGTTTAAACGACAAAAATTATACAACAAATTCACCCCGGATGACAGCACATGCTCCTTGAACTCCTCCATGATTGTATTGGAGACAGTCATGTCCTTGAACATGCCTTCCAGTTTTGATGTGAACTGACAACCGCATTCAGTCTGTAACCAATATGTTACCATAAATAGTGATACAATAATAAAAAAGTATACTAACCTAATCTAACAAATCTCATTCATAAAATTGTTTTAATATGGATATTATCTTCATATCCACATTAAAAGATTATGATCATGAGATTTAAATATGAATGATCAGAAAAAAGGTTTCAGTGGTTTATTAACTAATCATTTTTTGATATGAAACAAAATCAGCGAATTTGGTTTGTTTTTTAAAAGTTCTAGACAATTTTTAAATCTCAGCTCTCGGTCATATCCATATTAATATGAAGGTTAGAGCTGGATTTCAAATAGGTTCACCAATTCCAATCACTGAGTGTTGATACGTTTTCTGGATGGGTATTCGGGATATCCTTATTACACTTATCTTTAAAATTGAACTTATATTTTACTAAAAAAAACGACAGTATTTCTAAACTCATAAAAAATAATCATTATAAATAACATTTCCAGCTAGTACATTAGCAAATACAATAAAATACACTATTAATTATAGAACGCCTAAGTTTTAACAGTACATAAAAATGTAAATAGCTACATAAGTACTTAAAAAATGTACAATTTAATCCTGCTTAAAGTCTTACTGCAAAATTCTTTAATTCCAATCACGTAAAATTTCAACCTTTATAAAACAACATAGTTCAGTTTAAAATCCAAAGACTTTAAGCACGATTGTCTCTAAGTTATCTACAAGAGATATCCATGAAAAAAATCTATGGACACTTACTAAGAAATGTCCATATGGAATGTTAAAGAATTTTGCAGAATGTGTGAAGGGCGGAGAAGCTTGGACACCACTAATCACTGACAGAGTTCTCAATTTGTGAGACATCACCGATTATACAATGGAAGTCTCGAGGTTCCACGTCCTTTAACATACCTTCTTTCTGGGAAAGTTGTAAATCAAAATTTGTCAATAAGTGGATTTTCCTACTTCAAACGACTCTTTTAAGGTACCATTCAAATCTACCCCGTTAGAGGACCTACCGTCTTTTAGCCTGCATATATTTTCTTAAATGGTACGGCAGAATGTGTAATGGCAGAATGTAGGAGTACATTTCGATGGACAGTCTTACTTTGTTGTGCATACTATATTTTAACTTTGATTGTACTTTAATCAGGCATAATTTTTTTGATAATCGTGTATATTCACGTCAGCCGTTGGTTGAACGAAAGCCCTAATTTGGGTAAACCATTCGCTTAGTCGTATTTTTGTATAGTTGTTTACAAGTTAATGTCAATATTTATTCGAACTTATGCACTATGCATATCAATATCAATGAGGACTGTTCCTTATTGACTTATGAAAAAATTTAACTGTCATCGGTTAAATTAAGGCCGGCCTGTTCATATAGGTTAACTAGGCAACTGCCTAAGGCGCTCATATTTGGCCGGCATGGCATGAAAAACAGATTGTTTGCTCTAATTATTTAAACCTTAAAAAAATAAAAACATAAAATTACACATTTGTTCTTTGAACTTGAGTGTATGTCTGCAGTATTCAAAAGTATAAATTTTTCGGAATAGCCTTTCAGAAGCGAATAGCCTTTCTAAAGATTTTATTTCGTCATTGGCTAACTGATACTCTTTAAACGGTGTTGCTTAGTATTTCTTTTGTGATTTTTTATGGACAGTTTCATTGAGCCGGCGCTGGACACACGAGAACGGAGGCTAGTTTTTTATTTGTCATCTCATTAAACAGAAACTTTCCCACACCAATTTGAGCTTCATTCGTACGACATAACGATGAGAACATCACAACATTCATCATCATCAGCTTGACGGGACATCAATTCCCCACTGCTTTCCATATGGATGGTTTAAGGAGGTTGAACCATTACCCTCCAAGCTGACGTAGTGCGGATCGGAAGGTATTCCGATTACAAATGCTACCGGGACTAACGGCTCAACCTGCCTTCCAAAGCACGGAGTGGCTCGAGATAATAATTTTTGGCCACCCATCCCGTGGCAGACCATTGCGAAAGTTGCTCAACAACAACGATAGCGGAACGCGGCGCTTATCCACTACGCCACCGAGCTACTAACAAGATTAGTAACATTTTAGTTATGCGATTGATGTATAGTAAACTGACCTTCAGTTTGGAGATCATATTCTTCTCGCTGTCGTCTGACACGGACTTGTTGAGAAGCAGCCGCTTGGCGAGGTGCTGCTTGTAATAACGTTCGAACACGTCCTTCTCTTGCAGGAAACGGAATAGAACCATTGTCTTGTCGAGCACTGCTTCTATTTCTTGCTCACTCATCTAAGAATAGGTATATATATACACACACACATATATATATATATAGATATATATATATATATATATATATATATATATATATATATATATATATATATATATATATATATATATATATATGTTTGTGTGTGTTACGCAAAAAGACCATAATCTATCATCGAGTGAAATAACTAGTGTTATTTGATTTTTGAATTGACTATTAGTAGGAATTGGAACAATGAACATGAAGAACACAATACGGGTGTAGACAGTAAACGAAAATAAATTTACTTTTCTGGTAGAAGGTAGGTATACTTTTACCGATAATCACACTTTTATGGTTATTATATTTATAATATTGCTTAAATTAATTATGGAAAACAAATATTTTATACTCTTTGTCACGTAACCGCAAACAGCGCATGACGTCACTCTTCTCTTACTCATATCAGAAGTTTCAGAGGGCCATGATTTTCTGTCATGTCGTCGATATGACGCGCCATGCATTACAGAAGTGGCGTTTTCGCGGGAAATTTTGAAAATTAAATTTTTCTTCTGTAAAGTACCACTGTATTTTACTCATAAATAAATGGTAAGAGCGAGTAAGCCTCATTCTTAATTATGATTATTTAATTTTTTAAAATAAAGATCGTCACTACTTTACATTTGTGCTCAATACATATTCAATACCAGTATATAAAACACTAACAGAAAAAAATGTAGTTCGTTTACTGTCTACTTTATTGTATAAAAATATTTAGAATGATAGATAAAAATATTACTTCAGCATTTGATTTGGTTGTGTGTTGGATACAGATTACCAAATGAAATGTTTAAGTAAAATTTGTATGATTCTATTATCCATATAATTTTTTAGGAGATACATCCAAACAGTCAAAAAGCTGAAGAATAATAAATAAAAATAAAAAAAAAAATGTAAAACCACTTTTCATTTGAAATTAGGATATAATTAATTAATATAATATTTGAAAATATATATTAATTAACAAAGTCTTGTATAACAAAGTCTTATATGAAAAAGAAATTTTACTTACACCCTTTTCACCTTTCTTCAGTTTCCCATCAATGAACAACGACAAGAATTCTGGAGATTTGTTGTTCAGATTGAGGAAATATTCAAAATCGGACGCGATCATATGTTTGAAAATCTTATCATTATTAAATGAGTTTTGTAGGAAATGATCAAATCTGTCTTTTAAGTCTAGGAGATTCTGAAACAACGTTATGATAGTGTTAATGTAATAAGAATTAGTTAGGTATAATTACAAAATATTAATAGAGCGATGAGTACTCATTTCTGCTTAATAGGATAAAAAAAAACACAAAATAATCTTATTTAATATATATAAATGTAATTACTTTATATTATCATTTCTTTAATATGCGTTTCACTAACCTCTATACCAAAATAATAATGAATCGTTAAATATGACGTTAAGAGCAAAATTACAATATATACAATTTTTTAAACTCTATTCAAGTTGTCAATTATCAATGCGACTTTTTTTAGGCAATTTTTAATATATTTTTTATATAAAAACAAGTATTAATTTAAAGGCTATACAAAATCAGTAGCAGGGTTTCGACATAAGAAAGATAAAAAAGATACATATCACTGTAAGAATAATAATTGTTAAAAGACTTTTGGGAATAGTATTTTAACATACCAGATTTCATCATCATCATCATCAGCCCTTTTACGTCCCCACTGCAGGGGCTCAGGCCTTCCTTATGGATGGTTAAGGAGGATAGGCCATGACCCTCCACGCCGGCCCAATGCGGATTGGAGGGTATTAACGACTGCAAATGCAGCCGGGACCAACGGCTTAACGTGCCTTCCGAAGCACGGAGTAGCTCGAGATAATAATTTTCCGGTCACCCATCCAGTGACCGACCCTTGCGAAAGTTGCCCAACGACTACGATCGCGGGCCGCGGCGCTCATCCACTACGCAACCGAGCTACTCACCACCAGATACTAGATTTATTTTACTCAAAACGTGTTTTATTCATCAATTTAATGAAACCAACTCACACGTGGCATTCGTCATGACGTCACAATTCAATATATATGAGTGAGTGAGCAGAGCGATTCTGTAAAAATCTGAACCCGAATTCAAATTCACTCATGTGTTCGAATTCTCGTAATTTAGTGAAGAAATTCTATTAATTCAATTTGTTTGTATAAAAATACAAAACAAAATTGATTGATAATACGAGTACATATCTCAAATGTTTTATTCCTATGTCGTTTCGAAACTCACCTTACTTAAGCCACGAAACGTTATTGCCAATTCAAAATTGAGCCGATGCCGCTTTTTGAAGTAAATTCGGGTTTGGATTTTTATAGAACTAGCATCAAAGACTATATAGTTGTACTAGCATCAAAGACGTTGTCTTTTAGATTATGATATGAGACGTCACACTATGCTTCATCATATGGCGCCAGCGTTTCGGTTCTTGTAATCCACAGATTACAAATCGCTAGTTAATGTTGCATAAACAAAATAAATTTACAGTTTATTTTAAAACAAAAATAACAGTAGCAGTTACTTAGGCTTCACGGCTTCATTATTCGCGTTTTTGCGGGTGAAAAATTGTAACCCAAATTCTGTAGTCACGGCTAAACTCTGGTTATCCGTGGGTGCAATTGGTAACATAAAGAAATTCAGTGTCGTTTATTAACGCATCGTCATCTTCAAATATGTTGGGCACGTGACAAGGTGGCTTTTATAACACCTTGCAAGTTTTGCTTTGTTAAAAGCTGTATTATGAATGCTACAGCTACTTTGTAATGAATCTGAATTTAAATATCTTTAAAAATTGCAATATGGAATAATGAATACAATCTCAAAATCACCCTAATTTTAAACTTACAATAAAAATTGATTTTCATTTTGATAAATAACAGTTCCACAATAATCTTACGTAACATATTACTTTTGTTTTGGAACCTTGAAACGTATTCCCTATAATTCCACACAAAATGCCATAATTAAGGAACGTATCCTCCGCGACTAAGGAGTTTCTACTGTACTACATTACATCCTTAGAAATTGCGACCACAAACTGTTAAGACTGTTCACTCAAGCCAACTAGTCTACCACCATGTGCCACCTGTCAAGTGGTATGGACAGTTCATAAATTAATAAATTATCTCCCTACGAGAAAACAGTCTAATAACTAAAGTATGCAGTGATTACCTGCACGAAGGCGATGGCGTTAGTATTATGATGTGTATCCGTGACTAGAGCCCGGCCCTGTTCCCTCAGGTGCGCGGACACGGCGTCGGCCACAGTGCGTAGACCTTCGGGCACGCGAGACAACAGCTTATACACGCACGCCAACTCGGCGGTACGAGTGTGCATTAGCATGTGGACTACGCCAGAGTTCTCCATCTGAGTCAGAAGACCAGTTCATCATTATCTTAATCGGTGCAATATATAATTCATAGTGGGAGCTCTCGATCATACCCTACGTTTTCGCAATATGGAATTTTGCTCTTATTTTGGGATGTTCGCCAGTTTTTATCTTTTCAATGCTTCATGTACAACCGTACAAAGGCGCACTTAATGTGTTAGGCATTCTTTATCAGTTAACTTTTAGGTGATGTGGAGATTGAAATAAACAATAAAGGTAGGTGCATTTGCAATTGTTGAAAATTTTTAAGAATAAATACATACACAAACAACTCTTCCCTTTTCTATTCAATAAACGTTATATTAAAATCACAAAAATCTTCCCTTAATATTTTTCCATTAAAATTTTATAGGTACAGTTTGAACAACAACACTTCAATTTCTCAACTTGATTTTAAAACTTTAACACTGATAGTAGGGTACAAAATCAATTGAGAAAATTTAGTATATTGTGGTAAGCTGATGTGCAGCCGTGTGTTCAAATTAATTTTAACTTTGCAAGTTTTTGCGATATTACGTAAGATCAGACTTCTTTCTTCTCTCATTAGAAAGATAAAGCAGTAAAAATAATTTTAATAAAAAAGACTAAATTACCCGTACATTCTGCACTTATTTGTTTACGCGGGCTCCGACCCCAATTCACGATTTGATCAAGGAAACTTGCAGCTTCTTGGCCCTCCAGGACCAGAGGCCCGGGGCGTGCTGCTCCCTTCGCCCCCCTCCCGCCCCCTTAGTGCGCCACTGGCCATACCTATGATTAGATTTACCTCGACAATAGTTTTCATGTGTCTCTCGATGAGTTCGTGTTCTAGTACGGCGACTACACGCGGCTCGGTGGTTTCATCCAGATAGTGGCGTGCACGTTCCGCCTCTTCACCGATTCGAGCTTCCACGCGAGCTATATAAACCGCTGCGCTGTTCTCTGCTAAGAACTTTTGAGATTCCATCTAAAACAAATTATCATTTTGAGATTGAACTAAAAACGAGCAGCGGAGTAGGAAAATACGACGTTTTGGCAAAGAATACTAATCAATATAAACAGTAGAAATACCTGTGACAATGACATAAATAATAAAATAAAAAAGTTATTTATAAAAGAGCGAAAGCATTTTGATAATTTTTTCTTCTCGGTGGTAAATAAATCACATGGTGGTAAAACATGCTTATATATATCCTATAATAAAAGACATTAAAAATATGATGTTAAAATGAACAAATATTTTTTTTATGAAATGATCTAATAAGAAATATTCTTAAGGAAATATATTTTTAAGCTTTTCCATTATGAACTTTTTTCAGTAAAGCATTTAAAATGAAAACTTGATCAAATATAATGATCTAATGTAAGTCTGGCATACCTAAATAATAAATAAACATTTACCATTATCAAATAAGTTTAAAGACAACAAAGTTTGATTAATACAACCAATTTTGAACTTAAAACAATAAATGCTTACTCTATAAAATTCAGCAGACTGATGTAAGAAGGGTTTTTCGAAGTCCTCTTCATATACTGAGCGTGAGTTGATGCCAAGCACCATGAGCATCTGGCAGGCGTTCCGTATAGCTAACCGGTCTACCACCTCACCGCGGCGTTCACGTGCCACTAGTTCCAGCAACGTCTGGCGCAGGTGATCGCGAATGCATCCGTAACGAACCACCTGTGAAAAATTATAATTAACACTAGCGTCGCCTGCGTGGTCCTGTATTCTGTATTAAACCTTCCTCGCAATTCACTCTGTATATTGATGAAAATCACATTAAAATTTGTTTTAAACTAATAAAAGATCTCAGTGTACCAAACAAACAGCAGAAAGAGACTTTATTTTTTAGTACACACAGATAAAAATATAAGAATAACAATATATTATTATGTTTTTAAATAGGTATGTATATGAAGGAGTTAAAGTAGAGTTTAAAACGGTTGCTTTTTGGCAATTGGCTGAATTTAGTAACACTAAAGAGTCTTTTATCATTATTTTTTTATCATGTTACAGTTTAGATTTTTTCAAGGGTAAAACTATACTTATATGCTTTTCAATTAAAATTACCTGATCTCTAAAGATTATGAGTCCAAGATTGTAAACATTATCAACTTCATTCTGCTGCACATATACCCTGTCCATATACATAAGTATGTCACGTATCATAACCATGCTAGTTTGGTGATCAGTCCAAGCATTGTTGAGAGTTTGCAGGAAACCATTGTGTAAAGAGTGGAGAACATCTTCTCTGACCTAAAATTTGTTATTATTTAATTATTTAGTATCATCTTTATTTCTATATTCTGATATTTGATTTCCATTTTGCCAGTGTGGTCTTGTATTATACATATAAACCTTCCTATTGAAATTATAAAACAAGTGCACAAATTTCTTTTCTTGGAATGAGAGCAGTGTATTTTGATTTGCAAAGCAACATTGAGAAAATAACTGAATGAGTCTTTTTCGTTCTCATTCTCACAGAAAACAAATATCAATTTCTATGATTACTGTTCTGATTTTATGATACAACATATTATAAAAAATATAGAATTTATTTAATAAACATTACAGTGTTGATTAAATTAATTTAAATCCAATGCAAATATGATTACATTATAAGATTTCAAATGGATTTTTTAGTAAGCATTCATATTCATTAAGTGTCAAGTGAAAGATTTGTCATATCATACATACACTAAACAATTGGATTCAAAATATTTAAAAGTAAGCAGATATGCTTGACAATAGAAGACATATTCTGTTTCCATGGAAACATAATTGCAGATATTTGTATTAAAATTATTTTTATTTACATTATTTTCTTTACAGAGTCAGTACATTCTCATCTTTCCTTGACCCTGAGAAAATGTTTTGCACACTATTCCTGTCATTTGGCATAATAGCAAGGGGGTAGGCGATTTTTCAGATTGTGGTCCTACTCAGTGATGGGCTGGCCCACTGATGCACTTTATGCAATATAAATTTTCAAATTTAAACTGAAAGAGCTACACAAGTGTATGCGCTGTACATGTATTACCAATAGCTAATTATAAAAATTTTGGATTAAATTATAATGACAATATAATTATAAAAAAAAATTAAAGATTGTACCTTTGTTTCCAAATGATGAGTGACCACTTCCTTTAAACCGGTATATAATCTCTCGCCATGCTTGTGGAGTACCATAGTGTAAGCATTGCGATATAGTTCTTCAAACGAAAGACCAGAGTTGTTTTTCTTTTGTATTTCCTGTATTGCATTTTTCAGTAAACTCCATATACTCTCTACATATTTTTCGTCCATAGACATCTGTGAGCAAAATATATATTTTTTTGTAGAATAATTCGCTTTACAGTGAATGGAAGAAAATAAATGACCTATGAATAACTAACATAGAGTATTGTATACAACAGCCTGAATATGTCATGAATCTATGATAAGGACTAATGGGTTAAGTATTATATGTTCTGAATTCTTTGTCTATTGTAAACTGTAACTATAATAACAAATTTAAAAGATATAGCTAAAAAGATATATGCATATCTACATACATTTTAAAATAATTTAGTGACCTATAAATCTATATCTTCAGTTTTATTGTGGTAATTGATAACCATGTTTAGAATAATACATAATTAATAAAATATAATACAAAATGTTTGTAAAATTCAATACTTTTGGTAGCAAATATAAATAATCTCAATGTAATAAAACCACAAACCCATGTGTCTGGATACATTTGGTAATATGGTTCTGAATAGTTCCATACTTGAAATTTTCTTGTCATTATGAAATAATTAATATCAAATATTCTTACACAAACATTGTACACAATCAAAACAAAACATTGAATATCTATATAATATATTTAGTCTATTCTTTGATTTTACACTGTTGTCAAAATATAATTATGACACAATACACACAAAATTTTGTTCTAAACTGAAATTTGGTGACTTCTATTTTTAAAATTTATGACATTTTTTGTATTGCCATAATCCTGTATGACTAAATATGAAAAGAGGTGAGTTGGTAATAGATATTTACATAAAACAATTAACAGTGACTATTAAAAATTAAGGTATCCTTATTTTATATTAGTCACTATTCACTTTAGATGCACTGAACTAATGTATGTGGTAAATAAAATTTCTTGTAAATCTATAAAAAAGAATATTCATAACAATCTATGAAAACACAAACTATTAAAACTAGTATACACAGTACAAGAATAAATACTTTAAATATTTAAAAATGATTCTGATAAAACTGTTGATAAATAGATTATTGCTTTATTTGACATTAGGTGTGCCTATATAAAGATATTTGAAAATTACCTATAAATAGTATATAAACAAGAAATCAACACGATTAAAGTGTAAATTAAGAGATTATTAATGTTTGTGTATGATATCGAACTTACAGGGAAAGCTCTGATCCTCATCTTGCCTGATTTTTCTTTCGGCAATGCACTCTTCATTATTGCAGCTACAATCTTCTATACCAACAAAATAATATAATAATAATATTATATATTAATCCACTGTTCATTTGCAGTTGGGAGAATACTTCATTGTTACTCTCATTTGCATCTGGAATTAGAATTTAATCTAGTCAATCCGATCCGACTAAAGCAAACGTCATTCGCGTCACAAACACAAGCTAATAAAATATCCATAAACCTACATAATGACAAGCCCAAGTCTTTGTTTTAAGGCTATTTGTAATTATTATAAATGGAGGTACCACTTTTTTATGAATTCACATTTAGTATTTTTTGCCATGTAAAATTCTATCTACGACACTTTTGTGATGAGCAGTCAGTCAATCAAAAAATTGAAATGACAATGACAGCTCAGCTGCGCTGTCGGAGTTCTCTCTCTAACTCGATTGAATTATCATTCTGCTGAACAAATTATTGAAAAGATCAATGTAACATTTTAAAACTCACAAGTGTTTGAGTTGCTTTTTTTTGTTCAACGTTTTACTTTTTGTTCAGACATTAACATAATTTACTAAAATTATGTAGGCGAAACCTTTTTTCGTTTCTCTTTTGTTCATTCATAAACCCAAAACCATAGAGAAAAAGATAGGTACCTACTTTTTTTAGTCAGTGACATTTATATTTTTTAAATTACAGGCAAACGAATTTAGAACACATTCATTTTAAGAGATAATATTTCCACTAAAGTCGTCAACAGCTATACAAGAGGTAGTAAGTGATGGGGTGGTGCCACAGATGCAAGGTGGTGCTATTCATAATGCGGTAACATTTTTGGTAACACAAGCGCTTTTAATTTGAATTTACTCTTTTTATAATTTTAACGATTCGTATGGCAAAAAGAAAGTACTAAAAAGCACCTCCACTAGATGGCGACTCTAGCAAAAGTTGATTTTTGCAGGAAACGACTGGACCAAAGACAGTCATTTCCATTCCTTTTAACTAACATATTAAAAAACTGAAATTTGAAAAGTTCGAAAACCTAGATATCAATACAAATACGAAAAAGTACAAATAGAATATGAGTTGTTTATTGAGTTATGAAAACTAATTAAGGAAAACTGTCATGATTGATGCTTATTGTTGGTGGTCGTTTTTTTTAGCACGACTGCATTTTCGCTATTAATTGCGCACCTCATCACCTAGGAGAATTTATGAGAAGGGTACACATTCTTAAGTTGATTCGTCCGTCGCGTTGTTGATTGGCCACGTGATGTCTTTAGCCTTCAGTATTCCTAATAACAACTATTTCTAAAAATAACGCATGAAACTTTACTCGCAAATTGAAGAGATATACGTCTTTATACTGAGCATTGAAATTATGGACACATTGGTGTGTGTCGCAGTTCAGGGTATTCGTAACATGCACATTCAGCACCACATTTTAAAGGCATCAGGGCGTTTATATTTTATTATATTTTGGAAAGTTTTATTAATAAAAATATTGCATTATTAGATTTTTATTAGGATTCCGTTCCTATGTCTATTACTAAGTAATTCCTATTACAAAGCCGTCGCTGTCTGTCTGTCTGTCACTAGGCTATATCTCATAAGCAATGAAAGTTAGTTGAATTTTTTACAGATTATGTATTTCTGTTGCTGAACAACAAATATTTTGTATTTAACCAGAATAAAGTAAATTTATTTATTTGCTACATATAATTATACAGCGTGTTTGGTAATACCTGTATAATCCCGAAACATGGCCATACAACCTAGCACAAAGAACACAATTGATAGGTCAAAAAACAATTTCATGTAAATTGATATTTTCATACAAATATTTGAACAATTTGTTTTCAATTACTATGCTACAACCCTGTAAGCTTACACGTGCCGTCTCGGCGCACTCGCTCTTTCTCTCTCTCTCTCTCTCATTACCTCTCACTCTCTCGTTTCCTTGAATACATTTTGATGTTGCCGACGCGCGCACTCGACTACGTATGAGTTTACTTGTAATTAAAACAATTTAAGATTAAATAGGTACATACCTATAGCGTTCTAATCACTCTTTCAGCTTTCACTTGTCAACATTACCTACACTTCACCTCCACTTTATCAGTCCAGGGTCTCGATATGCCGGCCACCGCATAAAACACACATGTCCATTCGACTCGACACAGACCGTGTCGTGTTACTCTCGACGTAAAGTCATATCCTCTGTCTCGATGGAATAGGTGATCGGCCGGCCTACCTGTGGCACACTATGGAATGAACCAGTTGTATGTAACCAATTCACAAATGCCGCGAATCACCGGTAAGAAGGAAGACGTCGATGGTTTTCAGGTCTTCCTGACACGTGGCGCTCGTCATAACGCCGCCGAGCCGCAGCAAGATTACCGTCATAAGCACCGCCACACATTATCATCTCGTAATATTAGGCATTTGAGTACGAATTCATTGCACTGACCGCACACAAACATAATACACAGGTAAACAGAACGAGAATGAAAAACAAACCAAAAGTCCCGAAAGAACGAAACCGTAAGTTGACCTTCTAAATTCTGAAAACTCACAAGTACGCCGATGAAAGTCACGGACGCGACTGACGCGATGACCAAAACTACATAGGTTATTATTATTGCAACTCGAACACCAATGTACCTAAATCAAAAGTGTACCGATTTTGGGGTTCCGCGTCAAGAAATATTATTTATTATTAGACCTTTCCATTACAACTAACCTTTATTTAATTATCATTTAAACTAAGAATAAGAGAGATACTTAGATTATTAATATCATTGTATAAGTCCATATTTTATTGTTTCGTTAAAATAACACGGCTTTATGAAAAAAATAACAAAACTTCAAAGCAAATAATCTACAGAACCTTACTGACACATCAGAAACCCGAGTTTCTCAATACACATCGTCGTCGATTTTATGTCTCTCTCGCTCCTTCTTGCATAGACTAATGTGAGCAATGGTGCAGATATTGAACTTCAATCAAAGTATTTGCAATTTCTTTTTATTTTGACTGTATTATTACAGAAGTTTTCATATTAATAGTTTTTGAAACACCGTTAATCACAAGATTAGTGTTTTTTTATAGTTAAAAGTCATTTACTACTAACTTTTTCTTTGTTTGGAAATAATAAATTCCTCTCAGATGCATATTTATTCTAGGCATTTATCTTTAGATTTATTTAACTTCTGTTATTTTTTAAACTAGATCGGCACATGGAGTTGATGACCAAATACAACACAACAGCTGTTTTTAGGGTTGTCAGCGTACAGTTTTACTACGAAGAAAAAAAGCTGAATATCTAGGTCATGTGCTGGGTTTCAGTCTTAGTGATCATTTTTCTGGGTTCTATTCATCATACCGTATGTGCCATATTCGGGATTATACAGGTATTACCAAACACGCTGTATATCACTACAGGTTTCCCTAATAAAATTTACACTTATTATATAAGACATTATAATACTGCTGATACGAATTCCTTCAATGGACAACAAAATAAATCTATAGACTTTGCAACCTCGTTTAGACAACGTGCCTCTCCTAATATGTTTGTACGTGTACATGGTAATGCGAACAGAGGCGGCTGTCGACGCCGCAACACATATTGGTTTGGAACGCACAACCCTACTGACTCAAACACTATATGGTTGGAAATTCGACCAGGCAATGTTTTAAACATGTACGTAGCCAAACTCAACTGCCTTCTAATTCTAATATTATATCCAACCATGCCAAGCACAAATAACGTTGGATACATTAGGGGGTAAAACGGGTACAAATGGGAAAATCTCATGAATTATAATTGTGAATAAATATTTAAGGGGGCTCCCATACAACAAACGTGATTTTTTGCTGGTAAAATTATGGTACGATGGTACGAATGGTACGTTTTGGAGCATAACATCAACTTTCCGCTTAGCGATCATGTGCTTATAGAGCGGGAACTAGGCGGCAAGGTGTGCAAGCTGCAGGTGCAAGGTGCAAGCTGCAAGGTGTGCAACAGTTTTTGTGTAGTGTAACATGAGGAGTATCTGCTGGTCGGGTTTATTCAGGAAATTCCACAACAATTTTATGGAATCGCGAATTGCAAGACTGAACCTTAACTGACGATACCGTGCTGTATTTGTCTGTAGATACACCTGAAACTTTTAATGATGTTACATTATCCAATAGTCTCTTATTTCTTACTCTCGACTGCATATTGGTGGTCAAGCGTAGAATTTTGTTTTATCAGTTGTGATGTTGGTTAATATGAATTGACCTTCAAAAAAGGAAGCAGGATCAAACACAAAGCGTTTTGTTAACGAACATGAAGCATTGCTTTTTAATCTGCGATGTCAATTTATGTAGTATGAAGCGTCGATACCTCGATGCAGTGCGTAAGAAACGGCGAATTTATTCTTGTTAGTTGAAGCCCATTTTCCAGATTGTTTTGAACTTATCATAAGTTGATAAGTTCAAAACAATCTGAAAAATGGGCTTCCCAAATGCCACAACCCAAATTAAAAATATCTTTATATAAAATTATTATAAATTAATAAATAAATTAATAAAAAGTTTGTTGTACAGCTGGAGTGGACCGAAATGCATGGATCAAAATGGAACTTTTCTCTAGAAAGTTCCATGTTCCATAAAATGGAACCATTTTCAGACTTCATCAAGACCTGAAAAAATGCTGTACGAAGATGTATAGTAAATACAGACTTGTTTATCATAAGATTACTGAAGAATTTCCGAATATAGGATAGATCAATAGGCAATTTTACGTGTGATAGAATTCAATTATCGACTGTCCAGAACTAAACATTAATGTTATTAAATTAACAGCCTCGGATTTGTCGTAGACTTCAAAATCTAAAATTAGGAACGTACTTATTGGTCGATTTGCGATATTCTTTTTTTATTATGCAGCTTATGGATCCGAGATGGTAACTATAATTTTTATCAAAATCGGATTGATAGTTTTGTTTTTAAAAATAAAATAAAATCATTTTGAAGCCAATAGGTAAGATTATTAATAAATAAATATTACACAATATCACATACATTATTCAGATTCCAAGATGAGTAGTCAAGACCCCGTATTATGGAGTATCTGAGACAACGAAAGTAACACAACACCCAGACACGACACGATATAGAAAAGTTCATTTTCTACATTGACCCGACCGGGGATCGAACCCGGGACCTCAGAGATGGCGACACCTTGAAACCGGCGTGCGAACCACTCGGCTACGGAGGTCGTTTATAATAAAACTATTTTACCGCCAGCTGCTTTGCCCGTGTGGTCCTTAGGGAAATGTTTATTTGGATACCGATTCATATTATGTCACCGATATAATTACAATGACAAATTGATTCAATTCAAAATATTATATTGTATTACGGTCAACTTTAAAGACAATATTCGTTTGTAAAAAGTATTTCTTTAAAAACGAAGTGCTTAATGACTGAACGGTTTTAGTAAAGAGGCTCTTTCAGCAAAGTTCAGTTTGCTTTCGTTCAATGCTGAATGAGGACCTCGTTGAAAAAGCTCTACGAGATACAAACATACTGTTTATTACTTTGTGGTGGCACGACATTGTTTGTTGGCTGAGGACTTCGGAGCGTGACAAAAATAAATTGATGGTTTGAGTTCATAACTTTAAAGGGTCTCTCGCTTATAGGCAAAGTTATTTTTACGAAATATGATCGTGTAGGTTATATATCTATAGTGGTGGACATAATTAGAAACATCGAATCTTCTACTATTTTAAAGCTATTAGAATATTTTATGGCATTCCCAAAAATGGGCAAAAAACAAGTGATATACTGTAATGAATCAAAGACAAAAGTAATTGTGAATTTGTATTTCCAACGAATCGGCCGTACATAAAGAAAAAATAGAATTCGATCGAGAATTTTTGGAATATTGTTCACGAATACAAATTTCCAATATCTATGAAATTTCCAATATTACGCTTTTGATGAAGCTTGGAGGTATATTCCTTTAGAAATGTGTGAAAAGTGGAATACCTACAGAGGTTACTGAGCCAAATATTAATGTTTTAAAAATTTATAAAATCAATGTTTTAAATTTGTTGTCTCTGGTTGATCAATATAATAATTTGTTTGTGTATTATAAACTGAACAAAATTTTTATTTGTATAGAAAATGTTACTATTTGATCAAAATAATTTATAAAAGCAAATAAGATATGAGCCATTTTTAGGATTTTATTAATTTTTTTTTAAGCCGCTTTAATAATCAAAAACTTTACTAATATATTTTTTGAGTCAAAAAACGGTAATATTAGTTAAACAAAACTCCAAGGAAAGGAAAAGTATGTTAATTTTTATTGGACTTTGGTATAAATAATTTTGATAATGCGATTTGCTATAAATTCGATTCGAAATTATTTTTTTAATGTTATTAAAATAATACTTATAGCACCATCTCCTTTTTGTTTTGAAATTGGTTATAAATAACTAGATTTAATTTAACTTAAAGGATTATTTTAAGAATTTCGACCTATAAATCATGTTACATGTTGTTATAAATAATATAAGACGGCATTTTATTATGGATGATATTATGTAAGTAGGTATAAATATGTTCCATTTCTTGTGCATTAAAACGACTACGCGTATGCTAATTTTAGTTCAATTTTTTGCCCCATCTAAAAACGAAAATACGAAGGTTGGAACTGGATAAATTCGCCATATATCGTCGGCTTTTATTGTAATTGCCACAGCTTACAATGGAATGGTATTCCATATTGAACATACCACATGCACGCACAACATGTGGAGCTTAATAGGAGTTATTATTTTAAATGTTTTCCATACTTTGGCGTCATTCCAAAATATTTATATAGGTATGTACGTAAGTTTGAAATATCAGTTTCATTTCTTTAATCTTCCGTAATTTGTGTTGGCGTTCTAATTTTTATTGCTGATTTTGATAATACTTATACACGATTTTTCCCCAAATTCTTGATCGACTAATTTACTTGACAAAATAATTGGAAGCATTTTGTCAAATACCAAAAATATACCTACTTATATCATCCAAACATCTAAAGATAGCAAATGATTTTTATGACACATTATAAAAAAAAAACTTAAGTGAGAGTCCTTTAAAGTTTGCAGTGTATTTAAAAAAATATTAATTTGCTGGTAAACTTATATTTTAGCTATTAAAATAGAATTTGGGCCAAGTCACATTGAAGAGCGATTTTCTGCGTAGCGAACATCAGTTTCCCCTGTGGTTTCACTTTCATGCAATTCAAAACTTTATTTTCATAACATTGAAACGTATAATATCACAGCATACGATGTAATATCGCTTTAATAGTTGGGAAAGGCAACGAAGCGTCGCGAGCAGTCTTGCCCCTGGGTTTCAACACAGTATAAAGCCTTCCAGCCATTTAATCGATACATTGGATTGTATCGCTATTTATAAGAGAATTGGCGAAGTGGCTTAGAAAACATATCTAATGTTCCTAGCTATTACCTTAACCGTTTTGTACACGTTCTTCTTAACACCCTCTATAGGAAATTTGTGTGTATCAAATACAAGGGCTTATTTAGCATTCTCAGCACATTTCAAATATGAATAGGGCATATTAACGTATACCTAAATTTATAAAGTCTGTCAGAAAAACACCTTCACATGTCAATGTCAAATAATAATCATTGGTGTCAATTCTGTTATAAAGGAATGATAAACTAAATACAGTCCAATGTTAATTTGTTTTTTTTTTATGTTATTATTTATACTCCTGTAAATTATAATATTGTACTTCTTCATAAGTTTTAGTAATAAGTTAGGTGCCTATTTTAGTTAATTGCATCATTAATTTATAACGTAGTTGACGGGACTTAAATGAATTAAGTCTACTTTGTCTTATCATTTATTATATCTTCATACTACATTAAAATGTTCTTGATTTGTATTTTTCTGAACGTGTTCGATTTTCGTCAAAACGTTGCCGAATTCGATGTGAGTTGTTTATAAATATTTCTCTCTTTTATTTTAGGATACATACGTTCGTGTTGTAAATGATTTTATGGGTATAATATAAACATAGTAATTATCGTGGTTTACGTCTAAACCTTCTCTTTCAACGAATAACAGGAGAGCCACAAATAGAGATGCGTACCTACTGGTGTGTTTACACGAACGAGTTTTACAGCATGTCGGAATTCAAAATATGTTTTTGATGATCAGTTATGTGAAACATTTAGACATAACAATTCGCTATGAATGAATTAATAACTTCATTTTTATCGAAAGTGTTGTGTCATCTTGGACGAGTAAATTTGTATTTGTGCAGAATTATTGATATTTGTACGGAACCTTAGGTGCGCGTGACCTGATTCACTCTGAGCTAGTGTTCTCGAATTTTTAGAGGGCAGAGAAATGATGAAAGTTCCAAGAAAGCCCACGTAACGATTGTGAAATAGAAAAAAGCTAAGATTCAAATTCTTAAAGAAACTGTATATGAAACTAGATCGAAAGTTGGTTTTCAAGAAAAGAGTTGTATATTTAAAAAAAAATGAAAATGTAGTTAATGAACGTTTTCCTAATTATTTTTCATTGATTAAAATTGAAATTATTACTACCCCTCATCAAAAACCATTGGACGCTGAAAAACTTCAGGAAACCACAAAATAGTTTAGCTACAGCTGCCGAAGTTATGAAAACATCTCGCTAAATTCAGAAATCAATGCACAAAACTTGATACAAACACCGACAGTATACATGATAATTTATCGTACTTCGAAGTTACATTAAGTTCAGTTGAGGAGAGATTTAAACCTTTTACAAAACAATATTTTTAAATTCTGTTTGGATGAGATTTAATCAAAAGAAAAAATGATTCAAAAGTCTGCATGTAATATAGCCTTATTAGGAAATAGAAAATCAGGGGAATTCAAACAAAATAACTAAAGAAATTGAAAATAGAAAAAAAGAACACAGTACTATATTGGCTGAAATCAGTGAATCTAAAAATAAGAAATGTAATATGAAGATTTTAAGACGATCTAAAATAAATACATATTATCCAGACTTAGTTTAAAAAATTTATAGTCTTCTGTTGAATAACGCTTTGCCATCGGAAGAATCAAGTTTGGCGTTAAGTGATATGCAAGTGTCACCCTCAAGCGACTCAGAAGAAAATAATTTGGCTGATAAGAATGTAATTAAATACGTGAGTATGAATCAATTTCGATGATGATTTGTTTTAAATACTGATGTTGTTTGTTTAAGGTAAAACTCAAAAAAATTAAGCTAACAAGAAAACAAGAATTTTACGTCCCCACTGCAGGGGCTCAGGCCTTACTTATGGATGGTTAAGGAGGATGGGCCATGACCCTCCACGCTGGCCCATTGCGGATTGGAGGGTATTAACGACTGCTAATGCAGCCAGGACCCAACTGCTTAACGTGCCTTCCGAAACACGGAGTAGCTAGAGATAATATTTTTTTGGTCACCCATCCCGTGACCGACCCTTGCGAAAGTTGCTTAACAACAACGATCGCGGGCCGCAGCGCTTATCCACTACGCCACCGAGCTACTAATATCTATATTGGACTTCATTATGGTAATAACTGTAGTGATATTGCTGAAGAAAGACGTCTAAATATTTTAAAATATTTTCGGAGTTTGATCAGTTACCAAAGCATATACGATTGGATATCATGTGCAATCAGACGGTCAGTCAAACAGGCCAGTGAAGTTGCTGTAACTAAGATATCTCGAGATTATATTAACGAAAATGAAGGAAGATGTAAGGTCTGCCTAAAATTTCTCATATCTCATTGTGTTTGTATGTAGAAACCAAATTATAACCTTCTTGTAGAATGCAAAACTGTATCCAACTTATATCGTATTTACCAAACCCACTGTGCGAAATAAAATTAATTTAAAATATTTTCATGTTGGTCACGAAGACGTCTAACATTGGTTTTTACATCCTAGAAAATGTGTCATATGTGTCTCAAGCAAGCAAGTTTGATGTTAAAACTGAAGACGAGGAAGAAAAGTTAAAATAGCGTGAAAATGAAAAAGACGAATCTTATAAGAGCTTCATATTTCATCAAAAGTTAAATAAAATAGATCTCTATAACATAAATCTCCATAGTCGGAAAATAGCAGTTTATAATTTCACAATATATGAAAGCCACTCAACTTGTAATTTGCAATTTATGGACCGAAGCTGTTGCTAAACGAGGAGCAAACGAAATTGCCCTATGTTTATTTGAGTACATAAGAAACTTTGATAAACGTGGCAATATAAAACATATTATACTGTACTGTCATTCTGCCAGATTAAAAATAAAACTGTCCTAGCAAAGTTGTGTTATGCATTATCTATTACTGAAAATATCGAAATTACTTGATTTTTGGCCACACGTACATGTCGGTGAATAGTATGCACGCTACCATAAAACTCTCAGTGAAAAACTCAATAGTCTTGACACCATCGCAATGGTCTACCATAAGTCAATTTGCTCGAAGAAATCCTGAGCCATATTATTGTAAACGTTCTGAATGGGAAGGACTTTTTAGAATTTGAAAGTATCGTTGAACTAACGTTTGAAAAACCATAACATACAAATTTATTAAATATCAATATATATTTACTAGAAGAAACGACTAGAGAAAATGTTTGTGAAAAACTAAATGTTGCGCAATCGCAAGTGACCGAAGTTCAGCTCAGTGTTTATATCATCTAAGTCTGAAAAAGAGGTTGTACCCTTCAAAGTTACCGATTTATCAAAAGAAATATAGAGATTTATAAAAACTGTTTGATAAACTAGTAATTCTCAAAAGATTTGCAAAAGAATACTTGGATTTTAAAGCTAACGTCAAAATTATAGATTGCTTGCCTGAATATGAGGTTGAAGACGGAATATTGGACGACAAAAAATTAAATCAAACGGATTGTTGATTTGAAAGTTAATTAAACCTGTCACGCTTTTCTTAGAAATTTGTAATTTCATCTATTTAGTTTAACTTATTTTATTTTAAATTTTAAGTTTATTTGTTTGTTTTATATGTTTAATTATAATAAACAAATATTAAAAATGGACAGTTTTAATAATTTGCATTTAAATCAATCTACGTTTACAAATTAAAAAAAATATGTTACTTAAATTGTATTGTAAACAATTCACTGATTGTTTTATGACGTTTTTAAGGTAGTTTTAAAGAAAATTGAGTTATTATATTTTCGCTTCCTGTAAAAAATGCGATTGACATCGTTCCATACATTATCTAACGTCACTTACTACTTAGTTGAAGGCAGAGAAAAATATTTTCAAAGTCGTAACGCACAAAACATTTTTTATGAAAAAAAATGAAATGAATTATTCATTTCATTTTTTTGGCAACTCTAGGTTTATAAACAAGGAAGAAAGATTTTGTTTTTCGATAAAAATAAAAGTTTTCTGCTCTGGTGAACAATTTTGGTTTTGCAGGTTCCTACGTGTTTGCTTTCGAGCGTCGATATAAAGCATTTATCACATTAATCAGTTTTTAATAATATTAGATAAACCATATATAGAAATTTGTATCAAGATGAATCGCATTTTTGCCAATCGTTATTTATCAAATTCACTTTTTAACTAATTTAATAAACTTTGGAAGGGTTATCAGATCGCTAAACCTAATAGCCGGACAGAACTGCCTGTTAGGCCGGACATTTGTGTAAAAAGTTCTTAAAAACTAACGAAATATATTTTTTTCGAGTGATTTCCGAAATGAATATGATTCAAATAGCCGGGCACCGTTTATTTTGGCCGGACATGCAATAAAAAAGCCTAACTATGTCCGGCTTTATCCGGACGCCTGGCAACCCTAAACTTTGGCAACCCCAAAGTTACTCTATAAGTTTTGACGTGCCCTTAATATATACAATTCACTAGATTTAATTTAGCTGGCACGCCATATTTTTAATGGACTTGGAAAGTGCAAACAAATTATTAAGTTACTTAAGTAAACGTATTCATTACTTATACTTTTACAGATTTTAGTGATGTTTATTTTCTAGAAAAATAATATAATTACTACTTAATCAGTAAACAGTCTATCTTAAATATTAAAAATAAAATAAACAAATTAATAATAACAGGAACATTAAACTTTAACACAATTAAAAGTTTCACTGTGTATGTGATACGACATCGTTTGCTAAATTTCTGTAATCTTTAACTTACACATTCTACAATTTTGTGAGTGAATGTGCCCTATAGCGTTTAAATTATTGTATAGGAACGTATAGAATTGTTGTAAAAACGTATTTCACATTAGTTTTTTAAGTGAAAATTTTATCCTTTCCTCTTTTATTAGTAATTTCTGTGTTATAAGAAATCGCAGCGTGTTATTTTAGTACAATACTCATAATGAATAACTGTCGAACTGTTACAATTTTCATAGAGCAAATAAGTAGGTAGGTAAAGGAAAGGACGGAAAGTAAAAACCTTTAGAATTGCTCTCAGTGCTCTCTCGATAGATAATAGTAAAGTTTTGCCCACTCCACCCCGTGTAGAATAGTAATACAGAAGGATAAAATTGATTGGCATTGTGCCATGTAAACTTTTCTAATTATTGCAACGTCTGCAATATGTCGTAACTTTTTAAAAACAAATATCATTTTGCAAAATCTGTTATGTGTTGATGTAAAGCCTCAATGTGTTTCTGTAATGAAAGATTTTCTTCCAATATAATCTTTGGGCATGCTCATTGGTTAGGTATGGCACTACAATAATTAGCAAATTGTGATGAGTTGGTATTAGTAGCTGTTGAATTACGCATCTAAAACTTCGTATGACACGTTTTACTTAAATTTATTGTTAGTAAATCCTGAAGCCATTTATTGACTAACCTCCGTGTTCAATAACCAAAAAACTATCCGTTTTGCTACCATCTTTAGCATTTTCTACTGATGGTAGCTAAAAAGTGTTTCAATACCATACCATTGGTAGGTAAAGCTACCGAATGTGTGCTACTAACGGATTGATCTGATACTGATAACCGTTCGTAAGCAAAATGTATGAAAACGGCCCAAAAAGGTGTTTCTATAAAAAATCTATCCGTCGGTAGAGCTGTCAAACTTACTATCCGTAGTTTATCTGTCAAATTTGCCTACCGGTCATTTTTCGACGGTTATCGTATAAATATTTGTAAATTACTCATTTTCCCTTGTTAATTTATAGAAAAGTAACAGTTTTTGGTTAAAATTATTTAATTATTTTTATTTTATTTTATTTTCAATATCTTCGGAAAACTTACAGCTAGGTAATACTATAGAATATTTATTATATCTATAAAGAAGGCCAATTACAAGTTTCCACTTAGGTAATTAAACAATAAAAAACCAAACGACAGCTAAAAGTAACAAAATTAAAATTATAGTAGGTTAACATTTAAGATTAAGCATTACTTTATTTTACTTTATATTTCATTATAAAAAAAAAACAAAATTATTTATTCAGACTAGGCTGTTACAAGCACTTGTGAAAGTCGAGAGCTACGCCATCGGTTCGTAAATCTACAGCGGGAGACCTTGTATCGAGTTGAACCGGCAAGAAACTCGGCAAGGGCTGCTTTTTTTCTCCCTGTTTTATTTCATACAGAGCGTCGAGGTTGAAAAATGACTTCATTAAATTATGAAGTCACTTTCCATTACAATATTAGAAAATATAAGAGTAAAACAGTATTTTCGTCAATCAAATCACATGTGTAGTCAAAGAAGCTCACCGATAAACATTTTAATAAACATGAAAAATTAGCCATATTGAACACCAAGCAGTTTTGTCGTTTAAATATTCATTAAAAGTATAATATCTTTTACTGAGTAGACAATTCTTAATATGGGTTTTAAACTTAGGCAATGGTTAATTTCAAACTTCCATAGCAATTTTATAGTAGTGTATACCTTGACATAAATGATGATAGTACCTTCTTTAACCTGCATGATGGCAAAACAAGTTTATCTTTGTTTCTAGTATTGAAATTGTATTTAAGACTATGTTTAATGTAATTGTTAATATTGTTTCTAACATAAAGTATACAATTGTAAATGAACTGGGAGGCCACTGTTAATATCTCAATTTCTTTGAATTTATTTCTAGGTGATGTTCTTGAACCCAATTGATAAATAGCCCTTACTGCTCTTTTATGTAAAATAAATATAGACTCTATATCTGCAGCCATACCATATGACATAACGCTATGGAAATAACTAAAGTTTACTGTCCTAGCGGTATCTACATCTGTAAGTTGCCTAATTTTTTTTTTGTAAAAGCAGCTGAACTTAGTTTTCCGGCCAATATTTAACGTGAGGATGCCAATGCAATTTAGAATCTAGCGTTACACTGAAGAAGATTGTTGAATCAACCAAATCGAGCTTTTCATCATTAAGATTAATTTCTGTTAGTTCAGCTTTTATATTAGGTAACATAAACTTTATACATTTAGTTTTTTAGCTTTTAACTGGAGATTATTTACATTAAACTAGGTCATAATCTGTGAGAGAGCATTGTTTACATCGTCAAAATAATTTTTACATCTATTGATATTAAATATTAAAGAAGTATCATCTGAAAACAATACTATATTGCATAAAGTTTCGGCAAAAAATGGCAAATTATTTATGTAAGTTAGAAACAGAATGGGACCCAGAATAGATCCCTGGGGAACCCCTATTTTTACTTGTGTACCAGATGATCTCACACCGTTTATATCGATAGTTCGAGTTCTGAAACTGAGGTACGACAATACGAGGGTCAAACTGAAAGTTCTTAGAAAATCAAAAACTGATTACATTAGCCAGTTATTAGTTTTATTATATCTTTTCAAAATATTGTCCATTCACGTCAATACACCGCTGCATGCGATGGAACCACTGGGAAAAGCATTTTGCCCACTCGTCCTTAGGGGTCTCTTCAATGGTATCGCGATACGCAGCCACCGCTTCTTCAGCATTCATAAACCGCTTTCCTTTAAGTTTTTCTTTAATTTTTGGAAATAAATAAAAATCACAAGGCGCGAGGTCGGGGCTATACGGCGGGTGACCCAGTAATTCAACGTTTGATGTCGCCAAATAGTCGATCGTTCGCTTGGCGGTGTGCGACGAGGCGTTGTCGTGGTGAAGGAGGATCCTACTGCGAGGTCGTTTCTCTCGAACTTTTTCCAAGACAAGTGGCAAACAATTGGTAGTGTACCATTCTGCAGAAACTGTTTTTTGATCCTCTAACACAATTGTTGCAAAATGACCTATCCTTCCAAAGAACGAGGCCACCATTTTTTTTCCCGCACTTCGATCTCTCTTCACTTTAGTTGGCAACTCCTCGAAAGGAAACACCCACTGAGCAGATTGTCTTTTGGTTTTAGGATCATAACAGTAAATCCAGCTTTCGTCACCTGTTAGTTTGTCGAACACAGCATTTGAGTCACCTCCGTTAAATCTTTCAATCATTTTACGACACCAATCCACACGATGGAGTTTTTGAGCCTCAGTCAAATTATGAGGTATCCACCGGGCGCAAAGCTTCCTGACCGCTAAATGTTCGTGGAGGATTTTGTGCACTTGACTCATACCGATGCCTAAGCTTGTCCGAATCTGTTGATAGGTCACTCTTTTGTCAGTCTCTATCATACGCCGCACAACACAGATGTTATCTTCAGTCGTCGCCGTAGAAGGCCGTCCCTCACGTAAATCATCAGTGAGATTAGTGCGACCACGTTTAAACTCATTAAACCAGTTGTAAACAGTCGCACGAGATGGGGCTTCATCGTGAAAGGCCAATCGTAGTCTATCATAACTTTCTTGTTGACTTAAATGACATCGAAAGTCATAAAAAATCATTGCACGAAAATTTTCTCGTGTTAAATTCATGATGACGTGACACAGACAATTTTCAATTTGCCACCAAATCGTAAAACAAATGACAAATGAATGAAATATATACTCAGTAATATTGGCAAAGAGTTATATTTTCAAATTTTAGAATTATTTTTTTATTATATTGTTTATAAGTGGCCAGTTCTAAGAACTTTCAGTTTGACCCTCGTATAAGTTGTAGGGCAGAGTCTTTGATACCATAGTAATTTAGCTTCGTTACCAGTGTTCGATGCGGTGCCACGTGCGTTCTGATAATAAATATTAATCGGCATCATTTTTTTCAATAATATTTAGGTATAGAATAATTTTTAAGTGCATAAAGAATGTTAATTTATGATAAGCACAATATTTAACAGTTAAAAAAATAAAAGCAACTCAACGCAATCAAATGCCTTGGATAAGTCACAGAATACTCCAAGAGCATTATGAGACGCCTCCCAAGCCTTGAATATATGTTTAAGAAGTGCTACACCAGCATCAGCAGTAGAGCGACCTTTTGTGAAACCATATTGTTTAGTATGCAGTAATTTATTTAAATTAAAATAAAACAATAAGTGTTCAACAATTATTTTTTCAAAGATTTTACTTAACGTCGGTAATATTGATATAGGTCTATAATGACTATGGTCTTCCCTATTTCCAGTTTTAAAAAGAGGTGTAACTTTGCTTAGCTTCATACGATTTGGAAAAACATGAAGTATACTTTTAACAATATAATATCTAAAGTTTTAATAATATCTAAGAAACTAATATATTTAAATTTAAACTGGCTGTCTAGTCTTTGCGGCAGTTGGTGAAGAATTTAAACCAGATGTTGTTTCAATTGGTATGTTTATAAAATACTCATCAAATATATTAGCAATTTTATCATGAGATTTGATGGTCGTATTATTAAAGTTAAGTGTCAGAATATCTGTCATATGTTTATTTATAGCTCGAGAGAAAAAAAGAGAACCAATTCAATTATCAAAAAATGTTGTATACTAAAAAGCCTTTAAGTTTGTTTAATGAAGTATTAAATAAATTGATGTCAACATTTGCCTTGATCAAAGTGTTCAACATTGCGCTAGCTCTCAAAATAAATGAGTTTTGCCTATAATTGATACGGACTAAGGGAACATGTAGAAGGTTAGGTTTTCTTAGTGCAGCTGAGTTAACACGGAGACCAATTAATTTAAATAATTCAGGACAGTCAATGATGCCATTTGCTATTTTGTAAAAATAAGTTAAATCTGCTATTTAACTCTATATACTTATGAAAAACCTGGTTCTGATGAAACTGAACTTGCCACCTACTTCTACCAAACGTATACACGTTACATTACTTTATATCCTTTATTTTTTTATTAAACACTGTGATATTGATTAGATTCTTAATAAAAAACAATTTGAATATAACTTATTTATTTTATAAATAAAAAACAATTCATAAAAATTACACAATTTTTACATTTTTCCATTGCATTTTTTTACGTTTGTTTCACGATTTGATACGATTATTCCACTTTTACTAATAACGATCAATGTATCATCCTATGTCAATGAATTGTATTGAAATATATACAAATTACCTTATACAATCGAAATTTTATAATAAAGGTGAACTCCGTATGAAATTCCCGCTAAGCTTCCACAGAACATAGATCAACTTTACTTTTTGGCATAATTAAAGGGATATATATAGCACATACAACCTACATTGAGGTTTACTTGGACGTTTCAATGCCTTTTTTTATTTTGTGGAGCCAAAATTGAAAGAAATTAGATAATGGTAAGGTTCGAAAAAGTGACACGTTCGCGTTCTTGTACTTACTAAAGCGACAAAACACTTCCTATCCATGAACCGTACCATTTCAATTAACTGTGTATTGCTCACGTTTATTTATATTCTGAAATTTAAATCGAGATCAAAACTTATATAAACTAATTGTGTTATTTCAGAGTTTGTAAACATTTTCCAAAAGGTTTTAAACGATCAACAACGTGGAATCTAGTGTAAAAAACTTTTCGCGGTTTCCGGACCACCAGAATACGGCTGCGATACAGAATAGGGATTCCGTTAGTGTTGTGTGTGACGGTACCTGGAGAAAAAACTGGACGGTAGAAGTGGCTTCCACTTCAGAAGATGAGACGTAGCATCGCAGAAACAGGCAGCACGTGACCACGACTGGTGTAACCTGGTCGAAACGATGGGAAATATAGGTAGGTGAAAACCTTACTATCGAAATCTATCGCCTTAATATCCGTCTTATACAATATAATATAATGCAACGCGAAAGTTTAAAAGTTTATATGACATACCTCGTTTAGACACTGTTCAATAGTTGTTATCCAGCTCTGAATCTCCGGCGTAGACATTGTTTCTTTGTTTCTTTGCGGACGAGGACCTGAGAAGGATGAAAGAAGAGAGGGTGTAAAGAGTGAAAGTTTTTATTAGTTTATTTCACTTAACATTTCCACTTATTCAACCGGCTCTGCCTATAAAACCTTATTATTTTGATGTTCTTTATGGTTTTTTTTAAATATTGTATTTTTTATAGATTTTGTTTTGTTATTATATGTCATTAAAAAATGTCTATTCGAGTATACGTGTTTTAATAATTTGTGCTCTTCAAAGTTGTGTTCAATATTTTGGTGTCAGTGTGGTTAGCAATCGTAACGTACTATGCCCCTAACAAGAGCACAGGCAAAAAGTATCAATTTGGAAAAACCAGGCTCCATCGTGGCTCACAGACAGGATAGCGCCCGCACCTGTGACTCCCTCGCGCCCATATCCTGCGAGCCCGAAGGTAACATGCCTCAATCATCCATAGTTGATTCGAACAAGTCATTGACCAAATCGCACAAAAGCTTTAGCTCTAACGTCAGCTCTAAAAGCACAGTAAGAGCTCAAAAGTTAGCTGCGCAGCTAGAACATGCGCAGCGGTTGGCTAAAATTGAGGCAGAGCGCGAAAAAGCAGCTGCAGAACGCGAAAAGGCAGCTGCCGAACGCCAACAGGCTCTATCAAAACTAGAATTAAAGGCCCAGCTGGCCGCGATCGCATGCAGATCTTCTGGAAGTTCTAAAACGAACTACATCGAAAACTGGTTAGTAACTTCTGAAATTAATGGTAGTGCTCTAGAGCAAAATAATCCTTTGCGTGAATTTTCCAGGAAAGAGGTCTCTGTTCTTACGCCAAAAGCAGTGCCCATTTCCGGTGCCGCCCCAGAGGCCTATGGGGCCCCTGCGGTACCAGAACAGTGTATGAGCAGCCTTCCAATTGGCGAAGAACTCCCGGCGCAATCCGTGGAAAACACTGCTCATGTAGGCACACATCACACTAAAGTCAACAATCCGTGTAATTGTAACAACATTAATAAAATTTCGGAAATCACACTCCTCACACAGGCGATCAAGAATTTGAAGCCATCGACCGGAAATAAGGTTTGTGACCTTCCATTTTTTACGGGCTCTCCATCCGAGTGGCTATTCTTTCGCAAGATGTACGAGAGAACCAGGTGCCGCTTTGATGACATAGAGAATCTGTCAAGGTTGTCATTGGCTCTTAAAGGTCAGGCTCGGGACGCAGTCGCTACTCTCCTGGTTGCGTCAGATGATCCCGAGGAGGTTATTTTTGCATTGGAGCAACAGTTCGGGAATTCTGAATTGGTTGTTCTCAACACATTAGCAGAGGTAAGAGCTTTGCCCAGAATTGGGAATTACGACTCTGGTAAGGAACTAAACGGGTTCGCCTGTAAAATTCGCAACTTTGTGTCGACAATACGTTTATTACGTTGTATTGAGTATTTAGCCTGCCCGGAGTTAGTAAACTCGATTCTCGGTAAGCTATCTCCCCTTTTAAGGGAAAAATGGGTCGACTTTGCATTCTCTCAGTCCGGGTCTGGTCGCTTCAAGCTGGAGCTCCTTTCGGATTTCCTTGTTCATGAAGCTCATATTCATTCGAAATTTGGTATCATAGCAGATATGGGCTTTCGCGACAAGGGCCGTCCGGAGAGAGCTCATTTTGTTGCGACCAAAGAGATTGCAAGTCCGACACCGGCCTTACCCTCGGTTGCTATGCATAAACCTATTGTCAAAAATAACAGACCGTGTTTATATTGTCAGTGTCAAACTCATGAAATTGAAGTCTGTCAAAATTTTTTATCGTTGTCAGTTGATCATAGATTAAAGTGGGTCACAGACAATAAGGTTTGTCGCAAGTGTCTTACTAAAGGTAGCCATAGATATGCTATATGCAAGAAAACTTGTACAGTCGAGGCATGCAAGTTCCGACGACATCATACTTTGCTTCATAAAGTCAACGACAATAATTATAATATTGAAGTTGAAGCAGGGAGTAGTTCGTTGGAGCCCGCACCTCCTGCCACTATCTATACGCCACCCGACTGTCTTCATGATGAGGACGTTCAGAACATAGCCCATGTCGCCGATCAATGTCCTAACTCCTTTAAACCTCTCCTTAAGGTAATAGCGGTTACTTTGACTGGATCCAAAGGTAGTTTTGACACGTGGGCCTTACTAGACGATGGGTCTACCGCTACCTTCATAGACTCTGAGGTCTCTCAAAAGATAGGAGCTACTGGTCCGAAATCTCAAGTGCACGTTAAATGTGTAGGAGGTTTGAACAAACTCTCTACGGTCGAATTCGTAGATTTTACGATAAGGGGTCGAACCAGTGATAACGCGCAGTTAGTTCGTGGAGCACGTTCGATTCCTGACTTAGGCATTTCGAAACAAACACTTAGACGAAGCGATTTAAATTATAATCACTTGAGGGATCTTACTGATGTTTTATGTTTTGAAAATGTCCAACCAACAGTTATCTTAGGTGTTGATAATTGGCATTTGACCCTACCTTTGGAAGTTCGTAAGGGCACTAGGACTCAACCAGTAGCGTGCCGAACTGTTTTAGGGTGGGTAGTTTTTGGTTTTCATTCAAGTAAGTCAACTCCTGTACATTTTGTTAGTGACGTCTTATGTATAGAGGAGCACGAAAGTTTAGTTTGCAAGGAACAAGAAAGTACAAATTTAGATATTTTAGTTAAAGATTATTTTAAATTGGATTCTGTGGGAATTTCTAACAAAGATAATATGGCTTCATCTGATAAACGAGCTATAAAGATATTAAATGAGACTACTAGTCGCCTCGAATCTGGTAGATTTGAGACTGGTCTGTTATGGCGGGAAGATAACATTAACCCTCCAAATAATTATACTATCGCGTTGTCAAGATTCAAACTTTTAGAACGAAAATTCCAAAAAGATCCAACTTATGCTCAAACGTACAAATCTCACATTCAGTCTGTAATAAATAAGGGTTATGCTGAGTTGTGCGTCGAACCTCCGCAGGGGGTTACTTGGTATTTACCCCACTTTGGAGTTGTGCACCCTCAAAAACGAAAACTGAGAGTTGTCCATGATGCGGCGGCAACTTATCAGGGGGTAAGTCTGAACTCTCTTCTTTTATCAGGACCAGACTTACTCCAACCTCTACCTTCCATTTTAATGCGGTTTAGGGAAGGACGCATCGCTCTTAATGGGGATATAAAGGAAATGTTTCCACAAACGAAAATTAGGCTAGAAGATCGGGACGCCCAGCGTTTCCTGTGGCGAGATTCTCCTTCTGAACCCATTATGGAGTACAGGATGGCGTCAATGATATTTGGAGCGACCTCGAGCCCCTTTACTGCTCAATTCCTTAAAAATAAAAATGCATTGGAACACCAAAATTTCTTTCCCGCAGCATGTAATGCAATAATCAACGATCATTACATGGATGATTATTTGGGAAGCGTGGATACCGAGGAATCGGCTGCTAGACTGGCGGCTGACGTCTTGGAAGTACATTCCCGCGCTTGTCTCCAAATGTGTTCATGGGTGTCCAACAGCAAGCAAGCTCTTAACCTCATACTACCAGAACTTCAAGCTGTTGACCAATCAGAAGTAAATTTGTCGAATCCTCTCGATCAGTCATCGGTCAAAGTTAAAGTTCTGGGGGTCTCTTGGAACGTCAATGACGACACCTTAGCGTTCACTAGGGCGGTTAAAGAATCCCATAAACTCACGAAACGCGAGGTGCTCTCTAAACTAATGAGCGTTTACGATCCCCTGGGATTATTGGTACCTGTAGTTATCAAAGGACGCATTCTATTCCAACAGATATGGCGGTCTGGAATAGGATGGGATGATTTACTGCCGCCAAGTTTTTATAATAAGTGGCAAAATTGGTTGACAGACTTGAGCGAGGCCGCGAACTCGGTAGTGCCCCGATGTTATTTCAACCACTCTAGTCCTATTATTGAACGACAACTTCATCTTTTCGCCGACGCCAGTGAGCATGCTTACAGCTGCGTTGCATATTGGCGTTTCAGATGCCAAGATGGAACTGTCAAGCTTGCTCTTATTGGTGGAAAGGCCAGGTTGGCTCCGTTAAAGCCAACTTCAATACCGCGGCTTGAGCTCCAAGCAGCTCTTATCGCGGCTCGTTATGCTTCATATATACACGGAGCTCATAAGCACAAACCTGAGGCGACGTTTTTCTGGTGTGATTCAATGACGGTTTTAAAATGGCTACGTAGTGATGCCAGAACGTTTAAAGCTTTTGTCGCCTATAGGGTTGGCGAAATTATTGAAATTAGTGATCTAGCCAGTTGGAGATATATTCCATCAGCATTGAATGTCGCTGATGACGCAACCAGGCTAAATTGTAAGTTTCAATTATCACGTTGGCTCTCTGGACCTGATTTTTTATTAGTTTCGTCGGAAACCTGGCCCCAAGAGCCATCGTCTCTTTTCACGTCACGATGCCTTGATGAGATTAAATCTCCTCCTCGAGACTTCGTGGCTCAAATCGATCATCATCATTCATCCTCTCATTCTTCATTGTCAGATTCTTTTCATCCATCATTCCAGCCGGCACAAACCAGCTCAGTCCCTCAATTTATTTGCCCTATAGTCGCTGATCATTCGCGTTTTAGTAATTGGACCAGGTTGGTTCGTGCAACGGCTCGCGTTCGTTTTTGTGCAAATAAATTTATAAATATTTTAAGGCGCGATAATAATTCTTGCAATTTATTAACTGCTTCTGAAATTATTAAAGCCGAATTACACTTACTCCTTGTATCCCAAGCGGAGTCATTTGCAATAGAGCTCACATATCTTCGCCGGTCCGTACCCATCCCGAAACAAAGTAGACTAGCGAAGCTTGCCCTTTTTGTCGACTCCGAGGGATTGATTCGACTTTCAAGCAGAATTTTAGCAGTACAGGATACGCCAACAAGCAGAGATTTGCAGCCTATTGTATTGGACGGCCGCCATCCCATTGTCCGATTGTTTCTGCTGCATTATCATGAAAAGAATGCTCACGGGAACTGTGAACTGATAGTTAACCAGGTGCGAATGCGATTCTATGTTCTCCATCTTCGTGCCTCCATCAAATATGTGTCGCATCGTTGTCAGCAATGCAAAATAAGAAAATTAACTCCAGTCGTTCCACCATTTGGTGACTTACCAGCAGGCCGATTAGCACACAACCAGAGGCCTTTTACTCACGTAGGAGTTGATTACTTCGGCCCTATCAATGTGACAGCAGGTAGAAGACACCTCAAACGATACGTTGCTCTCTTCACATGCTTAACGGTTCGAGCAGTTCATCTGGAACTTGTGGAGACGCTCACCACTGATTCAGCGCTCATGGCTCTCAGACGATTCATCGCCATTCGTGGGTGTCCTGCACATATTTACTCGGACAATGGAACAGCCTTCGTTGGTTCCTCTCGCAAACTGAACGAAATGTATGACTTCGCAGCAAACCGTAAAATACAGTGGTCATTTATAACTCCAGCGGCTCCGTTTATGGGTGGATGCTGGGAGCGGTTGGTTCGCAGCATAAAAGCCGCCCTCTCAGTGACATTAAAAGAAAGAGCACCAAGAGAGGAAATTTTGAGGACGCTTCTGGCTGAGGCGGAGGCCATTGTTAACAGCAGGCCATTGACGCACGTTCCTGTTGGGCCGGATGACGATGAAACTTTAACGCCCTTCCATTTCCTCATTGGTGGACCATCTGGTGATCATCGGCTTCAGCCTCTTTCCGATGTTGATCTCTGTCGACGAGCTGATTACAAAAAGGGTTTGCGGCTTGCGGATCACTTTTGGCAGCGATGGGTTAAGGAAATTCTGCCTGTTTTGGCACCCAGAAGAACCGGGTCCAATAGAGAAATTGCTCTTGGCGATATAGTTTTGATTATTGATGGCTCCTTGCCGCGTTCCTCCTGGCCTAGAGGACGGGTTATTAAGATCTACCCGGGCAAAGACGGGAGAGTACGGACCGTCGATGTAAAAACGAAAGCCGGAGTCCTGAAACGGGCCACTCGCAATTTAGTGCCGTTGGTTAGTGTCTGTCACGACAATAATTAGTGCTCACACTGGGGGGGGAGTGTTGGCGACAGCCACTAAGCACCGGCTCTGCCTATAAAACCTTATTATTTTGATGTTCTTTATGGTTTTTTTTAAATATTGTATTTTTTATAGATTTTGTTTTGTTATTATATGTCATTAAAAATGTCTATTCGACAAACGAACGCACACCCGTTATTGGTTTACGAAAAGGTTGCTGTTTGGTGGTCTAACGCGGATGTATTTCATCACAGCTTCTTACCCAGGAGGACGAGCATTACTGCAGATTTACTGTGTGTATTGTGAAGAACTGAACACAATGACGGAGAAGCTGGCACAACTCCAACCAGGTTTTGTCAATCGTTCGGTTCCACTGCTCCTGCACGACCACGTACGACCTCATACTACACAATTGGCGGTACCCAAGCTACAAGAGCTGGGGTTTGAAGTTCTCCGTCATCCGCCGTACTTAACAGACCATGCGCCTACAGACTTCTAATTCTTCCAGAATTTGGATAACGTCTTAGCCGGAGAAAAATAAATTCCCGAGAGGCAGTACAAAATGCCTTTGAAGTATTTGTTGCCTCCCGTCCAGCTGATTTCTTCAAGAAGGCATCATTAAGCTACCAATGCGTTGGCAAAGATGTATTGATTGCATGGGTGATTACTTTGATTAATAGAAATAAGAAAATAAAGCTTCATTTATTTTATTAAAAACGGAAATTTCATAGATAAAGACTTAATTAATACTTCAAATCCGGTTGAGACCGGATTTATCCGACCAGATGGTAACTAATGGCGCATTACCAACAGTACCAGCAATACCAACTCTACGTCTTTTTAGGTACATCTACGTATTATAAGCCTTTCCTACAAACCAACGTACTATAATCAACCACAGAAGCTAAGTATTTTCTACTAAAAATTTTCAAATTAGCTTAACACACTAAAGGGGCATAATTTTCGGTAGTTCTGCAAAAAAAGTTAATATACGTTCCGTTACATACTATCGCACATTCACCTCGTCACAAGTCACGCCATTAATTTTAAAACCAAGTATTGTATTTATTTTTACCCACTCTCTTCATCTCACTAGGAAAAAATGAATTTCCAGTTCTCCGTAATTTTACGTCGTACGTAAACCAGCTTTTTAAATAAATAATAATTTTATAATTAAATTTAAATAATTATTCTTGTTGTTATATTTCAGCAATTTTTCATTCACAATGCTATATTGATAAAAATTATTATTAAAAAGGAACTAAAAAATTTTAAATAATTTAAACCTGATGTATTAAATATTTGCATGTTTATATGTTACATTGTGATTGACAAACAAATAAAACGGAGGAAAAGTGGGTGAAATTTAGCTTGTAAGATTTGAGTACAAACACAGAAAACTAAATAAAAGCTTACAAAAATTGTTTCTAATGAAAAATGCTTAAAAAATCCACTTTGTCCCTGGAACCTGAAATCTGGTCTAAGATTTAGGTTTTTGTGGTCTTTAATAAACAAACTTAAATTCAAATCTTTTTTTTAGAAAAGTATTTGTATTTATAAAAAGTATCTATAAGATACCTATTTTGCATCTAGTATTTCAAATACTTTTCTCGAAAGTATTTTGTATCTGGTATCTGAAATACTTAAAGTATTTTGTATCTTGTATTCCAGATACTTTGTACAGGGTATTTTGTACATCTCTGCTAACATATGACACAGTTTTCATTTAATAGCGGCTCGTCGTCGTAAAACGAGTTCACTATAATACGAGTAATTATTTAATAAATTAAATACATTAACACGTCTATTCTCTACGAAGATCACGTTCATTAATAGTTTTCGGTCAGCTAGATGTTGGATTTTTAAGAATGTTAGGTTCAATAAATTGTATGAATACGAACTATTTTCTGAAGTAATTTCTAACTGTTTAAAAGTTAAAGATCGGTTTAAAGTTAAAGTTAAAGACCTTGACTGCAATTTAAATCTATTTAGTTTGAGATCAATGAGCTAGTGGAAGCTAAAGTTGTGAAGTGTTATTTTCGGAATGTGATCCCGCAGGAGTATTCCGCCAGAGCGAGAAAAGTTTTCAAATTATGTATTCGGGATAAGGACATTTATTTATTTGATAAAACGATACGTTTATAAGTCGAACACTAAGTGTCAAAATAATGTGGGCGTGAAAAAAAAACATATTTATTATGTGTAGTTAAAAGCAAGCTCGATGGCGCAGTGGTTAGCGTGCGATTATTAAGCAACTTTTACAAGGGCTGATCATAGGATGGGAACATATCACACTGTAGGGTAAGACAATTTGGAAGAATAGAGTTTCATATGTTGTTCTGTTTTGATGAACTAAAATTTTGACACAGTCGAGCGCGCGTCTGCTAATTTCCTCTCTAGTAATAACTAAATAAAGACGACAATAATAACAATATTTTCCGGTAGCAAGTTAAACGACCACTTCATGCTGCTTATGTAATATGCTTGCAATTTTTTTTTGTCAAAAGTAGGTTCACAAAGAAAAAAATAGTTACTGATTTAAATAACTAGTCATGTGCTTCATGTACTGTTTTCACTAGCTGTCCTCGCGTTTGGACTACGCCTCCGCTTACCATCAGGTGGAGCGCAGTCATTTGCCCTCCATTTTATATAAACAAAATGAAAATAAAATGCAATTAGTTTGTCGGTTACAACTTTCATGGCGCATCAACTGCTAGCTCGCCCGCAATTGACCAAATAGATGAAGAGAGTACAATTTGAGCAACATAATTTGATTTTTTATATTAAGTTTTTCGTTAATCATTAACTATTATAATCTTTAAAAAATATACCTCTAAAATGTGTTACGAATTGTCTTACTTTACAATACCTGACAGCCTCACTGAGTGATGTATTTATGCCCTAGAACTTAAACATACTGAAATATCAAGCTTTAGAAAGCTCTTGCACATTTTGTTACGACCTGAGACTAAAAGAATAAAGTTTATACTTATTCTTAATGAAAAATGCTTAAAAAGATCATGGGATTGAATCCCATTTCAGGGTTCCAGATTTTTTAAGATCATTTTTCGCTATAGTATTGTGAATACGAAATTTATTAAATATAATAAAGTAGGTATAAACTCATAATTGACTTGAAAATTGAAATTCGTTTATTTTAGTACAGACACAAGATACAGTACATGTTAAAAAAAAATGACAAAACACAATACTAGACAATAAAATATAATAAAACATTAAGATTTCATTAAATATGAGACATTTCAAATTTAGCATCCCATAATAGGCTAGTTGCCACCAAATTAAATTCTCAAAAATAATTGTTATGCATAGTTGTTGAAGGTTTATTTATTATGAAAATCAAATTAAATAATTAAAATATTCAGGATTAAATTAGATTTTCTTGAAATAAAATCGGTAAATCACATACATCAATCACGAGACATCAAACGCCAATCAAAACGCATGACGTCACTTCTTCATGACAGTTGTTGTTGACAGTTCTTATCGTTGTGATTCTGCTCGATTCCGTATATGTTTGCTCATTTCTTTAGTTATTTTCTAATTATAATACACGTTTCTTTTTGTAAGATATTTAGAACAGTGCTTTTATTAACTTTTAATATGGAGCAAGGATTTGTTAAAGCAAATAGTACAAATTTGCCTGAAATTGATGCCGTGATGCTTGGAGTTTTTTTTGCGTCAAACACCGATTTCTGCTCAGCAGAATTTCGTAATATTAAGACTTCTAAGTAAGTATTTATTTTATTTATTACTAGATTATGCTGTTATATTTAAAATTATCTTATCTATCCTTAAAAAACAACGGTCAGGGTGTCTGTTGAGTTGAAATACGTTTTTAGGTTAGGTTATGATGTTTACCAAAAGCAAAAATTTAACAGCGATTTTGGTTTCAGGTCTTCCCGTGCATCATATGGTGACGACGCCATTAGCTACGTACAGCTAAAACGGGATGGGAAGATTTGCACTCTTAAATGTAAGATATGCCCAGAGCATAAAATTCACGCAAAGCTATACGCAGTGACAATGGTGATAGATGAAGAAGAAGAGGTAATTCGCTCAGTGGAGTGTCACGATTGCGTTGCTGCACTAGGAGGTTGTAAGCACGCAATAGCCTTCCTGATGTGGGTTCATCGCAGGAGTGCAGAACCTTCGTGTACTTCAGTTGAATGTTACTGGAAGAAATCCAAATTGTCCAGGATTGGCACGACTTTAAAATTCATTACAGCCAAGGAAATGTCAAAAGGAAAACCTGTTCTGCCATCAAATACAGCTGTTCGCAATACATTTTTAGAAGAAGGAAGGAAAAGAAGTCTTGAAGAATGTGAATTTTTAAGATATAGTTCAAGCTCTTCAAGTTCTGCTATGCTATCGATGCACAACCTTGTGTTAAAGTTTAAAGATGAAGACTGTGACACATTTTTATCCAAAGTAGAGATAATGGATGAATCAATTAAAAAAATCGAGGAAGAAACCAGGGAACAGAGTTGTAGTAGACTATGGTTTGAAATGAGATATGGTAGAATAACAGCATCAAGAGCATATGAAGTAAGCCGCTGCAAGACAATCGATGGAACGCTCATAGCACTGATTATGGGTGGCAAAATTCCCGATACGAAGGCAATGAAAAGGGGAAGAAAATTGGAAGACCAAGTTAGAGATGCAGTAGAATTGAAACTGCAAAAAAAAATAAGAAAGTGTGGTCTTTTATTAAGCCAAAAGTACCCTGTGATTGCCGGATCCCCTGATGGTATTTTTGAGGACGGCATTATTGAAATTAAATGTCCATCAAGCAAAAAAAATTTTATTAATTATATAAAAAATGGGGAACCAACAAAAAAATTCTATACACAAATGCAAATCCAAATGTTTTTATCTGGAAAGAAAAACTGTTATTTTTGTGTGGCTAGTGCTGATTTTTCAGAGAGCAATAAAGAAATAGATATTTTGAATGTGATTTATAACGAAGAGTTTGTAATTGACCTAATAGAAAATAATTTAATAAAATATTGGAAAGAACAAATATATCCTTTGTTATATAAATGTTGTAGCAATATAGTGTAGTTACATTACTTACATTATAAAATAATATTAATAAAACCAAACATGATATATTTGTGTAGTTTTATTTAATGAGGGAATCTTGTATATTAATTAATCCACATGCAATAATCATAATATCATCAAAGATTTTAACAAAATTCATATTTATACAGGCATGTGGCTTCAACATCAAAAATTCACGTAATCTTCTTATGACTCTTTCTATATGTATACGCAGGCTGGCTATTTGTTTGGTTTCCTTAGCCTCTTTTTTGGTCATCTTGACTCCTGTTTGTACAGATGTGGGTCGGACCAACTGAATACCTGATTGTTCTAAATATTTCTGCACATTTTTGAAGCCTCTGTCGGCCATTACACACATTCCACTACTTAAAGTTTTAATAAAATCACACGATTCTACAATGCAGGTATCAGTTGCCCTTCCACCAAAGCCAGGAGATATGTAACTAACTAGACCATTTGGAGTGCATGAAATTAGGTATTTAAGCGTGTTAGCTTTTTTATATTCAGACCAAGTAAGAGCTTGGTGGACAGCATTAGAAGGTTTCTGGACTTCTATCTCCAAGCAATCTATTATGCATCCTACATTGTAATATTTGTGTCTAAAAGAAATAGGCAATGTCCTTAATAGATTTTCAGGTATAAGTTTCACTATAAAAGGATGCATTACACTTGCTATCTTAGGAATGTTCTTTAAAAATATCTTGCTAGCAGCTGATGAAGTCATGCCAAAATCAATACCTAATTCTTTAAATTTGGTATCTAATCTAATTTTTTTCAAGCACAATAATATACAGTGTTCAGGTAATTCCAGTTCTTTCATTATTAGATCTATTAAAAAGTAACAACTTCTAGGAATACCAATGAAAAATCGTGGATCACTTTTTATCTTTTTAATTGTATCCTGTAAGGTTCTCTCCAACTCTAGTTTTGTTTCATATTCTTGGAATTCACTGCAATCCGAAGTAGATTTAGTTTGTATAGAATGTTTTGAAGGTGAAGATTCTGAACTAGTTAAAGGTGGAGCATAAAAGGAGACATCACTGTCTGAATCTTCTTGTATTTTAAGTTTTCTTGAAACACTGCTACTGCTGAATCCAGGCCTTGGTTTTTTAGAATGATCAACTTTAAAAGGGGACGTAGATACACATGCAGTTGTAGATTTTATTGGTGACATTGCTTTATTTACAGAGTTTATGCCGACTTGAATGGCTTTACTGCGGAATTTGCGAGTAATTAGCACTTGGATTGCTTTATCCGCTGTCTTGTGGGTAACTACCATATCCTCTACAATATTTGGATCTGAAAAAGATAAACATAAAACTAATATATGTCAATTAATAACGAGAACCTAAGACATGAGTGTATTAGTTTACTCTTTAAGGTACCTGTGCTGGCTTGAGAAGCATAGTCAATAAGTGTACTTTGCGTTCCACTACAACTGGGCTGGGGGATCTGTTCTGGTACTACTGATTCATTCAAGCATTCTTGGACAGTCATCATTCTTTGTTTTTTCACAATATAGGGCCGTTCTGTTGAAGTAGTTCTTTTCCGCCTGTCTGGTTGACAATCAAACTTACTAGGGACACATCCTGGCTTCATGAGTATTTGTGATACATGTCCCATAATTTGATACTCAGTATAGTTCACCATGTCATTTGGTAACTGTAATAAATAAGTGCAAATTAATTTCATTGAATATGCATTATTATTCCACAATTACTTACATTTGAAATTTAACTCAAGTCATTTTCAGTGCACAATTTAATGATGTATTCATACCTACTTATATTTACATTCAAATGTAATTTTATTACGAAGTAATCATGCTAATAATCATGAATTTTTTGAGTTTTAAATTGTCAGGTTATATTGACGGCTCTTTAATTATTTAATGACATTGATATCTCATATAGAATTGTGAAAAGCTATCAAATACTATTGTCATATTTAAAATTTGTAATAAAACCTACTTACATCAAAGTGATCTTCACAAAAATACAATTTCCCACTTGTAGATAAATGCTGTGGGTCTCGCCTTGCAAGCTGCAACCACTTCTTTCGTATTTCTGGCTTATGGGGAACGTAAATAAACAGTTTATTTGGTGTTTTCACTGTCGTACTAACACACAGTGGCACGACACAGTTTTTATAAAATTTTGAACTCATTTTAAACGTCGCGTCGCGTAAAATTTTATCTCACAATAACTAAACAGCTGTTGTTGTAGGAAGAGGTGACGTCACATAAGACGCCATAACACTTTAGAACGTTTTGACAGAATATGAAAATAGGTATTAAATAAAATGCAAAATATACTATTAAACGTGTGGTTTTTATTGAAATATTGATATTTTGAGATTAATAGACTATAAGGCCATGGATTAACTAGTTTTTGAAAAGTTGTCAACTAGCCTGTTCAGCATTTGTCAGCTAGAGCTAATGCTGATTTTCAACTAATACCCTCCTTAGACCTATGGATATTAGAACGGATACCATATGTAACTTGTCGTGACAACAACTTTGAAGTATTTTTTTGTGGGTTTTAGTATTTTAGCTTGTATAGAAGTATACATAGAAGTCTTTGGTTTTAGTATTATGATGACTAATGTTTACTTTCAGCAGCCTTGCAATGTGGATATACGCTTAAACTCTATCATATGTCCTGCCCGTTTTTATGGCTTCTGACGTCACCTTCCGATAGCACGCTATTGAAATTCATTTAAAAATTTGTATATTCGTTTCCGCTGGTTTACTTCTTAATTTAACTCTTTCAATGGTAGAATTTTTGAAATTCCGATCTTAGCGTTACTTTAATGTTATACTTTAACAATAACTAAGATCCTTTCAATAGTTTGAGCTGGGCGTTGTTAGACTGATCGATTAACTCGACTGACTAGTCAACTTCAAATCAATAAATATATACAAAATCACATACGTTGTGAAATCCCAGTAGCTAAAGTATTTTACAAATTTGGTTTCGATTATGGAAATATGTAACACCGAACATACCACAACTCTTAGTCCCTAATCAATGCAGAAAAGTTATTTTCTATATCGACCCGAAGGAAAATCGATCCCGCCCTTAGAGATAGCGACACATTTAAAACGGCGTGCAAATAATTCGACCAATGTGGTCGTCAACTTTGCCTTTCATATCGGCATCATAGATTTATTATTATTAGTTGCGGTAGGTAGTTTTTTCTAAGAGTGACAATGAGTGTCGACAATACTCGTACACTTAAGTGCGTTAGTTGCAATGTTGTTATTTCAGAAGTCCTTGCTTTCATTAGAAGTAGACATGACGTTATGGATAACGAAAGTTTAGTAAGAATATGTGTGTCAATTTTCTCAGTGAGAATAGTCGCATAACACTATGTGAGTCTCTAATTCTGTCGAGGCTTAACTATGCTGATGTGGTCATCGGCCCGCGCCTACTCTCGAAGTCTAGCCGACTGATTCAGCGTGTACAAATTGCGTGCTGTAGATTTTGCTTTCGCGTGCCTCCTCGGGCTCACATTACACCAATTTTAAATTCGGCAAATATGCTTCGTATGGAGTCACATAGGCAACTGCACCTGGCGTGTCTGTTGTTTAACGTCATAAAGCATCAACAGCCGGAATATCTTTATGAGAAGCGTAAATTTTTCAAGTCATCCAGTAAGTACACCATAAGAGCCATAAGGCCAGAACTGGTTTGTTAACCGTCACTGCACTGCAGCATTTAGGGGTAGCTTCAGGTTCCAGGCCACAGTGTTGGAATGATTTGCCGCCCCCTTTGAGGAGTTCTACTACAATTCACGCTTTTAAACTCAGACTTAAATCCCATTTATTGGATCTACAAAAGTCGCGTATGCTTCACGGATGTTTGTAATTAATTTTCCCGTGCTACCTTTTTGACACTTAATATTTCTATCTTGACATTATTCTTATCAATATATATCTGACTTCTAACACTATACTATCATTTCATGATAAATGATATACTTTTACTTATACTTGATATGCCTTTTTTATTATTTTTGAATTTTTTTTATTTCTAGATTTTTTTTAATGTACCATTTTTATCTCTATTTATATTATTTTTTGACATTATATCTTCCTGATACTATTCATTCGATTATATTAAAAAATATTTTGTCCCCGTTCATCTCATTCAGGGTGATGGCTGAAAATCGGTGCTTCATCCGCATTAGATGATTTTAGTGTACAGAGCCTAGACCCTTTTCTCAACTGCTGCACACAGGTATATTTCTGTTTCTTGTTCCTCTTTGTTTCTTTTGTGTGATGTAATTGTGTGTTGCTGAGAAATAAACTTTTTATCTATCTATCTATCTATGAAGATATAATTTAGTGTTTAAGACAACGGATCCTGATCCATTACCGATATTAGTGGCGTATAATTTACATAAGCTACTCCCCGTTAGCTTCGATCATGTAGATGTAACTAAGTTATCAAAGGATATTTTAGTTTTACGGGCGGATATTTTGGAGATTAAAAATGATTATGTGATTAAGAAACACTTGGAATCATCAATAGAAAAGGTATCAACTCAACTACATAATCCGATATCTGATCCAAACGTAAATAAAATAAGAGGAGGGTATACAGTGGATAGCGGGCCGTTTGGTTTATCGCCATACACAGAAAAAATAGCTACCAAGACACAGTGTCACAGTTTGTTGAATAGCTTGCGACGGCTAGTGCATCGATTTGTTGTCCTCACACTCTCTCTGTGTCGCACAGACCGGACAGGGACAGTGACAGTGACAGTATTGGAAAACCAAAGAGAAAAATATTTAGAAACCTTCTTTTACGTAGATTTTAATTCTGAGCGTTCTACAGAATTAAAATCTACGATAGCAACAGTACTCAAACAAGGCCAGTAGCATACAAATAAGCCTGAAAATGATTGAGTATTGGGCAACGAAAAAGAAACAAGAACCATTTTGAAAAAAAAAAAACAGGGACTGTAACCTCTTTGCAGTTTTGTGTTAAGCAGACTATGCACAGTACACAGCTAGAAAAACTCCAATATTTTCTTGGTTTTGGGGCTTATCTAGGGCGTTCGATCCTCTGAATTATAATATACTGTGGCGATAGCTTCAATCAGATACCAATGTACTTAGGGAGATCATGTCTGTGTTCAAGTTTTGGTATATTAACCAGATGAATACTGTCAGATGGGCAGGATGTTTTTCTGATATGTATTGGTTACAAAGTGGGGTAAGACAGGGGGGCTTAAGCTCACCTCGATTATTCAATCTATATATTAATCAACCTATAGGGTTAACAGTGCTAAAGTTGGGTGCTACATATATGATGTCAGCTTAAATAATATTAGTTCGCAGATGACATGGTGTTATTGAGCCCATCTGTTAGTGGTTTGAGGAGTCTATTGTCCATCTGTGAGTCTTACTCAGTGGCTCAGGGACTTAAATATAACACCCATAAAAGTGAGTGGATTCCGGAAATCTCACTATATGGGGAACCATTAAAGCGAGTTCAGACCTTTAAGTACCTAGGTCATTAGGTAACGGAGTACATGAAAGACAACATAGACATAGAAAGGGAGCGCAGATCATTGGCGGTACTTTGTGATATCCGTTAAACTAAAACGTACTGACAGTCTTTTTATACGTGCAGCTTGTGGGTTGTCTATACGCAGTGAGCCTTCGGTGATCTGCGAGTCCAATACAATAATGCATTGAGAGTGCTACTGGGGCTGCCGTGGCGATGTAGTGCTTCTGGTATATTTGCAGAGGCTCGTATAGATATTTCAGCGCCATTATGAGGAAACGTTACGCCTCTGCATTGATTCGTTTACGCGGTAGTACTAGTGGTATTCTCAGAGTTTTTGTTGATCGGTGGGATTTGAATCTCTCACAGAAGTGGTTACAGTATCACACGAAATAGAATAAATGAAATTATGTAACTAAATTTTAATTCAATATAATTTAATTTGATTTCATTGGAATGTCTGATATTATATTCATATCTTGTATTTACTAAAATTATTTTTAAAAGAATCGTTACTAACATTATGGGTACTACTTGAAGTAAATTAAATAAGGTCCACTGATATGGAGCACTGGAGTGCTAAAACAACGGAAACAGCTTTATAGTATTCTATTATTACTGGGGTGCGACCGCCTAGCTCTCTAACCATAACTTTATCCCCAGGATATGAAATCTTCGCAATATTATGGCGATTTATCGTTTCATTTAACTACTTTAACGACTTTAATAACATCGAACGAATGTAAAAGAATGATTATTATGCATTCGACAGCAGTCTTATCAACTAACTGTTGGTTGCACAATCCATTCCATTAAGGTTTAAAGATGACTTTAACTTCTAATTAATGTTCTAAATTTGAAATTTTTTATCGTTAATTGGTCAGTTACACAAATGTCATTTATTATAGGGTTTCATGACGCCTTTAAGCTCAAATGAATGTGAAATGTGTGTGAGTAATGTTGCTATAAACTAATGACCACGCAAGGCAATGTTAGTCGTTGATCCATTAAAAGACGTCGTCAAAAGTAGTAAAATGTAGTGAAATATCGCCGTAATAATTTTAAGATGTCTTATCCTATGGCCAGTCATGACTAGAGAATTAGGTCATGATCACACCCCTGATTGGTCTGTGTAGTACTATAATCGAGTCGTATTCTCTTTTAACTGTTTAGTACTTCAGTGGTGAAATACACGAGTCTTTATTAGGCGGCAGTACCTTATTTATTATTTTTTTGTAAATATTTCCATAAACTCAGCAAAGGTCGGTATTTTTATTCGTTAATTTATGTATATTATGTACTGACAAAAGTCTAGAAAGGTCGTTGATTAACCTGTGTGGAATATAATATTATATTAACTAAAGAACATGATTGTATACATATTCCGTGTAAATTATAGCTTCATTTACCTGATGTGAATATGAAATGGATATTATTTAAGCTAAATATGAAATTTCCCTTAGGAGAAATCATTATTTCGTGAACTTTTACACTGGTTTCAAAGTTATATTAGTTGTTAAACTTATTTAACTTAGTTGTATTATTTTAATCCTTAATTAGTTTCAAGTTAATTCAAGAACTTATAAGAGCTAAATACCTAAATCATAAAATACAACTATATATAACACGCTGGATATCAAGTATATTGACTCACTACACTTGTACTAAGTCGTCTGTTTCAGAAACTTATAATGCCACTAGCTTTGCGCCAGCGGCTTCACCCGCGTGTTTTATTACATGTCTTGACAGTACATTTATCGAAAGGGAACCAATTAGAAAGATCAAAAATAACCTATTTGTTATTTCAGCCTTAGAATTTTCCGTCTTTAGTAATTTTCCGTATTTTACCAGAATCCGTTCAATAATTTTTGCGTAAAAGAGTACAAACATACATACCATCCTCACAAATTTTCACGTATCAATATGATACATCTGACGTAGTTATATAAAACTTATGACTAGCAAATACATGCCTAAATGTAGAGTGACTTCATTACCAGCCTATTATAGTCCCCACTACTGGGGCTCAGGCTTTACCCATGAATGGAATCGAATAGGGAGAATGGGCCATGTACCACCACGCAGGCACAGTGTGGATTGGTGGGTGTTAACAACTGCAGATGCAGTGTGGAACAATGATTTAACGTGTCTTCTTCAGCATGGAGCAGCTCGATATGGTAAAGTTTTGGTCACCCATCCTATGACAAGCACTTGTGAAAGTTGCTCAACTGTATCGTAGACCGAGCGCGTTAGCATCATTTGGCGCTTGCCACTGTGACATTGAGTGATTTACCTTAAATTTTTGAAAAGAGCTTTATTGTAAACTAGCTGTTTCACATGACTTCGTCCACGTAAGTTACATTTTATGTCACGTATGATGTAGCTTCCCGTAAGATTTTAATATCTGTCACATAATTTCGAAGTCTATTCAATGCAATGCAATCAAGTTCCTTTTTATAACACTCGTATTAGTGTAGATAAACAATTAACTTTAAAAGATAGGCCTAAGTTGGCCAAAATTAAGCAGGTAAACCAGATAAATAAAGAATTTAGACAGTAGAAAAACAATAAGATGAAACGCTTCCTTTTTATTAATTCACTAAAACCCAGAGAAGGGAAATAAATTGAATTTCTGAAATGGAATTTATGGCGGTAAGTACTTATTAAAAAAATACAAACCGACATTCGTTGGGAAGCTGAAGACGAAATGTTTACTTCCATAATTTGTAAATTAATATTAAGAATATTTATTTCGTTTTATACCGCATACACTAAACGGTTTTTTTCGATACACATAAATTACTGTAAACGTTAACCAGCCTTCTTTTTATATTTGCTAAAGATAACGCATACGTTGAAAGGATTATGATACGGTAGATGGAAAGATAAAAAAAAAAACATGAATAAAACATACTTATACTGATAGTTTTCTACGGGATTGCTACCATGTTTATAGTAATTTCATAGAAAACTATCATTCTAATGTAAATGACCATGGAAGTTTAAAACAATATACTTATAATGCACATTGGATTTCAGTGTTTTCCCTATGACTACGCTGCATTTATAATTATAATATATGACTTCCGCTTATGATGTAGCTATCCGCAAGTGTAAGAATTTTCTTGATTTGATAAGTATTTCTGAAATTAACTCTTTACAAACAAAAGACTTTCATAGTAAAGTGGTTCGCACGCCGGCTTCAAGGTGTCGCCACCGCTGAGGTTTCAGTTCGATTTCAAGTCAATGTAGAAAATGGACTTTTCTATATTTTGTCGGGTCTGGGTTGTAGTAACTTTCTTGTCTCAGATACTCCATAATACGAGGGGTTCCGTTACTCATCTTGGAATCTGAGCATGTGATGTTGTCTAATTTTTTTTTTTATTTAAAACAAAGTTACAAACATTACTTCTTCATAATATTAGAATGGATATAAATGTTTCAATTGGTGACTTATCCTACGGATTACTCCTTTGTTTTTTTACATAACATTTAAAATTTGTACTGGAATATTTTGTAAGAAATATTATTACTATTATTAAAACATATCACATCATCATCATCACCAGCCCTTTTACGTCCCCACTGCAGGGGCTCAGGCCTTCCTTATGGATGGTTAAGGAGGATGGGCCATGACCCTCCACGCTGGCCAAATGCGGATTGGAGGGTATTGACGACTGCAAATGCAGCCGGGACCAACGGTTTAACGTGCCTTCCGAAGCACGGAGTAGCTCGAGATAATAATTTTTTGGTCACCCATCCCGTGACCGACCCTTGCGAAAGTTGCTTAACGACTACGATCGCGGGCCGCGGCGCTTATCCACTACGCCACCGAGCTACTCATAATAATACAGTTAATACATATATTCATAAATTTTTATGAGTAAAAAAATATACCTACCAGTGTTATTACAAAAGAGACGTTAAACAGTGTTTTACCATGTGTTTATCTAAACTGTGTTTAAGAATATAAACCCTGTTTAAAATGATGTCTAATTTTCCCTATTACAAATTCATTTTTAAACATTGTCTAAGAAAGAAAGAAACATTCGTACTACTGGCTTTCATTCGTTCATACACGTTTAAATCTATGCACGCTGTATACAAACTTATAATAAATTTTAGACGTAAAAAGATATCTTTTAAACACACTAGTTAATATTTTTTGTAAATGAAAATATTTAATCTAAAATTATCATTTTTAATTTAAATTCAAAGACATAATTCTTATCAAAGTCAAAACTATAGTGAAATATTGTGAAAGGTAAGATACAACATATCATGTGTCAACATGACATGTGTTTAAATTTTAAACAATGTTTAAGGGTTGTTTTGCCTTAACCAATGCTCAAATAGAACAATTTTTAAACATGTGTTCAATGCGTGTTTATCTTTTTTGTAATAACACTGTAATATTTTATATTTTTAACGACTCCAGTCACCCGGATTGCGAAAGGTCATGGGTTCTAGTTCCATCTTAGAGTGCCAGGGACAACGTGGATTTTTTAAGTATTTTCATTAAGGCTATTTTTCAATATAACATTGTGAATGCAAAATTTATCAAATATAATAATCAATTATTTATATTTTCATTTTCTCTTAGAAGATTCAAATAGAAATATGTATATAATTTTATTTTTAAAGCCTTAGCATAAAACGTTATGAATTTCAATACATAGAAGCAGATATAAAATATAATATCAATTATGCATTCACAATGCTATACTTGAAAATATTCTTAATAAAAAATAGTTAAAAATGGTATCGCGAAAGGGCTTCGAAGACCCATCTCAGAGGCTGGTGGATTTATTAAGCATTGTTCATTAAGAATATTTTCCAGATATTATATCATAAGTTAAGAATCCAAGCCAACACGAATCAAAGCGAACATTATATTCAAGCCACATAACATTTTATGTTACTTTAAGGCAAGTAGTGTACAGAACGTGAAATGAATTTCAAAGTGTAAAGCAATAAACGAAATATTATCAATTTTGACGTATTGAATTTCCTCACGTATCGTGTCGTTTTCCGGTGGAATCCGACTGTGTATGACTGTTTACAGGTTATCTGTAGCAGCCCTGAAAACGAAGGGCTGACGGCGTTCGAATTGCCTCAGTGTTCGTAGAAGCAGCTCGCGGTACAGTCGTGTAACGTGTGACCTTGTCAATTGTCGCGCGTTCTTCTGAAAGTTTTCTCTGAATTTCTATCATGTTGTGCTTCAGAAACTTGAATAAACTTAATTATAATTAAATATAACAAAGAATTGATCAGTGTGTAGTTAAATAATTAGTTTAAGTGATTTTGAATAAACGAATAAGTGTTTCAGTGTAAAGTAGTTAGTTATATGGTGTAAATGGATAACTTTTAATGTTTGCGTGAAAATAAAAGGTGAGTATAGTATTTAAATTTGAAATATAAAAAATGTTATTACTTTTGAAAGTGTCTTAGTTATTATTTGATGGAGTGTGAATGTCGAATAGGTATTTTAAAGTGTTTTAAAGTAATTAACTTTTAAATTAGGAAGCCTTATTGATGGATTTGGTTATGAACATTATTTCGATATTTTTATGAGTAATATTTAAGAAAAAAGCTGTGAATTAATATCAAATTTATACAAAAAAAGTCAATTATTCAATATTTAAAAAGAAATAAAATAATTAATAAATTTGGAATAGTAGCTTTAAAAAAATTACTTAGCCCTATACAGGGTTAGAAGCAACCTTTGTTTTCGTTAGATAATGTGCTTTCATAGATTTTATGAATTAAAGTGATTTGGTATTTATTTCATCGGAAATTTCTTTGACATAAAGTTAGACTATTCCATTTATTTATAACATTTTTTTTGTAATTAAAAACAAACTCTAACTCCAATGTTTTCCATTACTTTGTATTAACATTTGATATGCACCATTTTAAATTTATTAATTTTATTGGGAGTTCGTTATGAATTAAGTTACAACAAAACTTAAGCAGGATATAAATTGAGAAAAATTCTAAGTAATTTTAAGAGTTTAATGTAGATTTTATTACATTTTTTTAGTTTTAACTTACCTTTAAAATTAATTTACCTACCCAGTAACAAAAATTCATTACATGGAAAATTAACTACGAAGCAATCTAATCAAAACATACAAGTTATTATTACAATTTTAAAAAATACTTAGTACCTATTTTATTATACAATAAAAAATGTAAAAATGTATAGCAGCTATTAACTCCGATATTTTTTATTGTGACACGACTGCGAAGAACCTGATGGAAAGTGCTATTGCAGTCAAATAATACCAATAGCTTATTATATCAAGAAGTCCATGTAACTCCTGAAAGCTACCACAATCTTTCTCGCCTGCTAAAAAGTCTCATACCATTTGTTTTAAAGGACCCATAGTTAAATGAAGTTGGAAATACGTGGGAGGAGACCTGGATTTTCAGTCACAACAGAAACAGAACCTTATAGATAGAGTATTCGATAATCTTTCATTAATTCAATCGCCTAGTGATCTCGTTATAAATCTAGCTATAGCTGTAAGAATATTCTATTGATTCTATAAATGAATATGTTAAAATTCTTATACAATTTTCTTGTATTATTATTTACATATTTACTCAATGATTTTATTTAGTTGTTTTAGTTTACTGAATTATTAAAGTTATTCTTAATGAAATATGTTTAAACATTCAGCTGTCTCAGGTACTCTGAGATGGGACTAAAAAAAAACGACCTTTTGCAAATCGGGCGACTGCTCTAACCACTGAGCTACCCAGGACCTAACAGGACTGACGAATTATTCAAACACTTGTTTCTTTTTCGCTACTAACGAGCGTATAGCATTGTGAATGCATAATTGATCAAATATAATTATAAAGTTAGCGTAAATTTACAAAATGGCGAATTTAAACAAACAAAGCTATGTATTTGGAATAGAAAAATAAATCAAATATCTTATATAAATAATAATAGCTGTGCCCGCGACTTCATCTGCGTGAGAAAGTATGTCAGGAGAATTCTTTCTTTCTGTGGATGGAATCGAAACGAGTAGAATTATTGGTCCACAACGCGCTGTGACGGGTTCGATGCTTGGCTGTTTGTGAATTTATGAAAAGGCTGACTAGCCTGAGAATTGATTTATTTCATGTAATAAAGGGTAATGGAAAGAAACTGTAACAAACAAAAATTAATATAAAAATAGTTCGTATGTTTACCTAAATATAAAATTAAAATTGCTTAATAAAATAAATACATACCGTTTTTTGGGTTTCTTAATAAAAACTTGGACGCTATTACAGGATATATTTATAATTTATAATTTCTATTTTAATCACAAATCTTAATTATTATAATATTTATATTTAAAAATAATATGATCAAACAGAAGAATTTTTTACGAACTGACATTCATAAAAAGCATATTTGATAAGTCAAAATTTCAAATTACGATAGATGAATAATAAAAAGAAATGATGTTGAATATCAAAGACAAAAACTTTGCATGCTGAAACCTAGGACGAAATAGACGGTGGTACGGCGCACCGTTATAGCACTACGGGGGCCCAATGCGAATTGGTGGGTGTTAACGACTGTTAATGTAGCCGGGGCCAACGCTTGAATTGCATTCCGAAACAAGGAGGAGCTCAAGATAATAATGTTTTGGTCACAGAACACGGAAAAGAGGTTTGGTCATCCACCCTATGAACGGCCTTTACGATAGTTATTTTTTTTTCTCACTTTTCTCTCCGCTCGCTCATGTGTCTTACCATTTTTATCGTACATTAGGTATACTCGTATTAGTGATATTGATGTTTTTTTAATATTATTTGTCATCTGTCTAGTCGTAATATGCTCAATGTATTATTTTTCGTTTTGCAATAAAGACTTTACTTTCTTAACCGCATCGTAAATCGATTGCGCTTATATAAAATCTTATAATGATGAAAAATTTCATTGTTTTTTTTTTGCATCGAATAGGTTCCGAAACCACTGAACCGATTTTAAAAATTCTTTCACCTACGTGAAGCTACGTCATATTCGGAGGACACAGGTTATAATTTACGCGGCTTGTTAACAGTCAGTTATATGCAATACTGATTGCCGATAATCGAAACTATTTTCTCGTTCTCTATACCGCAAAGTCCGAGATTTTTAAGAGCTTGACCGCATTTCTCTATAAAAGGAAGTTTGAGACTCAAATAATACTGCATATATGTTACGTTCAGCAGTTAGACTTGCTCTCTTCAGGAGTTTTCTTGTTTGATCAAACATTTGCTGTGTGAGTTTGCTGTGTGAGTTTTCTGAGAGATAGTGAATGATACACTTCCCGCCCATCAAGTGTCTTCTGTGACCGCTTTCTCTCCGAACTTTCTGTGAGCTCAAGCGAGTTTGTTTGTCAATAAAAGTCTGAGGATCGACACAGAACGACAGAGGACTAAAAAAATAAATGGTGTTAAATTCGACCTTGCACACTTGACGGAAATCGTGTACTAAAATATACTTTCGTGAGGTGCTTGACTGAGCTCCATCAGTTTTGCACCGACCCACAGACTCATGTAATATTGCATGAGCCTCATGACCGGTGAATAAATCTGTATCTCCAGTGAAGACTGCAGTGAAATACCAACTTTTAAGTAAAGAGATTTCAATGTAAAAAAAAATAAAAAGAGTACCATAAGACAATTAAGAGGAAAAAATTGATATAACTCGAATTGTCTTTACTCATTCGAGAACGGTATAAAACCAGTTTCGATTCATGCTGAACCAAAGTTTCTGTAGTTAGTAACCTGGCCTAAAAATTTCCTACGTCCCGCTGCAGGATTTTCTGAGGAATCTCATCCTTTTTGCAGTTTTGCAGGTTTGACATTTTTTTAAGGCATTCTTACAATTTATGTATCTTTTTGGGGAAAGTATCTGCTGAGACTTAGTGAATTTAACTTTTTATTTAACGTCGAGGAAATTTATGAAATAAAAAAATAAGTTCAAAAATTAAAACCCACTGCCGCAACGGTTGGTTTTTTATGATCAGTGTCATACAACTAGGCTGTACTTTGGTCATCGCGATTGTAATATAGCTACAGCTATAAAATAAATTTCTTGTTTCAAACTTTTTAGAGCGTGATTTAGCTGCAATCGGGTCTTAGTTTTTTAATTTATTTTTGTATTACAAAATACCATAGCAATGCACAGTGGAATAAGCAATATGTGAAGATGTTCAAATTGCATTAATCCAATCAGAAAGTTTGTATTTAAGTTAGAGCACTAAATATAAATAAGTGTAGTTATTAACACGCCTAGATACATACTCAATGACAGAAAATATGATTATACCTATCAAACATTTGTAAACTCTGAACTTAAGCTATGTAATCTATACACAGTAAGAAACAAAGTCGCTTCCCCCTGTCTGCTGTCTGTGCGCTGTGTCTATGAGACCTTCTAAACTACACAACCTATTGTAATGCGGTTTTCATCAATGAATGTTGAATGAATTAATGAATGTTCATATGTATAAAACACGTCTAAGCGGGTGAAACCGCTGGCGGAAAGTTAGTGCTTAAGCAATATTAAACATCGAGTAGTTTCGTCTCTTCGCTAGAATTGAAAAGTCACATTGGAATAATGCGAATAGTCATGTACAACTTACAAACGATCAGAAATTAATTACTAGTAAGAATATTAATATTAAAATAAATAGGCACTAAAGTTAAAAGGTAGGTCAATAAATTAGGTAAATAACCGCTGTAAAGTTGAATGGGGATCTTAACGCTTTTCGTAATTAACTGTGCTTTATTATTTGATAATATAACAAAAAGTTGAAGATGAAAACACTTTATTGAGGTTATCAATTCGACCTATATTATATCTTATGTAATGGCGTGATTCATGTATATTGTATGTATGGGCTTCTTAACAAGTGTGTTAGGTTTTTATGTCTACGTATGTCTACGTATGGTCCACGTATTTTCGCAAACCAAACATCGGATTGCATTGATTTATTTGTGGTTGACTGGTAAATTTTTTTTAAATCAGTTGTCTCTATCGCTGAACCATTTACTTTTATTGTTTACCAAATAAATTGAGTTTGGCTTCTAATAATATTTTTTGATATGTATCATAAAATTAGTTAATTGTATAAGAAATAAATAATTTAACTTATGAGGCAAAGGTTTTCTTAAAACCAAATTTTCAATGTTGCGAATTTTATTGTTCTCTGTCCTACTCTACAATCTATACTATAATTAAAACGTAACCGATCGATGTCTGTACATTGGAGATATATGAAAAAAAACTGTTATGAGAGGAATTTATAAACGTAATAGAACATAAACAATGGATTTTAAAATTTTTACCGGTTTGTCTGTGCGTTTGTGCACGCTTATCTCAGAAACGGCTGTTAAGTCTGTGTTCGCCAAAATTGTTATGAAATTAATTGCTTTATTAAAATTTTGTTTCTGATATATTGTTTATCATCGTCAGCTCTTTTACATCCCCATGCAGTGAGGCTCAGGCCTTTTTAAAATATTTTTGGTCACCCATCCCCTGAACAACCCATTCGAAAATTACTTGACAACAACAATCGCGGATAGCGGCGCTTATGCGTTGCGCTACCTAGCTACTTACGTATTGATATTGTCAGTAAAATTATAAAAAAATTATATGAATATAAAAAAATAAGTTTTCAATATTTTGGATACTGCAACGTAAGTTGATTTCAATTATATTTAATATGATTGATCATATATGGGTATTATAAGCTGGGTGGAGATGTAGTATATGATCACGCGAGTAGGATATCAAGCGAAAAGAGCGTTGCGCTGCTGCAATTAAGCATCGAGTAGTTTACAGTGAACGCACGTAGTATAAGGTTTTCGATCGTAAATTCTTATTAGGTTAGGTTTACGTCTTCGAGGGCTAGCGGAGGTGGTTGGCAGCCACCTCTGCATTGCAGGGCCTCTCCTGTCTAGGAGAGGCTTTCGAAGCACCCGAACCTCTCATCCGATGAGATCAATGGTCCAATACTTGGGTGTCCTGGTGACTCGGCTGCGGCTGGGTGGGTTTACGGAGAAGAGGCCTACTCACCCCGTGTTGCTTGCCGGCTAACAGGAAAAGATCCAGAAGCATTTAAGCAAAATCACAAGCAAAGCTATCAATATTATTTTTGAAATGAACTAATTAAGAATGATTGAATAATATATTTTGTTAGTTTCTTACTTTATGCTCTCTAGAGGGCGCTGTTGTCAATTTAATGTAACGTCACATATAGCACGCGGACAACTGGGACGCTACTAATGATACGTTATTTGTTCAGTTACCATGAGTAGTTTCGAAGTTATAAGAGAACAGATGAACATTCTTACATTCATACATACATACATACCGGCCAAAATCATAATCCTCTTTTTCGCTTCGACGTAGTCGGGTTAAATATATCTAACACAATGTTGAACATAGCTGAAGAGGTCCAATCAAGTAAACCCTTATTACTTTAGGAAGTAGCTATTTTTTATCGAACCTCGAATTTTTATTAAAATAAATTATCAACGTTTCGTTGGACGCACAACTACTAGACACGCTCTTATGAGATTCGGACATTTGTATACAGACAAAGGCTTATAATATTTGTATCTATTTTTGGTCTGTTATATTTTAAATTCCAAAATATCAGTCCGGCAAAAGACTTATCTGAAGCAATCACTTACGTAGTTATTATTTATCTATATCTATATAAAACATATATAAAAGGAGATGTCCTGACTTACTGACTTACAAACAACGCACAGCCTAAACCGCTGGTCGTAGAAACTTCTTTGTTATATTTTTATTAATTTTGCATTCACAATGCCATACTGTACATTATTCTTAATACAAAGCACTTGTTACTTTTCGCTACTACAGAGCGTATTCTCATCAATGTTCTCATCTTTATCGAAAGTTCAATGTTTGTAACAATATTTTTTTCGGCTGTTTGGGATGCCTGAACATTGATGAGAATACGCTCTGTAGTAGAGGAAAGTAACAAGTGCTTGAAAGATTCGTCAGTCCTGTTAGGTCCTGGGTAGCTCAGTGGTTAGAGCAGTCGCCCGGATTCCGAAAGGTCGTGGGTTCGATTCCCATCTCAGGGTACTAGAGACCAAGTGGATTTTTAAGCATTTTGTATTAAGAATAATGGAACTTCTTTGTTTTTGAAACTATGTTGATGAAAATTGGTATTTGGGTAGTTTATAACCCTAGGAAGATATTTTATCACGAAAACTAGCACTTATAGGGAAAAAAAGGGGAGTGATAGAATTTATGGGGAATCAATTTGTTACCACAGCAACCATTGTTTACAAATTAATTTGTCATTGAAATAAATTTACCTAATATTATTTACAAAATGTTATATAGCGATGAAAATTGGTATTTGAGTAAATATTACATTTTTGAAATTTTAATGGATAAAAATGTTCAAATTCAAGTAATTTTGTTTAGGAAAGAACATTTATATTTATATTACTAGCTGTGCCCGCAACTTCGTCTGCGTGGGAAGTATTTTGGTAGAATTCTTTTATTCCTATGAATGGTGTCGAATCGAATAAGATCAATGAGCCATAAGCCACAGTGCTTAATGCGGATCGGTGGGTGTTCACGTCGCTAATGCAGCCAGGACTTACAGCTTAACGTGCATTGTGCCAGTGCTGTGCACAGTACTCAAGATAATAATGTTTTAGTCACCCATCCTGTCCTTACGAATGTAATTTTTCTATCTTTTTTCTCGTTTCTCGCGCTCTGGTTGTCGCCTGTGTCTGAGAATTTTATTCGTACCTTGAAACTGTCCTTCTTTTGTTTTTGATATTTAAAAATTATTATTATTTATCTAGTTGAATGCACAATCAGCTATGTATTGTTATATTTTCCATGTAATGCTAGGTTGCCTGGAAGAAATCGCTTGCTAGCGATGAGTTTGTCGTTTGTACTTAGTTATGTAAAATAAGTATTCAAGTATGTCCTTGTTTATTTCACTGCAATTTAACCCTTAACCGGAATAGTGGGTCAATTTTGACCCGACGAAGACAAAAAAATCGTTTAATTTCGAAACGCGCGCATCAACACATTTGCGCGCCTATGTAATGTCATTACGCCGTAAGGTGCGGCGGGTGCCGGACGTGTGGCGCTTTTAATTGACTGGAAGTGTAAGTATAAGCCATCGTTGGGTCCAATTGGACCCACGATTCCAGACACGTTTTCTTTTTTCAATGTGTATATATAAATATTCTTAATGGTTTTAGGTATTTCTTTGGAATAATGGCGCGTAATCTTACGGAGAACGATATTCAGGAATTATTGATGGATGAAAATGATTCAGAATCAGACCCTTTGAGTGATTTTGAACCTTGTGATGAGGATAATCTAAGTGACAACGAAAATCCAGAACATGAAGCCACCGTTCAATCAAGTGACTCTTCATCTGACCATATCCTAGAAGAAAGTGAAGAAGAAGAAGGTACAATAAACAATCGCAAAAGTGTGATAGATGTTGCAAATTTATTTGTAAGATTCATGTGCAAAAAAGAAATTTGTGTAGCCAGTGCCTTATATAAAATAGTAAGAGACTGATTACGATTTTACGCTTTGAGAATAGGTTGTCATTTTTTTTATTTTCATTTAATCTCACAAAGAATTTATTTTTTTATTTAGGGGAAGATACGTAAAGCCCTATAGTATTATTATATTTTTAAGTTCTTTTGTTTTTATTATTTTTTGATATGGTCAAAGAAGGAGATAAAAAATTTATTAACAAATGTTGCACCTAAGATTAAAGTAAAAAGAAATTTATAATGTTAAGGTTTAAGTTAATAAAAGTTGATTTATATATTACTTAAAACTTGTTTTAATATAGTCAGAACCCATATAGGTAGTAATTTCATGAATATAAAAAAATAATTAAGATTTTAATTAATGGGTCCATTTGGACCCGTGATTCCAGTAATGTGGAACAATTTAGCTATTCCGGTTAAGGGTTAAACCGAATGCGCTAACCCACTACGTCATCGGACCTCTTATACCTAAGATATACTTATATTATAAAGGGGAAAGATTTGGTTGTTTGTTTGTTTGCATAGAATTTGCCCCAAAACTACTGGACCGATAGTTTCAGAGAGATTTTACCTACGGGAAGCTACATCACGGATGTCATAGGCTATAATTTTGCGGCAAAGTTGCGGGAAAACAGCTAGTTCATTATACCTTGTGAAAACTTATCTGCGGTATGCCTGTGGAGTATGAAGGCAACACCGGTTGGCGATAATCGAAACTACTTTCTCGATCTCTATTGCACAAACTGCGAGCTCTTTCAGAGACCAAGCGCATTTCTCTATCAAAGGAAGTTTCATACTCATACCATACTGCATGTATGTTACGGTTAGCAGTTAGACGCGCTATGCGATCTTCAGAAGTTTCCTGAGATCATACGCTTGTTGTATGAGTTCTCCGAGAGCTCAAGAGAATGTCCTTTATAGTGCATGAGCCTCGCGATGGGTAGTTATATACGCCTCGCGTTATTCAGGTGTTTTGCGTGCATTCCGTCCAATCTCTTTCTTTGTCAATAAAAGTCGGTCGGTACATGTCTGACGGAAGATACGTGGAGTTTTATTTATTAATGATATAAAAAAAAATTATACATAATTTAATTTCGACTTTCCACACTCGAAGGAAATCGTCTACTAACACGTACTTCCGAGAGGTGCTTAACTGAGCTTCCGTTAGATTTGAACGGCCCTCATCATCATCATCAGCCCTTTTACGTCACCAACTGCAGGAGCCTTTTGGATTAAGGAGGATGGGCCACGACCTTCCATGATGGCCCAATGCGAATTGGAGGATATCAACGAATGCAAATACAACCAGGACCAATCGCTTTACGTGCCTTACAAAGCTTGGAGTTGCTTGAGATAATATTTTTTTGTCACACTTCCTGTTATCGACCTTTGTGAAAGTTGCTTAACAACTACAATCGCGAGCCATGGCGTTTATTCACTACACCACCAAGCTACTCTGAACTGATCCTCAGACTCGCGTAATATTATATGTGTTGTGACAAATGAATAAACCATTGTTTCCGGCGAAGACTGAAAATACTAACTTTGAAGTACGTATCTACAGCATATTTGTATGTTAAAAAAAAAAACAAAAGTAATATTATTATTACATAAAAAATTGTAATAAGACAAAAAAAATATATATCAATCGAGTTCTCTTTACCTTCTTAACTTCAGTTGACGTGAATCTAACTTTTTTAACGTCGTGGAAAAGCTTCTGACATTGTCTCTCATTGGTGAGTAGGATTCTCCTCCGTGAACCCAATACTGAACTGCCCTCGGTGGCGTAGTGGGTAAGCGCCGTGGCCCGCGATCGTTGTCGTTTCGCAAGGGCCGGTCACGTGATGGGTGACCAAAAAATTATTAAACAAAGGCCTGAAGGGCCTGCAGTTTGACTGTCAAGGAGTTAATGATGATGATCAATATATCAAAGACGCAAATTTAATAAAACAGTTAATTTCATAGCAATTTTGGCGACCACGTCACTTCAAATTGACATAACTTTTTTATTTGTGAACCGATTGAAATAAATTTCACACTAAATGTTAACGGAAGAATACCGCAATATAATAGTGAAAACTGCATTTCGATCGGTTCAGCCGTTTCTGAGATTATCGTGCACAAACGCACAGACAAACAGACAAACAGACAAAAAAGATTAAAATCGTTGTTTTGTGTTCTATTACGCTTATAAATGTCCCTCGTAACAGTTTTTTTCATATATCTTCAATGTACGTACAGACATCGATCGGTTACGTTTTTATTATAGTATAGATATATACAATATGAACTACGCTAGATGGCGTTAAATGAATTCTAAATCGCAGATTTTAACTCTAGAGGATGATAAAAATATATTGGAGTTTTCAGATATGAACTGAACTTAAGTTCCTATATGATGCATTATTTTAGGTCACGTGGTGCGCGTTATAAAAACAATCTGTGTTTTTACCGCGCATCCGCCTAATACAAAATGATCTTCCATTTCAATGGTGTGGGTGAAATGTTGTAACTGGGGTTGATCATGAAAGCTTTTTCACGCAAATGATAACTAAGTGACCGGAACAAACTAAAATCTGTTGGCGCTAAGTCCGGTGAATATGGAGGATGTGGAACTATTTCCAAGTTTAGCTCCAATAGTTTCTGTCGGGTACTTTTAGCAACATGCGGTCAGGCATTATTATGGAGGAAAAATATTTTGTCATGTCGTGGCCGCTTACGATGAAGTTCAAGCTTCAGATTATTAAGTTGATTACAATACACGTTCGCTATTATCGTGGTATTGGTAGGAAGAATTTTCCAGTATATTACTCCATGTACATCGCACCATATCGAGAGCATCACCTTGCGAGGATGAAGATCTTTTTTTGGCGTAGTACTAATACTCAAAGTTTCTAAAAAATAAAAACGCTCATTACTTATTTGTCAATCCGATAATTTAGACTCATAGATTGATTCTTAACGGCCAACGTTCCAATAAAGTTAATCTACGTAATTAACCCTATTTTCAATGATTGAAACAATTCCCATAACCCTTAATTTCTTAAAAAAGGATTCAGTACTTGTGGAACGCTACAAAATATGATTTTCATGATATTTCACTTTAACGATTCCTTAAATGTTTTCTTATACCCTTACAAAGGCCATGTCATTGTACACACCTATTCGTTGAATGAATCTTGTACACATCACAATATGTCTTCCCTCAATTGATTTGGAACTCCGCCCTTAATGCATTAAAGTTTAAAATAAAATGCAGATACTTAACAGTTTTGTATAACATGCAGTGTTTTTGTCTGTACCTAACATGTAAACGAAAATATAAATATTTGTATAATAAATAGGTATACTTTATTTGGATTAATGTCTGCTATTGATTTAGATAACAATTTCGAGCGTCAATATTTCGAAAAGAGAAAATAAAATACAAAAAAAATGACAGCTTCGATAGGTAGGCTTCATACCAAAATATTCGAACCCTTTTCTAGCGAATTATATAGAATGATTGACGCATAAAAGGGTCACACATCATTGGTTCTTATATTAATAGCTTCAAAGTTGTCCTTTTCAAGTTTGGCAAAAACATCTTTTTCTGTATCTGTACCTTTTAGTTACCTTATGCGAAGTACCTACTGCCCATTTGAAGAACATTAATCATTTAGTCACTACACTGTCATTAGTATTTTAGTATTACATTTTCTAATCTTATTGAAGTTTCGTGTTTTCTAAACACTTAGAATATTAAATAATTAATTTGATTTTGATGTATTTTTTTGTAGAAATATATTTTTATTTTTGTAATAAATATTTACAAAAGAGCATTACGAAAATGTTTAATTAAATCAACTCTCTTCGAAGTTCGCCTTTTAATATTGACCATCTCTGACGAAGGAATATAATGCCACACACAGAAATAAATCTAGATATATTTCTGTGATGCCACACTTACCTTAATTGCTTGTTTTGCTCTTCTCTTTCAATATCAGCCAACTATCTCTAGTAAACATAAAAGATCCTAAGTAAGCAGGCTCCCTCGTACTCTACTTTCTTATCATAAAAAATAACAACATACATACTCAGGCTACCTTAGTGTTTTAAATGACATTTTTCAAATAGGAAATATTCTAAGTCTCTTGGGTAAAGTTATCTTTTTCGAATAGATACGGAGTATATTCAAACATACACAAAACTAAAGTTTCTAAACAACAATAGAACTAAAACGTTTTTTAGTTTTGTTGTATATATAGTATACTTTAGGCAGGGAAGTTTTTTATTAAAAGCTTTTATTTAACTCATTGTTTTAGTTTGTTAGTTAGTAGGTGGATATTAATTGGTGTGGGTGAAATTTTGTAAGCTAATAAGCTACATCAACTTGAGCTGTTGCATGCTTTTAAAATGTTTTCCTTTATCTTGAATGACAATACTATATTAATGTGGAATCGAGATGATTTAATGATAGAGAAAGGGGACAATCATGCAAAAGAGACATGATAGGTAATAATAGAAAGAAAATAACATTAAATAAAAAACACGGCTGCTCAAGAAAAGGGGTGTATTGTGCTTAGGGTTAACGTATGTATGTATGTGAGTTTCTTTATTCTACTAAAACTTTTGAAAGACTACATCGTCCCTAGTGATACTGGCTGTATATTTTTATTATATATTTAATATGGATATGTGACAACATTTAAAAAAGTATGAAATATTTTTTATTTTATTATAGTAAAATTGGTATCAAATTAAAGGTATAATCTCATATAATTTGTATAGATAATTAAGTGTTCACTAAAAGGAAGAAAATAAAAATAAATAGTTTACCTTTATCTTTAGCTGGTTCATTAATATAACATCTCTAGCTCGGTGGTATAGAGGATATAAGCGCCGCGGCCCACGATCTTTCTCGTTAAGCACTCTCTTGGCATGGGTCAGTCACGGGCTCAGTCACCAAAAAAATAAAATTTCTCGAGTTACTCCGTGTTTCGGAAGGCAGCCATTGGTCCCAGCTGCATTTGCTGTCGTTAATACTCTCCAATCTGCATTGGGCTAGTGTGGAGGCCCATCTTCCTCGGCCATCTATCTATAAGGAAGGCCGGAACCCCTGCCGTGTGGACGTAAAAGGGCTGACGATGATAGCGTCTTCGTACTTAGGAAAGCACGCTAACCCATTGGCTGTGTTTTACCCACTAATTCGCACTGGGCACACAACCCGGTTTTCCTAAGATTCCAATGATAGTGAAGGCCTATATCCAGCAGCGGGACATTAATAGGCTCATTATATTAATGATGAAAACTCTTCATTCATGCCTAATTTGAGCCTATCAGAAATCAGTGATCATTTAACACAACTTGGCAGAAAACACAGATTCGAATTTTCTCTGACAGGATTTTTGCTCGTCTTGCCTTTTTTTGTATTTGTAAGTATTTTTTATGTTTACTATGTTTACATATATCTTTAAAGAATTACAAAAGTTCTGTTGTGTCCGAAACGGGTTTTGAAACTTGTTTTTCTGCTCGGACAATCACCGCCAGTTGGCGAAATGTTATACTATCGCAATTCGGCTTATACACCTGAGATGATTGCTTTTTTCAGTATTTTTCTATGGAATTTCACATTTATATCAGTTAATTTGTGTCATTGAAGCCTTTTGTTACTAATTAATAATATTATGTTTCAGAGTTTATTCCAATAAATCCATTATATAGTAAATTCACGAGAATATCATTATAAAAAAGTTATAATTATTTTTAAGGAGTAAGATACTCATTTAACAGTTTAATGCAAATTAAAAGAAGGAAAAAAATGACAAATTAATGCTCGATTCTTAATAAAAATGCTCAGGTTGGACTTCAAACAGTAATCTTTAATCCTTTTCATACTCGTATATACGATTGCAAAATATTTAAATATGATTCATCTCCTCTCAAAAATTGTCTCTGTTATCGATTTTTGTTCATAACAAATAAAACATTAAGGCTTAAAATCAATCGGAGGAGAGTATCAGCTAATTTGTGGAGTGCCGTAGGCTAAAAAAAATTATCGTAAAGTTATATAAAAGCAATACTTTTTTAGCATAATTTGTACGTTTTCGTGGTAAAACAAATAGGTCTGAGCTAAGAAGTATAATACAACGTTATTATCTATGACATTTTCGTTAATGATAAATATATGTAAAAGTAATTCTTTATGCTATTAATCTGGTGGATTTAAGATGTTTCTAATAAAAATACATATAAGTATAAACTGGCTTTATGTTCATTATTTTTGTAACATTAAAACATTTATGAGTTGATTTCATTTGTATACCGAAACAGCGTTTGAGAAATTTATTCGTTATAAGAATATAGACGCAGTCATTTTAATAGGAATATTAACAACAATAGAAAGAAAACGGAATGAATAAACATTGTGATCTTTGGTAATCATTCGGTATCCCGAAGACATTGAGACGTTGATTAGCTCTAGAGTCTGCTCTTTATATTTTTTTGCTCTCACCAGGGACATGTTGTAAGAATAAGACAAGGTAATACAAAACTGTTGTTATTTAATAAAACTGTATTTGAGAGAGCAAGTATTAAAAATTTTGTATCATAACATAATAACATAAAGAACCGGACTTAAGGGGCTGAGGACACTGAATGATTTTTAGAAATCGACACGCCCCCTTACATAATTACAGGTGTCTACGCTAGTGTGGGTTAGCTCATTGCACGTTCCTCAGAAGAATAACAAATGCCTATCGGTTAAGCGCCAGCAGATAAACTTTGTACTAATAACAATGACGTTTTATAACCATCAAGTGCTTTGAGTTAGCTGTCTAAAGTGCTTACACAATAGGTGGCGCTGAATTTTTTTAAAAGAAAGGAATAATTTCTTTTTACTCCAGATTTTTATGGGGCTTAGAAAGGACAAGTATGTTTTTTCTTTTTGGGTCGACAAAATAACATGCTATTATTTTGTCTGTTTCATATTTCAGAATTTTATTCTAATTCATTGATATTTTAAAAAATGCTTTGCATTGAATAATGAAAAGATTTAAAATTTAAAGAAATATGAAATAACTATATAAAATCACTTATGATACCACACATCACATCACATTTCTTCACTCGATTTTAAACCTTAATGTAGTGAAGGTAGAGTTAAAATAATTGCGATAATTTGATAGACTGTAGTAACCTGACTTGCTGCTGTGTGTACCTGATAATGTCGGCCAATCAGAATAAACCAAATATCACGTCATGGCACCTAATCCCCGCCGAGTTTGACTGAGACGGACTTTCATACCTTATTCTCATTACAAGAAGAGTCATTATACATTTTAATTGTACGAATTTTTGGTAGGTCGGCTTTACGTAAACGAATATTCACCATATGCAATATTAATTGGAAGTCATTGTAGTTAGTACACATATCCATATCGAACTTGCCGGAGGAGGAGAAAAAAAGCAATTTTAGAATCGTTTTTATGAGAATATAGGGTAGACGCGCCTGTTTCTACCATTGTCTTGCTGTCGAACATTTCATGGCCCATTTAAAAATAATTAATGCTTTAAGAATTGGACTCTACCTGATCTTTGGACTGGAGTTAATAAAACATATCCTGTTTTCATAACTTGAAGAAAAGTTATTTTTTCCTCTAGCCATGATCCTTTTATGGAGGTGGAATGATATTTTGTAATACTGACGCATCATCAAAGTATAGGACTGGTTGACCGGTTAGGATAAAACCATTAAAACACAATCATTTTATTAATCCCATAAATATAGATGATTTCAAAGTTGCCGTCAGACATTTTTTATTTGATACTGGAAAGCGAACTGATTCAAAAACAATATCTTAAAAGTCTATCCATATTTTAAATAGTACATTAAGGATAAAGAGCTTGTAGGGAAGGCAAAGTCATCCAAAAACACTCTTTTTATGAACTCCGAAACAATCATAATACTGCAATTATTAAATGAAAATTCACTAAAGTTTTTACAGATAAACTTATCATTGACTTAGATTGTTTTTGTCATGGAAAATGTATTTTATTTTAAAAGAAAATTGTCTTCGATTTATAAAAAAATATATTCTTGCACAACATCTGTAGCTGTAATTAAAAATATAGAGAAAAAACTGTTTTGTCCATCGAATCCCTATTAAGTCAAATCCCTATTAAGTAAGAATCCCTATATACTAACATACAGTTAATAAATACATCGAAGTGCCTAAGGATTATGGGATATATGATAGCAAGACTATGCTAGCTGATTTTCATAACAAATAAGAATCATAATTATTGCCTTAACTTAAAAAATACTGAAGCCGTAATTTTCACGTCATTGTGTTGATTTGTAAAATGTCCACACCGTTACCCAGCAATAAGTATAACTGTGTCATAAACAATGTTTAATTTTATTTATAAATCCATTTTCTAATTGGGTTGTATAAGGATGTGCGTTATTTCTGTTACACGTTTTATACTTATAACAAATCTGCAAAAAAATAATGTCTGTACATTGAATATATTTACAAAAAAATAAAGAAATTGAGGGTGGTTAATAAAAAATAATAGAATACGAATTTAAAAAATATTGTCTGTTTATCTGTATGTACACGTTAATTTTCGGGACTACTGAGTATATTTGTATGAAACTTATTTTGTTAATACCTGGGCAATATATGGGGTATAATTAATTTTGGAAACTTAAACGTTTGATGCACAACCACAACAGACCAGCGACACCTTAAGAAAAAATTTTGTGCCTGATCAATATATTCTGCTAAGAGTACAAAAGTCAAAGATCCAGAACATATAATGTGGTCCTCAAAGATACTAGTTATACTATAACATCGGATAAAAATGACTTCTTAACAATAAATAGTTTTTTTATTTATTGACATTTTTTGCACAAATACACATTGGCGTACGTAATGCCGTGGCCATTTTCTACCAGTAAACCTTAGGATGATGTGGACACGGGGTTCTCTCTATTGTTGTACAGGGCAAGTTTGTGACCTTGTTGCGTACAACAAAACGCGGGAAAGGGAAAGATCTATGGTTAGCGATACGTATCGTTGTCTTTCAACGATCATGTAAATACTAAGGTTTATTGTCCGTTTTTTCGTCTACTCTAGAAACAGACAATGCAATGTGTCAAAAAGCTCTGATTAGATAATTTGGATTTAGTTTTAAATATATTAAAATTAACTTTGAACATAATAAGACGGCAACATCATTATCCTAATTTTAATTAACATAAATCATAAAGTAATTAATGATTTAATGAATTTCCTTGTTCCAAACAATAAAACATTTGCTATAGAATAACTTGTTTTTTGAAGCTAATTTATTGATAATTCTTGTAGACACAAGTAGAATGGAAATTCATCCCACAAAGGAATAGATTTGACGAAGAACGAAGAGTGAACGATTTCGGAGAAATGAGATGGGCAGAGTAGACGATTAGAGGAGGAACAAAGAGTTTTGGTGTGAAAGGTACATAAGTACTGTTAAGATAAGAAAGAATGTTTGGAGATTTCAGCAGAGAGGATAACGTAGTTAAAGCACGCATACTTCTTCGCTTCCGGATGGACGTCCATTTTGAATTTGATCAACGATATCAGGGACACATGATCAAATTTTCTAAGAATAAAAACGGATAGAATCTTCGGTCTCTAGAATCCAGTTAAGCCAGTGAAAAACTGACCATCATCATACATTGCCCAAAATCTTTAGATCAACCAGAAAATGAGATAGAAACAATTTCTGGAGTACGCAAAGATATAAAAACAGCGCAGTAAACCACGGAATTCTGATCGACTTCGATATGCTGTTGAGAGAATAAAAGCTGCTGGTGTGGAACTGAAAATTACCTGTTTTTCTAATGCCCAACTTTGCCTTGTTGTTTTAAGGGTTAGCAACGTCTCTGGGCTTTATATTTTGGCACCCGAATAAAAAAAACACCAATAAAGTTTATAAATTTCATCTTAAATATTATTGTTAATCATATATACCGTTGGCACCGTCAGCAGACTGTAGAATTTTGGTACAAAAAGAATTCTACCTTTACAGGTTCATTAAGTTATAACCTACTCAATCCACAACATACAATTTAAGCTTACAAAATCTTTGGTATGAGACAACACGAACGAAGATGCGGGCACCAGCTAGTGGCAAATAATATAACGGTGTAATGAATCTTTACAAGTATTTTGGCCAAACATAACCTCAGTAAAAAGTTATACGACCAAATGAAACAATAACAAAAACTTACTATAACCCAACCTTTCATCTTATTTGAGGTTGTTCAAGATATTTATTGAGCAACACATTATTTGAATAGTTGCCTCTATAGAATAAAATTTATGAATTTCGTTGGGATCGCCAGTTTAAAGCTGCTTTCTTTATGCAGATGATACCTACCATAGTGCTTACATAGAATCCATTCAATCTGCAAATGAAGCGATAGTCATGGAGCAAGATTATGAGTGATGAAAGGCTTAAAATTCAACGTGAATAACACATAAGATATTAAACCAATGTACTACTTTGAGAATAGAACTATTCACACCGTCATTAACTGGTCGTCCTCTTTTAATTTTAAATAAGAGTGAAGTTATACTTCACGGAATTGTCACTGTAAACAAATCTATTTCGTGATTATCCTTTACCAAATGAGGCAATTTGTCTATATAAATTAAAAAAGAAGCATTGAGCACTGTGAAACACCCATGATAGGTGTTGATCTATCGATTCAGGGGATTTCTTGTCACCGATATGAACCTCCTACAAAGCCACTGAACTAAGAGACAGCAAAATCTAACTAGTTATCTCTAAATTCATAATATGAAGATTCGTTATATATTTCATGAACACCATAATTGACAGCTTTAAGTACGTCACAGAAAACACCTAAAACGTTGTGTGAATTCTCCCAGGCATCAACAATTTGTTCTAAGATTCTGATATTCATACCGATACTGAAGTTATGCATCCATGTGAGGTGAACCGTAGCTGGTTTTATCATATAGGCCAGTTACACTAACCTGCCCTTTTCAGAATGGGATTGCCCAGACCCAGAGTCCTGATTAGATATTCTAGAGAATCACCCGTTTCTTTGAATGTCGAGCTTGTCCTCAACTCTGTGCTTAGAGTTGAACTGAATTGTAAAATTTACCGTAAAACTTTTACCACACTTACGTCACAATAATCAATGCTGATTACCGAATTATTCACATCTAATTTTTTAATGCCAACCTCAGTCAGGAATAAAATTAAGTAACATTTTGGAGCGATTTTCAATTATTACGGTAACCATACGCCACAGGTTTGCGTCCGTGATGCGGAAAGTAGATTTAAAAAAAATATAGTTCTCTAATTATAAAACCTTCTGTTGATAACAATTAATGGCTAAAACGACTTCACAAATTTTATTTCAATAAATTTACCAGTATCTTAAGAAAGTCAAAGAACGACGTCTTACGAAATAGCGGTGCGATCGTATCAGTCACGTTCGAAAACTTGTCACGGCTTTTATAATAGGGTGTTATACTCTGATTGCAAAAGTACTTACTTGGTACTTGTAAGTGTTTATAATCGACAACAAAAATATTCAAAAAATTGAAAACGTTTTCTTTTCTTAAAATTAAATCATAATTCCACTTTTTTACACCCATAAAAACACCGTCTGCCATATTCATGACGATATTCTGTTATGTACAGATTGAAATATCAATAATAATAATTAAATAACAGTAATGTACAAACAGATTAAATTATTTTTAACAATCAACCAATTTAACAAATGTAATGTAGGGAACTATGTGTTTATTAATGTTTCAATTTTATGTTCATATAAATTTGCATAACTGTTTGATCCTATATATAAAAAAAAAATATGATGTTATTCAAACGAAGACGGTGTTATCTAACGATCTCGACAAAATAATAATATTAAATAAGGTAAGAACAGTATTATCTCGGAATCTGCTTTTTCTGTCAAATCGGCTGCTGTTTATTTATTTTTTTACAACTACTGATAAATGTCAGATTCAGAAAATATTCAAACGAAGTGTCGTCACGTAATGGTGGGTTATGTTTTTAAGTCACATGATGAATAAACAAAAAGACTGGACCTTTAATTTTGATATGTTAAGATAATTATGCGATTTTATTACTCAAAATCAGCCTAGATATTATTATTTTTTTTTTATTTTTTTTTTTATATTTGTATTTTTGTTTTTTTTTCTTCTCTTATATATTATCATTGTGTTCATGTAGGTGTGGTCAATAAACTTTATTTCTTTCTTTATTTCAAAGCAAATTTCAATGATTCTGCAAATTCGTGCTTTACGTTTCACTATCGAAACTACCCAATCCACTATCAAAATTACCAAGTATGCTTAAAATTGTATTAATTTGGTTGCAATACAACTATAGTCTATTGAGTATCGTTTAAAATTGTGTACTAGTCCGGAACACTGTACATTTACCTTACAGAAAAATCTTCGTTTTTCATTATCAATAATTGTATGGCTACGCCTGTTGCGTACTGCAATAGTTTGCAAACCAATAAAGGATATCTAGAGGTATTTTTGTATCAAATTACCGCGAAATTTATCCAGTCGTTTTTCCATGAAAATGTCAAAAATAATATCTATACAATTATTAAATATAATAATTTATATTTTAGTATAAACACATAAATAATTTTTAATATTATATTTCTCATAATAAAAATATTGGGTAAAAAAAAACATGCAACTTGGTTTTGATCTGCGGCACAATGAGTACCTAGTGACCAGCACATAGGACATTGCGCCACACCAAACATTAGTAAAGTTTGTGAAAAACCTGTACATTATTATTTAGTACATTGTTACCATAATTTTCAAATTCATTCAATAGTAACTAATTCCCTTTTTTATATCTGTTTTATAAAGTAATACCTATTTATTGAACTATTTTATTTACACAATATGATTGATTAGGAATTATTTTTTACTAGAGTAACGGTCTACGGGATGGTTTTTGCATGAAAATGTCAAACTTTTGCAAACACATACTTTTATGGAAATATTTACCTATTGTCAATTTTTATGTTATATATTTTTACAGCAATTAAATTTATCAACTAGACTAGATAATTAAATAATACTTAATTACTGTATAAAATAATATTCAAAATTATTTTAACGAATTATTAATGATTAACATATACCTATAAAAAAATGAGAGAGGAAAATATATTAGGAAAAAGAAGATAAAAGTAAAACAAAAATGCTTCTTTGATGGGATTGGAACACGAACATGTATTTTATTGGAACTATTTCATCTATATCGGGGCTTTTGTATGAAAATGTCAGTCTGACTTTCGCCTACGTCATACTAAAGAAATATTATTTTCACATTTTATACTGTTTAATAATAATAAAAAAATAGTTGCTTTTTAAAATTATGGCAGAAAAAAAATGAAAATTAGAATAAAATAATAAAAAAACGACTTGAAAAAATGCGAGCTCTAGTGGGATTAGAACCTACAACTTCGAGACACTCGGGTCCCTACCCTAGTACATTACACCAAAGTTATTGTCCAAATGAGAGCGAAATTAAAATACTTATTTTAAATGTTCTTTTTTTTACAATTTTAGCGATCTCGGTACGTCAGAACGCTGCACAAAGCAACATAGGTCCATCTAGCAACACGCCTCAGCGTGAACTAAGTTAGTGTGCGTTATTCTATAGCCTTCCCTGTCAATTGCAGTAGGAGTGACAGAAATGTCAATACTTTAAAGTTGCTTGAAAAAAATGACCATATGTGCCATATCACAAAATAAATTATATTAATTATTATAATAACATTATCAAAAATTGGGAATAACCAACTTTTATATCAACCTTTGATACATATTTGTACTCAATATCATTACTCTAATGTATCACATAATTGAGAAACGTGCCTTTCGCAATATTTTTAGATGCTACTTTGGAATTATTTTCTATCGAGTGAAGTTAATACAATCATGTTTCGGTTTCAACCACAAGATCAGAAATACGATCAAGTATAACCACAAATTTTTGGATTACCATAGGTTTCCCGTGAATTAGTACAATCCTAGATCAATTTTATCGATTTGGCACTATTCAGCGTCTTAAATGAAAGTTTAATGAATATATGTACAGCGTTTAAGATGGCTATTATTTCGAGTTTCTAGTTATAAAATATAGCACTCTGGAATCTGTATTATTATTATAAGAGCTTGTTATAGATTTTATAAATTAACCGAGTGAATTGAACATTATTGTTGTGCCTAATTAAACAACATGTTTTAGTCGCTGGTTTATAGAATTAGTTAGTTGACATTGTGAAGTCGTTAATACTCTGCAATCTGCATTGGGCATCTATAACAGAGGTTCCCAAACAATTTTTCCTCGTAGACCATTTAAAAAAAATCTGGTTTCGGTGGACCCCCTGCTGCTACATTTTTACCATATTCCCAAAATTCGTCCAAAATGTGAAGATCTAACGATGGAAATTGTTTTTATTTCACGCTATCGTAGACCCCGTTCAATCCCTTGTGGACCCCTGGGGGCCACCTGGACCATAGAAATTTTATTTTATATATTTTTGTGACAAAATGTAGATATTTTGTGCAAATGTACAAATGTAAGGCATATTTGAATTCACAAAAAATAACATGGCAGGTCGTATTATATTCTTATAACACTGTATTTTTGCCCTTTTATCGACTTTGTCGTTACATGTTAGTAGATTAAATGATTTTGCTGGTAGGCAATTCAGCTTTATATTTATTGAAGGTTGGGTTTGTGAGTAGAAACATTTGAATGACAGACAAATTGTAAAAAAGGCGCCGATCCTCACCACCTTTTATGTTATTCTAATTAAATAATTCTAAAACCTCGCTTCGCGTTAGAAAAAAGGTTTGTATGTTTAAATGGTCATTTCACGATGCTGTATGTGTAACATTGCCATTTACACGTTTATCAACTGATTTATAGATTTGATTATTATATCATAGTTGCTATTATAAAGTTTGTGATTTTCTCTCTATCATGTTTATTCAGAACAAACACCACATACAGTTTTAAAGAGAATTTGAGGTTAACCACGTCTTAAAATGTTTTTAGTTTTTTTTTATCATTTGATAGTAGTTTGATTAAACTAGGTACTTTGACTTGTAAAACGTAAAAAAAAATACGTTAAAGTGGATAATCAGTTGAGATTTATGTACTTTTCGCAATGCAGAAACCGGCAGTAGGTCTCGGGTTACATGATTTTTCTTTAACAATAGATTACATGTTAATTCTGACGGGTGGGCTGTCTGTGTTGGTGTGTAGTTATTACGTAATTTTACACATGACTGTAGCTTTTAATAATCCCGAGTGATAAGATAAAGGTTTGTATTACGTGTAGATCTGTGACCGCGTAAAGGTTTTGACTTCTTCAAGTTTTGGTATAGGTTTTCTCAACTAATAAGCTAATGATACATACCTTGTTGGTACACTTTGTTTGACTAGAAATGATCTTTTATTAAGATAAGCCCACCTTTGTAATTTTTTTACATACTTATTTATGAATAGAGAGTATACTAATATTGTAAAGAGAAAAGGTATGATTGTATGTTTGCATTGGATACGTTCCGAAACTATTGGACTGGTTTCAAAAATTATTTCACCCACGGGTAGCTATATCATACGTGGTGACATAGACTACTATATACTCGTGTGAAGTAGCGGGAAATAGCTAGTATATTATAACTGTGGAAGTAAGAGCCGACCGTAAAAAACAACCGATACACAAGAGTTCATATATTCGACTGGGCACAGTCAGCCGCGATTTCAAGTTAATAAATAATAATTTGTATACTATCCGCATATACAATTATACATATAACAATATTATAATTTTTGAATTTAAATTAATATGCCATTACTCAGATTCAAATATGGGTGGCTAAAACCAACTTTTTTTTTGATTCTGAGAAATGCGTAACTCATACCCGCTTCCCCCTAGCGCGGGGTATTTAAAACTACGAGGAGTACCACAGCACTCAGAACGGAGACAATCTAATCGAATCCGGGACCTCGGAGATTACAACATCTTGAAACGGACATGTGAGGCTGATATGCTTGTTTTTATTGGCCAAGTTTTTAAGCAGCTTAAAAATATTGACAATATACTTATATTGATTTATATTCCACTAAACGTCCTCGATGTTCTAATGATGGCAAATTAATTATTATTACTGTGCTAATGAAACAAGTAACTCGAGCGGCAAGCGTTGAATAATTTGTAAGGAGATAGAAATGTTTCGCATTCCATATTCATAGATTTGTTTTGTTTAAAATACATCTTTGTTTTGCGGGGGTCTTATTCGTGTCTCAGTAGTCAATAGTTTAACAATTTCATGCAAACAAATGTAAATTGATTCTTAGTAGAGTACATACATAAAAGTCCTAAGAAGAATTATTGAAACTTAAATTAGACCGCATTTACAAGCGGTATACGCAGACAAAGGACTTGAAACAAACAAAACAAATAACAATCAAAAGTTATCAATAAAAAACACTAAGGAACAATAATTCTTTTTCTTTTCTTCTGCTAGTCCTACTCACAGAGAGCACCGCACGCAATTTTGCTAATGTACTTTAACATGTGCCGAAATCTCTTTCGTGAAAATAGTTTTTAGTTTCATACTACTTTCGAAATATAAATTCATCCTTAGGTCTTTACTAATAATATAAGCAAGTAAATAGAAACACAGAAAATATTGTACAATAAGACAAAGTGAGGACTGCAATTGGTTATCTGCCTCTTATTCTCACTAGTCTGTACTATTTCTTTTTGGAGGCTGTGGCTCTTCCTGGGGCATACTACGTTAATAAATTATCTTGTTCTTAAAATAAGTACCTGCCATCGTATTTAACGGCGAATAGTTAGATAAATTTAAATTTTCCCATTGGCGCTATTGTGCCTTTAACTTATTAAAGGGTTAATACAAAGTTATATACAGAACCAATATTTAGGTTAATACAGAACCAATATTTGAGGTTAATAGTATCTATTTATATTCAAAGTAGTGTTGTTGATATAACGGAAGTCTATCGATAGTATTCTGCAACGTTCGAGTTTGTATTGGTTTTTGAATATATCATTAATACATTAAGGCTTACATCAGTTGGAGTTATTTGACGGTTTTGTTTAATTTGATGTGCTGTTGACTCTACGGTAGGTGATATGGTAAATCGATGTACATGCGCAGAAGGATAATGAATGAAGTGCGAAACATCCTAACTAAACATTTAGAATGTACTGCGTTTAAATGCACTTGGTTTAGGTAATCTTGCTGGGTCTACGGCAAGATGGACTGACGACTTCAGAAAGGTGGCCGGCAGAGGCTCGATGAAGACAGCGGGAGATCGTGTTTTGTGGCGCATTCTGGGGGAGGCCTACATCCAGCAGTGGACTGCAACAGGGTGATATGATGATGATGATGGTGTAGGTAAAGATTAAAACGCAAAACTGGATAAACCGAACAAAAATATTTTTAATGAAAAACGCTTAAAAAATCCACTTTGTCCCTGGCACCCTGAGATGGGATTGAAACCCACGACCTTTTGCAATCCGGGCAACTGCTCTAAGCACTGAGTTATCCAGGACCTAATATCAAAATTAATGCAAAATTGATCAAATAATTGAACAAAAAATTTTTTATTTTCTAATGCGTGCGCTTGCACAGAAGACTATGTGTAACTTTTTTTCTGTTCCAAGCCTCAATTTAAGCGATTTCGATTTCAGCCTCTACATGATTCAAGTAGAGCCTCATCTTACGATATGCGTATCAGACTCATTTTAAGTGTGTCAGACTACCTTAAGTTTAAAAGCTAACTTTGTTCAAAATGAAGTTCAAAATTCGCAATTCTGTTATGTTAACACAAATAAGTTACCAGAAAATGTATATTTTTCCCATTACAATTTAATCTCCATTAACAATATAGGTATTAACTTCTGAAATCAACTGCAAAATTTTGATAGTGTTTCACAACATTACTAGAAAAGTCCAAATTTCTCCTACATAATTTAGACTTTAATTTGTTGAAAATTGAAAAATATTAACCATTCAGTGTAACCCTTTAGTGTGATATTATTGATTAATAGCATCGTACTTTAAAATAATCGATAGGTAATATTGAAGATAGCCGCCGTTGAGATTATCGATAACCTGAATTTATCAAGGGAAATTTTTAACTATCGAAAGGGAAACTATCGCTATTGTAACAACATTGGTTCAAAGTCCAAAAGTGTATATTGAGCGATAATTAACCCACAGGCTCATAATAGGTTGGGACGTCTACAAAACAAGTGAATGGCAAAATTTCAAGTGAATTATTCGCTAACAAAACTGTGATCTAAAGTTGTTTTGAAGTCTAAAGTTTTTAAAATATAAGCAATAAAGTACACCAGTTGTTGATACGTAATACTATTTTTGTTTTTACATAACCTATTTTTATTGCGAGGCTAAAAAGCTCTTTAATTTTTTTCAATAAAAACAAAATTATTTTCTTGAAAATTACATTTTACATTCTTCAATTTTAGACATGTATAATTATTTTGTCAAATTACTAATAATGTTTGTTGCTTACAGTTCTGCTTTCATTCGCTTTAAAAACGGTAGTAGTTGGATAGAGAATATATTTCAGAAATAAAGTTTGCTTGAAATTTCAAAATCATCGTTTTCATATCAATTTGAAAGGAAGAAAACGATGGCAAAAACATATTATCCTTATAACTTGTGATGGAGAATATAAAATTTTTAGAGAATTAAACAACAACGATCAATTGACGATATAAAAAATAAACGATAACGATAATAGAACGATCATAGAAATATTGTTACAACATTATGCTACCTGAATTAAAATGCAGAGCCATTTCGCAAGAATAGTAATTAAGATTTTTTCCGTGATATTGCGTATCCCCCGAAATCGAAATGACTTATTTGAAAAGTTTAGAGGGGCTTTCAATATTAGCGAAGATTGAAAACTTTTTAGCGTAGAGAACGAATTAAAAAGCGAAAAGCGGACAAGTGTGAATCGGCCTCACTCACCAAGGGTTGCGTGCAAAGAAGATTTACAAATAGTTCTAGAATTGTAGAAAATATGTTTGGAAATATGCAAATCAAGCCTTTTAGATTAAGCAGTTGTTATTCATATTATCTCAGTCTATTTATTTGGCTATGGTACTTTCTTATTATATGCCGTGAAAAGCGACAAGGAGAATCGTTTTATTATTCCATGTTAATATTATATGTACACGCAAAAGTAAGACTGTATATATCTTTGTTGTTAAAATTTATATGAAAGTCGTCACTATCTATGATAAAATCATGAAATTTTACACCCAGGTATTTTACACGACAAAATGAAAATATTTATTCTACCGTTTTTGAAAATGCGCAAAGTAATTATACCATACGGACAAAAGCTGGTTTTAAATAAAATTGCTTATAAATTCGTCAGTGAAACTGAGTCTTTGCCCAATGGGATCATTTACGATGAGAACGAAGTTATACCTACAATAAATTGTATAGTACTATGGGGTAATAGCAAATGCAGGGAATAAATCACAAAGTACCAAAGAGATTTGTTCATAAAATCTATATGGAACTTTTTAGTACCTAACTTCAAGCGTTTAGGGTACTACGGCATGTCACTGGTATTTATGGTGAGGTGCTTCGGGGTAATCACGAATGCGGGAAATTCGGAAAATGACATTAACAAGCAACATGTTCGTTCTTATTTAAAGTATGTACACCTATTTTTTTATTTGTCAACTTTATCAACAGTTGATAAAAAACAACGCCTGATTTGGTGGTAATTTGTCATTTTCTGAATTTCCCGCATTCGTCATTACCCCAAAGTACCTAATCATAAAGACCAGTGACATAATATAGTATACTTCGATCGCATAAACTATAGCCTATGTTACCCGCGTATGATGTAGCTACCAGTAGATGAAATAAATTTGAAAATTCGGTCCAGTAGTTTGGGAGTCCATTCAATGTAAACAAACAATCAAATCCAAATAATATTAGCATACATTGGGAATAGGGATGACGACTAATTTTAGTTTGTTTATCCGTCAGGTAGAGTGTTAAAAAATATTAAGCACGTATTTTTTATTTTTTTTCGTAATCATAAAATTACAGCGATACATAGAGTTGAGATTTCGCATGACGTCACGTAATGGTACGTTTTCTACAAAACTGTAACGTAGCGAGCCCCCACTCCTCAACTTTAATGCCTGTTATCTAAGCTATTTCTCGTTAAATTGAAGTAAAAAAAAAATACGTATCTAATATTTTTCTATTATCTGACTGACGAATAGAATTGCATTTTTTTTACCCAGTCGTCATCCCTATTGAAGAAATCGTGTCGATAGGCAGATTATGTCTTACCATCCCTCGATATTGTTTTCCACAAACTTTACAGATTTGAAATAAAAGATTCTTCTGTATCAGCCTAATCAGTTTATTTAGAAAGCAGTATTTAATATTTCAGACATGACAGTCAGTGGGATGGATATGTTAGGTAAGACCCGGATGGGAAGCTTCATTGTCTTAAAACAGATTCATTGTTATACCGGTTATTTCATACTTAGCACATTAACTAGATTAACTGTAATATACACCTTTAAAAGATATACCTTTCATATGATATAGAGCTTGTTCTGAGCCATGATGTCATTGTTGGTTTGAAGTTTGTTTACTTGTAAAGAAACAGCTGCATGTTTGTATGTATGTGTTTGTATGTAGGTATGTTGTTGGTGTATCGACTTTTTGTGTTTCAACTTTATCTTTCAAGAAAAATCTTATTTTTTATAATTTTTCAAGATTATATTTCGTATTGATATAGTAAATTACAATTAAATAAATTATTTTAAAGGATTTCAATAATTTAATAACTGTTTTTAATAATCTGTGGTCGAGTGACTCGCATGCCGGTTTCAAGGTGATGCCACGGTGTCTCTGACGTTCAGGGCCTCAATTCTGCTAATTTTTATATTTGCAGAATTTAGGCCCTGAATGTCAGATGGCAGATAGATTTTTTATTATTTTGATAGATTTATTATTTTGGTTTTAAAATGTTGTAGTGGAGCGCTATTAACAAACTGAAATTTAACTATTCATAATTTCGCTAATATCATCAGAATCGCCCTATAGGACTGAATTTTCGGTCAGGGCAATGTGCCCAACTATGGCGAAGCTAAACGGAGGGTTATGACTTTGGCCGGTATGTATGTAAGAATTTTCATCTGTACCCTTATAACTTCGAAACTGCTCATCGTAACTGGACAAATGAGGTATTATTAGAAGCTTCTTAGTTGTCCACGTGCTATAGGCTACGTGACGTTACATTAAATTGGCAACAGCACCCTCTAGAGAACATAAATAAGAAACTAAAAAAAAAATATTATTCTATTATTCCGTGTAGGGTATCAAAGGAAAGGGCTGGATTAGCACATTTCAAATGCATATATTGATAGCTTTTGCTTGCGGTTTTGCTTAAATACATCCGAAAATTTATTAAATATAAAAAAATTGTTCAATAACTTAAACCGAACTATAGCTAAATCACACTCTAAAAAGTTTGAAACAAGAAATTTATTTTGTTGTAAAAGCTATGTTAATTATAACAGCGATGGTCAAAGTACAGCGTATGCTAATCATAACAAAACGAACTGTTGAGGCATACGACTACGTTGTCCTTTGGTCATCGCTATTTAAATAAAGCTATCGCTATAAAAAATATCTGGTTTCAGACTTTTGAGAGCGTGATTTTTTTTTCTATATTGTCTCAGGTTTGGATTGATACCATCGTAGTTTCAGATTTCCATAATATTAAAATCAAAATCATTAAAATCAAAATTATTTATTCAGTCTAGGCTGTTACAAGCACTTGTAAAAGTCGAGAGCTACGCCATCGGTTCGTAAATCTACGGCGGAAGACCTTGTACCAAGAAGAACCGGCAAGAAACTAGGCAAGGGCTATTTTAAGGTTTAATTTCATACAGAGCGTCATGATTGAAAAATGACTTCATTAAAATATGAAGTCACTTTCCATTACAATATTACACAATATAAGAGTAAAATAGTATTTTCGTCAATCCAATCACATGTGTAGCCAAAGAAGCTCATCGATAAACAATTTAATATATATGAAAAATGAGCCATATTTAACACCAAGCAGTTTGGTCATTTAAATATTCATTAACAGTATAATATCTTTTACTGAGTAGACAATTCTTAATATGGGTTTTAAACTTAAGTAATGGTAAATTTAAAATTTCTATAGGAATTTTGTTATAGTAGTGTACACCTTGACCCACAAATGACGATAGAACCTTCTTTAGCCTGCATGACGGCAAAAGAAGTTTATCTTTGTTTCTAGTATTAAAATTGCGTATATGCCTGTAATATGTTTAATATAATTGTTAATATTGTTTTTAACATAAAGTATACAATTGCATATGAATAGGGAGGCCTCTGTTAATATCCCAATTTCTTTGAATTTATCTCTAAGTGATGGGCTTGAACCCAATTGATAAATAGCCCTTACTGCTCTTTTTTGTAGAATAAATATAGACTCTATATCTGCAGCCATACCTCACATCAGAATGCCATATGACATACCGCTATGGAAATAACTGTCCTAGCGGTATTTACATCTGTAAGTTGCCTATTTTTTTTTATTGCATAGGCAGCTGAATTTAGTTTTTCTGCCAATAATGAAATGTGAGGATGCCATTGCAATTTAGAATCCAGCGTTACACCTAAGAAGATTGTTGAATCAACCAACTCGATCTTTTCATCATTAAGTTTAATTTCTGTTAGTTCAGCTTTTACATTAGGTAACATAAACTTTATACATTTCGTTTTTTTAGCATTTCACTGAAGATAAAGAAGTATCATCTGCAAACAAAGTTTCGGCATACACTCTATCGCATAAAGTTTCGGCAAAAAATGGCAAATCATTTATGTAAGTTAGAAACAGAAAGGGACCCAGAATAGATTCCTGGGGAACCCCCATTTTTACTTGTGATCCAGATGATCTCACACCGTTAATATCGATAGTTTGAGTTCTGCAACTAAGGTACGATAATATTAGTTGTAGGGCGGAGTTTTTGATACCATAGTAATTTAGCTTCGTTACTAGTGTTCGATGCTCAACGTAATCAAATGCCTTGGATAAGTCACAAAATATTCCAAGAGCATTCTGTGACGCCTCCCAAGCTTTGAATATATGTTTAAGAAGTGCTACACCAGCATCAGCAGTAGAGCGACCTTTTGTAAAACCATATTGTTTAGTATGCAGTAATTTATTTAAATTAAAATAAGACAATAACTGTTCAAGAATTATTTTTTCAAAGATTTTACTTAACGTCGGTAATATTGATATAGGTCTATAATTACTATGGTCTTCCTTATTTATGGATTTAAAAAGAGGTATAACTTTGCTTAGCTTCATAAGATTTGGAAAAATTCCTTATAGATGAAGGAATTTTTCAAAGATTAAATATATCGGCCAAGTAAGGGGCTATAATGAACTATACTTTTAATAATATTAAGAGATATGCCCCATAAATCACATGTGTTTTTTTTCAGACAACTAAAGTTTTAATAATATCTAAGAAACTAATATATTTAAATTTTAACTGGCTGTCTACTGTAGGCACGTATTTTTCTAAAACAGCCTTTGCGGCAGTTGGGGAACTGCAAACAAACTTTTATTTGGGCGCACTAAAGTACAAGCAAATAAATTCTAAACATTTAAAGTACTTATAATCAACATTATCTCCAACAGTAATTGACTTGAAAAGCTTGTACCGCTAGTGAAATCGGAGACGAAGTTACACATATTCGTAAGTATATTTATTTTACGCGCTACAAGCTTTTCAAGTCAATTACTGTTGCGAAAATTTTATTTCTATGTACTTTCAATGTTCATATATATCTTCTAATTTGCTAATAAAATTAGAATTGAATGAAAAATTAAGTTTACAAAACCTTATTAGAAATTTAATATAATTTATTATGTAGTCTGTTACAAGTATTTGTAAATGTCGAAAGCTTTGCCATCGGTTCGGAAATCTAGGGCGGGGGACCTTGTACTGAGAATAATCGGTTAGAAACTTCCCTATTTTATTTTGAGGTGCCTGGTTAGATTCCTGCTCGGGTCAATGTAGAAAATGGACAATTTTATATTGTTTCGGGTTTAGATGATGTGATATCCCAAGTAGCACATAAATAATATATTAACTAAAATAAGTACCGATTTATGTCCTAAAGTCATACTAACATTTTTAATTAGCACTGGTCAAGTTTCGAATCTGTTTAAAGGCATTTATTTTATCTAATAATGCTTAATGCCATATTATGGTTAATAAAAAAAGTATACCAATGTCAAAACTCATATTTAAGTATTGGGTAATATTAATATAAAGCTGTTATCGTATTTCGGTGATATGAAAAACATTATATATTATATAAGCATTAACGTAATATTATTTAGTGCACTTAGTTGTATTTAGTCATTTTCTAGAAACAGAGGTTTTCTAATGGCCTATGGTTGTATCGATTTAATGCTTATCCTATATACACATTGAATAAAGAACAAGTAAAACTTTAGCACCGATTTGTTCTTAAAGTATTCTTTAATCAAGCTCAAGCTCCTTTATCTTCTTAATCTATTCTTTTATCAAACATTAGGCTATATTTTGATCAATATTAAGTTATTTATAGAGATACAAGTCATAAATAGATCGTGATTATTTTTTATGTAAAATTATTTTATGTATTGTATTGTAATGGTGGCATTTTATACGCATTGCTGGTGCCATGGACAAAAAACGTTGGGAAAAACAAAGATGACAGGTGGATATAAAAGAAAACTGAAAAAAGAGTAGGTATTCTAATTTAATTGAAGCTTTTAAAAATCAAAATTAAAATGAAATAATCGTTTGATGATTATAAGCACTATAAGATACTTCTGAAGTGTTAAAATACGGCTGTACCTAAAATGGGAGTGTGTTATACGGTGAATTACGAGCTCTTAGTTTTGTGTCTAACCATAATACGATTAACAGCTCTACTACACTATATTTGAATACCTAATGCTTTAATTTTACGAGTCGCCATTTGCTTTCTTTTTCCATTTCTTACAATAATATTTAAAGTCAACTGTGTGAGATGAAAAGGGGTAAATAATCATTTATTTTGTACACAGATGCCTATAAAAGCAATTATGTTGTTAAAACAATGCTAAAAGCCTAAAATTCAACAAAAATTTTTGCTACTAGGTTAAATTTTCTATTATTTTTATTATATTAGGAAGTTTGCGAAGGCGCGTGTATTTTACACCATAAACTTGTATATTTTACTCCACAAACTGATGTTTGCAGCTTATTTCACTCATAACGAGCTGTATAAATGTTAGTACTCTCCTGTTCAATATTAAAAAATACTTAAAAGACCAGCCAAGAGAACATGTCATATGACACACAAAACAATAACTTAAACCGATTATATATTTTTAAAATCTATTAAATATACTTTTTTACAAAGGAAATAAAACAGTAAGAATTTTAATAACATTAAATTAACGTATTATAATTTTGATTTCCGCATATCAATTGTAATATAATCACAAAAAGTTCAATTAGCACTTTAAGGTGCTAATTGAACTTTTTGTGGCTATTAGAATGCTTTTACCCGATTTTATTAATGCTATTATACAAAAGTTGTAGTGCTATTGCACAGCTTTAATAAAGCTTAAAGTCGTACAAAGGGGGGGCGCAAATTTTAAGTATAAGAGTCGTTTAAAAGAAATACGGTTGATATACGATTTTATTATAATGCTTAACGCTTGGACTCGTGCTATTATAAGTTGGATATAATGGTGTTTTGTGCTACTTAGGATGTGATACTTGATAATACAAGGGCTTTAGCTATTCATCTTGGAGTCTGAGCTATATATGTGATGTCGTTGTCTAATAATATGTATTAAAATAATATCTCACGTAATAATGTTAATTAAAATGAGTTTTTTTTGGCGAAAGGAATGCCAAATTATTAATTGCTTATTTATAAGATATTTAAAAATGTTTACAGAAAAATGGTCCTATTTCACAAAACAGCAAAAAACTTAGAACACATAACACTAACATTAAATGTAAACAAACTAGATGAAATAACTTGGCTTTTCATATAAAATGCGAATAACCTTAATAAGAATATGGTTGATATGACACAGAATTACGAAATATTCTGGGTCTCCCTACGTTATAAGGGTTTTGCATATATTAAATTTTCTTTGTTAGATTAATTTGCAAATCCATTTTCGTGATATAAAAGCAAATGATCAAAGCTTTCGTTGGCGATATTATATGTATTAGATTTTGCCTTTATCAGAAATGGATTTTTAAAAAGCATTTTGAATGCATGAAAAATGTCCATTGGCTTAATCTATTGATTAATCTTGTACAATAAATTATAGGGACAAAAACCGGCTGGGTTATAATCTCGCCCACAGGATTCCATACAAATAAATCTTATAATTTAAAAAATCATAACATTTTTAGTTATTTATGTAACTTATGAATAAAGAACTGTTGTTCTGTTTATTGAATATTTTTAGGTTCAGTAGTCTCACTACAAAAAGGCAAGGCTTGTTAAATTTTCTTACTTTACCTATCCATCTTACCATCAAACGCAAATTTTGAAATACAGATATCGGTAAGTCAGTCTACTAAGCTAAGCTTACTTACTTTCTAAGCTACGTAAAACCTAAGCTAAGTTTTAAAGTCAGGGCTTCATTTAAATATTTTGTCTAGCTGGAATGTGTACAAAAAAATGTTATTATTATTCTCATTATTGTATAGGGAAAATTGATTAATATGTAATCATTAAAAAAAAAAACACTGTCTCTATCTATCTCACTGTCGTGGGTAATGAGGTAGATAAAGACAATCGTTTGGCTTTACGCTACCCTCTTAAAATATCGAATTAAGTGCCCTTTAAACCATTTAGCTACAGGAACATTATTCCTCATAACAAAGGCTGAAGACTTTTTGAAGTTACAAAAAATCTGACATGGGAAAATAATCGGTATAGTACGGTTATCGTAAATATCAATGATTTTATACAAACCTTCTTTCACTCCGAAGTTAGTAGGTTAAAAACGACTTGTCAATTTATAGTCATTAGGTACTATAATAAAAATTTTCACTTATTATTATTTTTTCCCTGCATATACTCGTAACTCTGAACATTACGCTTCAATAGGCACTACTAGAATCAAAGTCATAATAATTTTTATTCAAATAGACTTCTTAAAAGTACTATTGAATCGTCCAACATTTTTTCCCCTACCACTCGTTCAGGACGTCTTTTGGCTGATAAGAAGAATGAGCAAGAATATTGTCTAATAGAGGTAATGACATTCACAGTTTAATTAAAAAACAAGATAATTTTGATATATGATGATTTTAAAAGAAATCACCTATTCAGTTGCTGGACCATCCATCGCTGGAATATTTGAGTTACGATGAATTTAAAAACCAGTCAACAACAATTTCAAGAATAGTACCCAATTTGTTTTTCTTTTATCTTAAGCTACGACATATAAGCGAAAATAACAACCTTGCTCGCTGTCATATACTCTCTCTCTCTCTGTTCTGCATACCTAACCTATTGGTCGTGATCTTATTTTTGTTATCATTTAGTTTTTGTCATGTGACATCAATGAACTGATTTTAAGAATGAAGCTATACTTACTTTTATAATGTATTGTTTGAATAATTAAAGGTGCCAAAAGAGTGACTTACTCGAATGCCTGACATTGACTTACTCGAATGCCTGACATTTAATTCGCATTCTCTGTTTCATCATCATCGTCATCATCAGCCCATTTACGTCCCCACTGCAGGGGTTCAGGCCTTTCTTATGGATGGTTAAGGAGCATGGGCCATGACCCTCCACGCTGGCCCAATGCGGTTTGGCGGGTATTAACGACTACAAATGCAGCCGGGACCAACATCTTCACATGCCTTCCGAAGCACGGAGTAGCTCGAGATAATAATATTTTGGTCAGCCATCCCGTGACCTATCCTTGCGAAAGTTGCTTAACGACAACGATCGCGTGCCGCGGCGCTTATCCACTACGCCACCGAGCTACTTATACCACTTATCACCATTAGATTATTACCTTTAATCTAGGGACACGGCAGTGATCCTACCAAGTTAAGTGCGAAGCAACACAAGTGTAGTTCATCTTAGAAAATGAAATTGTAGACATTTGCTGTTTTATAGAACCTAAAGTGTTGTGATGATTTATATTTTTCGAACGTAAAGTCAGTTAGTGAAAAAAGTGTTCGTATTACTGTTTTGAATTAGGCTAAATTCATTACTGTAATTAATTTTGTATGTAGTCTATCTATAATATTTGTAGATAATTTAAAAGGGTGAGAATAAGTCTTCTCAATACTCAATCATTTATTGTCAACATATGTAAAATAGAATAGATGACGTAAGTAAAAAAATAAACATGTGAATATATGACCCGGCAGGGCAATACAATTTGGAACTACAGGCAGATGATAAAAATATATCAAATAGATCAGTCAGTTTCAGATTATGCAAATAATACTAATATAATATTTAAATTTATAGATTACAATAGTAACATTGATTAATAACTTTTATAAATATTATATTGATTGAATATTTTTTATATTTCGTTCCATGTCATGTAGTACTATGTTATTTTTTATTTAAATGTCAAAGCGTTTACATCGATGTCAAGAATTAAGAAAATTATATGTATGTATTATGATCTATGTCAATGAATTATTAAAAACTGAGATGAGTAATTAGTATTATTATAATTATATAACTTATATGTCAAAAAGGTAGTATATGTCAAAAAATAAGAAATTACAATTAGATATTATGTCAATAACTTGTTTAAAATTATTACCAATTATATATTGATACTTATTATACTTCACTTCACCATTCGGGTGGACAAACAAATAAAATATATCAATATTATATATCAATTTTTACTAACAAGGACCCCGCTTGAAATATTCTTCAAACATGTTACGTTATACAGTATGAGTATATTGTATCAAAAATATTATTTTTCATTCAGTTTGAAATAAAACTGTTTCAATGCGTTCTGTGATGATTTTATTACTCGACAAGGATAGCTTCAAACTTGTACTCATTTCATTTGAATGACAATTGATTGTGTTTAAGTTTTTTTTGTTATTTATTTACACATTAAGAAAATTATTTAATACGGTAATTAAACTAACCCATGAAGAGAAACCACGAAGGTTTGTACACATGTGCTAGGAGTAATATTATATATAACATGCATTTAACAAATCGACAACAACTTGTTTAACATATTATTAATAATAGGTACAACCTGTGGGTACAACACGCACTTGGCACGGTATTTAGTCAGCAAGCACATCTAAGTAATAAAATTTTAGTAATTTCTTTAAGTTGTTAGGGCGTATACGCTGTATTAAATCCGGGGGAAGTTCGTTAATTATAATTCATTATTAATAATTAAGTGTTAATGAAAATTATAGTACTTAATCCAAAATACTTTATGAAAAATATATATAATTTATAAAAAGGACCAGTTCCAGGCTATTTTTATTGAATAACACTGGTGATTTCAATGCATTGAATTACATTAAATGAAGATAAACATTCCTTAACGAGGCTGTTGCCGACTCAACGAGGTATTTTGCCATAGATTTGCGAACAGATAGCGTAGCTTCGATTTTCAAGTGCTTCTTAATAGCCTACGTTGAATATAAGCTATATTTAATCTACTTTAAATCGGTATATATTTCACTGGTAGTTTTTTGTCTACTTATTTATTTTTCACGTATAATTTATGTCTTTTGATATGTTATTTTATTAAAGTTTTTGAATAAAACAGTATGCGACCAAGAATATAAAATCTGCGTTCAGATAAGAATATTTTCCGTTAGTTTCCGTTATTTAATTTAGTTTACGTTTGATTTCACCATCCTTGAGGGTTCGATTCCTGGACGGATCGATGTAGCAAATGGACTTTTCTACCCTGGTCTGAGTGTTGTGGTATCTTCGTTGTCTCAGATGCTCCACGATATGGGGGGTTTAGCTACTTATCTGGGACTCTGAGTAATGTATGTGATTATTATATTTGATCAACTTTGCATTTGTACAATGGTATATTGAAAAATATTTTTAATGAAAAATACTAAAAAAAATAGATTTTTTGAACATTTTTAATTAAGAATAATGTAAGTATGTGATGTTAAACTAAATAAGTGAATAGCACGCCAGCAATGTCTAATGAAAAGGCAAAAAATAATAGTAAAGGTGTTATATTTTTTATAAATACTTGTTATTATTATTTTGCTGTGTTGTTTTCTCGCTACGCATATATCAGTTTAGTGTTTCACGCAAATAAATTGTATTAATTATTTTTGATAAAAACCAAATATAAAGTCAAGCCTTTTTAATTTGATTCATTCGAGCGAGGTTAATGAAAATATTCAATCGTTTTTTTCTATTAATATTCGTAACATCCACCGTTCGTTTTCCTTTTTTTCGTCTTTATAACCATTTATTCTATTATATCTCTATACATATATATAAAATTCTCGTGTCACAATTTTCGTTCTCGTACTCCTCCGAAACGGCTTGACCGATTCCCATGAAATTTTGTGAGCATATTGAGTAGGTCTGAGAATCGGCCAACATCTATTTTTCATACCTCTTAGTGATAAGAGTTGAAAACCGACTTCCACGCGGACGAAGTTGCTGGCGGCCACTAGTAAATATATAATAATACCATAACAACTACCTGAGAAACACAGATTAACCTCAAAAATTTTATAGTATAAAAATTCAGTAAATAAATAAAGTAAAAGACAGCCGCACAAGAAAGGTAAGTATTTTTAAATTCGGAGTGCGTAAAAACTAATTAAAATTTAAATGTAGTCCTTAGGTTAGCTCATTCGTAGGAACATAAAGGAGGAAAGGCCATAACCCTCAACGCCGGCCCAATGCAAATGCGGATTAATGATTACAAATGTAGCTGGGGTCAACGACTTAACGTGCCACCTGAAGCACGGAGTAGCTGGATATAATAATTTTTTGGTCACCCATCTTTGGTCATCGACATTTGATAGGCTGCGGTGCTTATCTAATACACCCCGAGCTACTCAACATAATGTAGTACAGTATTTAATGTAGTACAGTATATAATGTAGTACAGTATATAATGTAGTACAGTATATAATGTAGTATAACATAAAGTCGCTTCCTGCTGTCTGTAGGCTGGGATTTTTTTAACTACACAAAGGATTTTAATTCGTTTCTCATCTATATACATACAGAGTGATCCAAGAGGAAGGTTTATTCATATGTACAAGTACAATACAATACACAGGCGAAGCCGCTGTCGGAAAGTATTTCTATAAGATAACAATTAATATAGTATTATTCATACAAAGTTTTATCAATTATTATAGTAAATATTATAAGTCCGAATGACGCGTGGGCAACAATAACAAGTCTTGTATTAGAGATGGACTTGCAACCCTCAAACGAGTACCCTGAGGCTTATTCTGCTAATATTAACCTAATAAAGTCATGTCTATAGCGTGTGAAAAACACTATATTTGACATAGTTTTTCTTATTAGATCTAAAAATAATATTAGCAACTATCACCGTTGATACGTCAAAGGCATCTTCATCAGCAGCCTATTATTCTACACACTGCTGGAGCACACGCCTTCACTACAGATGGAAAACGAATAGGAAGAACGGGCCATAATTGAGACGACTACACTTGATATTGTGTTGGTAGCCGTTTTTATAGCATTGCTAGTTTGTTTCGTATGCTCTTTGCTTGTATTTTTGTTTGGTGTACCCAGGCGTAGACTTTGTATGGCTATAAGCATTCATTTTGATCAAAGAACACTCAGTAGAATTAAATGTATCGGATCTTATATTCAACTTGTTCTATTGTGTCGCTGCGTTTAGCTGTTAATGTTTCCATTCAATCTACATAAATGGGAGCTGCATTGCAGTCAAGTGTAAAGTGGCCTCAGCGTTAATAGCTAAATTGATAAGAACGCAGTTGGTGGCAGAGTCCGACCATCTGACCTCGTGTAAGATTTTCTATGAAAACATTTTATGATTAAAATTAAATATGATGGAAAAAGCGATGCTTTCTGTAGATCTTTTTGGCTTGTTTTCAATTCGCTGTAAACGTTCTCGTGTTTCGTTTTGGCAAGGTATTCTAATAAAGAAGGTTGAACAAAATTAAATGAATATAAGTACTGAAGAATAATAGTTATTAGTTCCATAGAACTACCTGCGCAGAAGTGTTATTTTTGAGACACAATATCCAGCTTTATTTTGTAAATAAAAAAATATTTTGCATTTTTTTCTTTACACTCTTTGAATGGAATATAAACTAATGTTTCGTTCGTGAATTGTTCAATTAAGAGATAGTTTGTATTTTTAAAATAAATATTACTTTTTGGTTAAGTGATGCCTTAAATATAGACCTTTGATAATGAAATAAAAGCGATGCCATAAAACCACAATGAACTCTGACGGCTCAGTTAAAATATTAATGGAATTACTATGTCAAAGGTAGCTTAATGCTACTTAATTTAATTGGTAATTTTGATATTGTACTGAAATATTGGTATATTAACATGAACATTATATTTAATTACTTGCTCTTATTATATAAGTGTTTGTTTATGTAAATTTAGGTTCATATAAATATTAAGACCACACTTACGAACATTAAAGCTCACACAGAACACATCATTAAAATTAAATTTACTGTAAATTAAAGATAAAATGGTCCAAGTAAACTTTAATTAAAAATAAGAAGACTTGGTAAAATTTTTAGACACTGAATTTATTATATCTGACTGATCTAATTATCTAATCTAATGGTTAGATAGAGCGATTTATAAGTGCCGAAACTTTCCAGCTTTTGAGGAATCATCTATTAATAGTAATCCAAGCTATATGTATTTAAAAATACCCCTTTTGAACTCCTTAAGTACGGATACAATGTATTAATAAATCTTGAAGGTCTGGCAAGGGATTGCCACAATGCCTAGCAGTGACGTGACTTATAAATACTTTCTTTGTTACATTTTATTTGCCACTGAACCACGATGCGTGGCTTTAGTTCAGTATTGGTTAGTAATATATTTAGGTGCCAGTGTATTGTGTAATAAGTAACACTCTCTTTTCCGAATAAAACACAATTTTGAATAAAATAATGCTTATATTTTATTTTATGTCTTTTACTCGCGACTTCGTCAGTGGTATACGTGGTTACTTTGGGCAGCATATATTTTCCAAAAACGCAGTTGTTTTTCGAGCTGATGATGAAATTACCTTGATGAACTTAAACAAGTTCGATGATACTACAACAAAAAAAAAGACAAATATCCAATATGTTTCAGCACTTTTATCTTTAAATATGTAGAGATATTAATCCAATCCAATTTGAAAAAACAGTTCCACGCAAAAATCTTTGAAAGAAATGTTAGTGCAGATTACTTTAGAATAAACGCCATCCTCCTTACCACTATCTATAACGAAGGCCTGAGCCCTTGCAGTAGGGAGTTAAAAGGGCTGATGATAAAATAATATTTCTAATACAGTGCAACATATTTTTTTTTCAACAAATGACTTATATTATATATATATATATATATATATATATATGTCGTGGTCATATTGTAGAATTGATGATTTTATGATCCGGCAGGCCATTTGATCATATCATTAATGTAGGGTGTCTAAAAAAGAAATCTTATTATTTTCTGAAATGGCTTGTTTATTCATTAGGTTTGTTATGATTTTGTGTCTGAAAAAAAAACAACCTCGAAATTTAATACGATCGCTACGCTACGCTTCGTGATTGTCATTAATTTCTAACCTATTACGTGACCTAAAGTAGTGAATTATATAGGAACTTAAGTTCAGTTCATATATCAAAAATGTTATATCCTACAATATATTTTTATCATCCTCTGGAGCAAGGTCCTGTCTTTATCATAACCTCACAATCCTGTCTTTATCATAACCTGCGACATATCCATAAAACTATAGAAATAGCCTTTGTTGCTGCACTTTCGCACTGCACTCCTACATTTATCTCACTAAACTTATTCAAGTAATTATTTTCCGTTGCTTAGTCACTTTCTTTAATTTGTTTTGTAACCTAAATATTATAATAAATTGTGTATCACAAAAACAATGCGGCATCAGCGCCTCTTACTGAGACTTACGTAACTATTTTACGATATGATCACTTACCCTTGGTCACATGAAGAAGTCATAAGAAGTCATATCAGCCAATTGTTAATTGCATATCATTGATTGATCTGGCCAGGCCACATCATAGTGTGGGCAGCTAGATTTTTTAATTTCATGAAATACAAACATTTCATGAAATGGCTGGCCGCATCATGAATTGGTCAATTCTACGATCTAGCCTCAACATATATAATTGGAAAACTATACTAAGGTGCTTACATAATATGAATAAACAAATGTAATAAAATAGGATGTGTGAAAATAATCAACTTTAAAATCTCAGGTTAAGATCTAGCAATACTTATCTTCAATAAATTAATTACTGATGAAACGAAAAACACAAATAATTGCAATTTCTGTAATCTAAACTTTTAATCTTTTAGATTTAAAGTCTGCGCAAAGTTCTTAAAATAATAGCGCGATTTAGAATATACTTGCCATCAGCTGGCTGAAAAGTTATTCTTGATAAATTTTCTAGGCAAAAAAAATCTACGACTTAGAATTCATTTAACGCCATCCAGTGTAGTCCATATATACAGGGAGGAACAAAATGACCGACACAGCCGAAAGTTTCAAGTTAGGTTACATGCAAACGTACATTTTATTTGACAAATATTTAAAAATAGAGGAGGTGTAAAAATGGAGTAAAAATTTTTAATTACTAAGTGTTGACAGCCCTTTAACGCGCATGCGCAATATCGATTATGCGCAGATTACAACGGACCGCGAAATACATTAATTTAATTTAATTATTTACCGATATCTTAATGATAGTCGATGCTGAAAATGTTCAATTCTTCTTTGAAGACAGCTAAGCACGCTCTTTTGCATGCCAGTGTATGCACGCGTAAAACACATCACATTTCACACAAAACTAAACACAATCTTCACTAAACTAAACTTAACACTCAAGACGAACACTCTAGTATCTTATTAACAAAAATTCAATTAAAAATGCACTAGAACAAAACAAAAATCGACAAAAAAGACGCTTCGCAGCGGTGCGTCGGCGGCGATGCGCAACAACACTCCAGCGCAAAAGGTCGGCGGCGACTGAGCGGCCGGACAATACCGACAGAATAATGAAGCCGCCTGGCGGCTGGCGGGTGGGCGGGGCTTTGATATTGAGGGACGAACTCGGTCCAAATTTTTGTATTCGTCTTTTAATAACACGCCTTTTTTAATGTTCTTTTTAAATGCTATTTTAATAACAAATTCCTCAATATTTTTAAAACAAAGTTCATTTGTGTTAATGATGAATTGCTGGAAGATTTGTGAGTTTGTCGAGTTTAATTAACGATCCCGTTGTTAAAGAAGTATTACCCCATTCAAACAATTTTTATGGAGAACTGCTCTTTTAAAATAACGTAGGTTAATGTTAAACTGATCTCTCTACAATAATTTAGGAAATTTTACACTCGGTTTCTTAATTGAGTATTTAAAGTTAAACGTTTCAAACTAATATCACTTAGATTTCGTTTCCGATTTTAGTTTTTTGAAGATCAGTTGATAGCAGTTTGATAAAACTAAGACTATTTGATTTGTGAAATTAAAAAAACTTAGGTTATTGAGAATAAGCAGTAGAAATTTTCTACTTTTTTCAAATCATAAACCGGCTGTTAGTCTGTAAATCGATTTAAGCATTTTGACTGCCTTGTTTATTGATTGACTGGTAGAATTTGCTTGAAAGCAGTCTTATAAATCACAAACTAGTTTATTTCGTTTTTAGAAATGAAGAAGTCAATGACCGATTAAAAACTTTTCCTTAGTACGTCCCAAAAACAGCTGACTCAGGGTTGAAAACACTCATTTTTTTTCAAAAACTTTGTAATTTAATATCTCCGAAACTATTTGACCTAGACTTATAATTTTTTTACATCATATTAAAGACAAATAGTACTCTCCAGGAACCTCGGGAGTGTCGGTTGTTCTGTTCCACCGAGTATATAATATAAAAATATTTTTTCTTTCGTAAACAAAATTACTTGAATTAGAACATTTCTTTCCATTAAAATTTCAAAAATGTAATATTTACTCAAATACGAATTTTCATTCCTATACAATAAAACATTTTGTAAATAATATTAGGTAAATTTATCATAATGATAAATCAGATTGTAAACAATGGTTGCTATGGTAACATTTTGATTCCCCATAAAATCTTTCACTCCCATTGTTATATCCCTTTAAGTGCTAGTTGTCGTGATAATATAAAAGCTATTATCTTCCTAGGGTAATAAGTACCCAAATATCAATTTTCATCGACATAGGTCCATGAACAAAGAAGTTTCATAAAAACTTTTTCGAATTTTTTAAAATCAGTTTTTAGTACACCTCTACGCATTAAGGAGAATCTTCCCTCCAAATTTCAAGCTTCTACGACCAGCGGTTTAGGCTGTGCGTTGTCTGTCAGTCAGTAAGTCTGTCGCCTTTTATATACGAGTATGTATAAATAAAAGATGAAAAATAATTATAAAAAATATATATTTTACTACTAAAAATACTTAAATAGATGACATGTATTGCTGCTATTGCTTAGGTTCCCAAGTTGTATAGGAACTACAACATCCAGACTCGAATGGGGAAATTGACATTGGTCGTACCAGAAGTCGAAGCCGAGAGTCAGCAACGGAGGTCTTTATTTATAAAATTCTAACATCGAATTATTGTCTTATTGCCTAGATATGTAATGTAAACAGTGAAAAAGATTGTAAACAGTGAAAAAGAACTAGACTGTCTCCTTAATGAACATATTTTATAATTAACCGTATTTATTTTTCCGTACTTAAGTGCGTTACTTCGTAACATAATTAAAAGTTTAGGGCCTACAAAGGTAACGGAATTATCTCTATTACGAATACTTAGAAAATAAAGTTTCATCTGCACAGTTGCTGTTCGAGTTTCCATAACGAATGAAATTGTAAAGTTAATGTCTAATTTTTGTTGTTTAAAATAAAGTTTGAAATAAAACGTCCAAATGATATTGGTTGGAAAGTTGTACCTCATTGGAGTAAAAAGTATATAATTCTTATTTAGGTTTGTTTAAATGTTATTCTGTAATCTAGTATTCAAAATAATATATTTCTAGCGATTGCTAACATAGCTACGTAAACATACGTTTAAACGTGCCGCATACACTCATCTCTCTATCATGCTCTCTTGTAAAATGTTTTAAAATGAGTTACAGCGTTTTTCCTTGCAGGTGTCGATATATCGAAGTAGTAGTAAAAACTTTTTATTCCATATCACGCCAAAAGGAGAGGATTCAGATATAGATTCACAGAGACAGAGGATTCAAACTAAAATAGATTACGAAACCCAGTTAATCCAATATAAAATAAGGGTAAGATCTGCAGTGTTATTCTGTTAAATTAGATCATCGAACTCGATGTCGACATTGTTGCAGCATAGAAGTTGAATCAAATAAAACCTATTTGAAATGGTAACGATTGTTTTACTCATTGCAGCTCTATGATTGTTAGATCGCTGTGGTCGAGGTTGATTTCGAGGCTGTTTTTTAACGGAATATCATGTAATGAAATGTATATAAGTTTAATAAAATGTGTTCTTCATCCAAGACGCCTGTAAGAATAAAAGATTTTGGTTTCTACATAGTGAATTTCAATGTTATTATTTCCTAACAATGAAACATTTCGCAGTATCTCTCAGTGACGATAACTTGGAAATATTAATTGGGAAGCCGCACCGACATTTTTACAAGATATATAAAAAGAAGAAAGAAAAGAAAGGAGTCCGTTTCTAGATACTTTTTTGTCATTATGAAAATTCTATACCCGGACTCAAGCTCTATTAAATTTAGAAACTGGTACAAAAACTAATTCTTCAATAATTTCGACAGAGAATAATGTGAAAATATAAAAACAAATGTAAAGGCATATTCTGAAACATTTACTATAACCATAATATATAAGTATATATTTTTTATATATTGTTAACAAAATATTCGTATTGGTATCCATGCCTGACGATTTTCTAGTAATAAGTTATTAGCGGTGAATTTTAAGGATAACTCTGTGACTTTTTCTATCTTGTAAGTTTTATAAATTTTCTTTATGACTTTGACAAAACTCTTAGAATTATTGAGTTCTCTAATTTTTTGGGATACGTCTTCTTAATGACTACTATATTAAGATACAAGAGGAGACTGTAATATGGAGGATAATATTGTATGTGATGAGGGTTTCCCGAGCAATGATTATAGATAAAAGTAATTCGAAACCTATATAGAACTGATTCGGGCCCTTTTATTGATAAATAAACTCGGGTGCTGATTGTTATATGGGTCAGGATTGCTTTTAGGGAGGTATACTGTAGAGAATAGTAGATATTCTATATACTATGTTATTTACTGTAATACGTCGCCCTTTTCAAATATGCCATTGCGATGCCATATAAATAAACATTAATTAATATAGCAGACAGACGGTCAGTTGCAGAAACGTCCATTAAGTTTTAATGACGCCTTTAAGCTCTAATGAATGTTAAATTTGTATGGATAAAGTCAATTTAGACTAATAGAAAATATAATGAACGTTTGTGCAACTGGCTGATAGACAAATTTTTATATTATTTTAATTATGACTAAAATGTACTTTCTTATTCGTTTAGGAGGAATCTCTTTTTTAGCGTACATTTTTTGCTAACGATGTTATTTCGTTTTAATAGTTTAAACTTAAAATATATTACAATTATTAATACGATATTTACTGCTGAATTACTTACGACCTCCGTAGCCGAGTGGTTCGCACGCCGGTTTCAAGGTGTCGCCATCTCTGAGGTCCCGGGTTCGATTCCCGGTCGGGTCAATGTAGAAAATGAACTTTTCTATATTGACTCGGGTCTGGGTGTTGTGATACCTTCGTTGTCTCAGATACTCCATAATACTCCATCTTGGAATCTGAGCAATGTATGTGATGTTGTTAAATATTTATTTATTTATTTTATTTATTTATTTCCTTGTTATTTTCTTTGTATACCCTCTCATAGATAGATTTTCTTTTATGTTGATCTCATATTTTTTAAGGATATCTCCATTATGTTGTTTCTATTAAATTGCAGTTTTACATTTTTCCTATCCAATCAAAATAATCCGATTTGTTTGCTCGTCTCACTCCAACGCTAATAATTATTTTTATTAATAGAGATATCTATGCTTAAACAAATGTAGAAAAGGTGAAATTACTTAATATTTTGCTATGTATTCGACAAACGGTCATTTGTCTTATTTTATTGACAAAGTTAATGGTTCAAACCAAAGTTTATAGGAAATTAGTTGAAAGTCAAAATGAGTCCGAAGACATTAGATCAGAAAAAGTTTATTGTGAAATACCGTGGAAATGGAACACCGTGGGAGGAATGCAAAACGGGAAGCGATCAGCTTTATCCATTTAAAGCTTATCCGCTTCATATGTATACGTCAAGAAATGGTTGGCTGAAAATAAATTTTACAGAGTTCTGCAACAAGATCACTTGACACAGAAAAAATAATAGAACCCTTTTACAGCACCCGTTATTACTGTTCAAAAGCTGAAAACAGTAGAACATTGGTGTTAAATTGCCAGCTATTGACCAGATAATATAATAAATTAACAGATTAAACTAAGATCTATAGATGTGGAATTACGAAAGGGGAATCTAGGTTTACGGATTTGTCGTTATCGTGATAACATCAGAATAATGGCGGAAGATGATTGTAATGATTGTAATTAAAGATATTTCTAAAAATGTTTCTTTCGGCTGTTTAAAGAGTAGATTGATGGTAATACGTTGGAGAAACATACAAATACTTGAAAAATTCGGTAGAATCATGTGCTGTCCAGTAGCTAAGTTGGAGGGTTCGAGTAAATTTTTTTCTATTATTTTTAAGATAAGTGTAATGTTTACAAGCAAACGATTGTTAGATTGTTAGTTCGAATCACGCTTGACGATGTCGTGTTCGAGCAAATTAACTCAATTGTAATTATAACTTGAATGCGCGTTTATTAGGAATGATATACTCCTGACATAGAAATAGAGCTGGACGTAAGTAAGATTGAGAATTTGAAAAAGTCCTCTGAAGCAGAAAGATCGACACGCATTATTTAGGAATAAAGACGGACCACAAAAGAGGTATTATGAACGGATATAATACCTTTTTTGTGATCTGTATCTACGATTGATTCTTATTTCTAATAGTGTGTCCATAATATTATGAGAAAGGATATTCTTTTTCTGTACCATATTGCGTCACAGGTACACATTACCAAAAAATAATGTTTTATTTATATTTATTTACCACTGCTTTATAACCATATTTTTGACCGTATTAAAAAGTAATAATAAATAATTAACAATTCACCTACTTCCTTATAAAAATGCATATCCAAAAAATAGCGTTCGGTATACAACTGACCTTGTTTTTATAAACTGACCATGATCTAAATATCTTCCTTTAGTTACCGTCTAAGTTCACTAATGCATAATTATTATTTAATAGTATTCAATAATTTAATATTATATAATTAAGAAAAAATACATTGCGTATTTTAATAAAAACTCAAAACAATATAAAGACACCGAAATAATGTTGTGTCAATCTATCGATAATGTTATCTATCGACCTTTATACCAATACTTGTTACATTTTAGTCATAACAATTGCTATTTTAATGAATAAAACTATTTACAGTATTTAGATAGTTATTTTTGTAATGTGGCGTATTGAGATGTACTCTGAAATGATTTGCTGTGTTGAAATAGTAATACTTTTTATTTTTTGGAAAGCGCCGGTCGGCGTTTATGGTGCCTGCTTATTTGTTAAAAATAAATAGAAAATATCAGTTAAGTGTCATCACGCAAGTGTAGTAATCTATATCGTGCAAATTTACTTCTTCAGTGCGGCCTTAAATGCATTTCTATATAAATAATAAATGAAGTAATAATCTCAGTAATTAAATATCAATAGAATGTACGGCGGTTCCATTTTTTTCGAATATCTGAAAAATGAGGTCAAATTATGATCAAATCTTGATGGTAGTGAAAAATTAAATTAAAACTTGAAAAATTAACGAAAGTAGAGGTAAATGTGGGTTGACGCAAGTTTACGAATCGTACATTTCGAAAAGGCATTCTCTTTCATTGTATTTTTGTATTATTAAACAGATATTGTTTAATAAGTGACATAGGTAGCTCGGTGGCGTAGTGGATAAGCGCTGCGGCCCGCGATCGTTGTCGTTAAGCAACTTTTGCAAGGGTCGGTCACGGGATGGGTGACCAAATTTTTTTTATTTCGGGTTACTCCGTGTTTCGGAAGGCACGTTAAGCCGTTGGTCCCGGCTGCATTTGCAGTCGTTAATATCCTCCAATCCGCATTGGGCCAGCGTGCAGGGTCATGGCCCATCCTCCTTTACCATAAGGAGGGCCTGAGCCCCTGCAGTGGGGACGTAAATGGGCTGATGATGACGATGATGATGAAACAGAGAATGCGATTAGTAATTAAACACAAGTCTTAGAATGATCTCACCTATATGTAAAAATTATCAAGAAATAAACTCGTGTCCTCTCCTAGGATATGATATATTAATAACGTCATTGGCATTATGATTTCAATGATAAATTAAAATATATGTTCGCATGTTATTACGGCAGCATAGAAAAGATTCATTGTTTGATTGTAATACTTGTTGATATCCAAAACATTGCATCTTGAATACTTTTGACAAATTCGGATAATTAATTTTTTTTAATGGAACCAGTTCAAACTTTTTAAAAGTGAGAATTTCTTTTTTATATATTTCATGCGTGACATTGATATTTTTTATATATAGGTTGACATGTCATTACTCTTATTAGAGCTGGTGAGTTTCTTGCTCGTTCTTCTTATCAGTCAAAAGACGTCCTGAACGAGTGGTAGGGAAAAAATGTTGGACGATTCAAAAGTACTTTTAAGAAGTCTATTTGAATAAAGATTATTTTGAGTTTGACTTTGACTTAGGTAACACTAAAAATATGAAATATCTACATATATATATATCGTATATATATCTAAACATGTCAACGTGGTGAAAGTCTTAGGAACGGAGATATTATTTATTTGATATATTTTTTAAAATACATATCTATATTAACATCATAAAGAGGATGAACTTTTGTTTGCACTGAATAACTCCGAAATTACTGGACTGATTTTAAAAATTCTTTTACTCATGGATATTCAAATTATAACGGTGCGTCGTACCACCGTTTATTTCCAACACCATTTATTTTTATTATTCACTTTTCGTAATTTGAAATTTTGGGTAATCCAATATGCTCTTTATGAATTTCAGTTCATGAAAATTCGTCGAGTTAGAAACATTACGCATACCTAATTTCGATTAATAGCTACTTGTAAAGTGTTAAAATTTATTTATTATTACCTGTTTCCATTATGCTAACGAGTTTGAACTCAAGAAAAATGTAATAAAGTTAAATTACTGACTAAACCCGAAGAAAAGGGTTTTTTGTTACAATTAATTAATTCAAGTTCTCAAGCTAAGTCAGTTTTTTATTTATTTGCCTAAGCATTGAACCCGTCACAAAATATCCGCAAGTAACATAGGTTATAATTTACGCAGGTGCAAGGGCGCGGAAAATAAATAAATAAATATTGAACAACATCACATACATTGCTCAGATTCCAAGATGAGTAGCTAAAGCCCCCGTATTATGGAGTATCTGAGACAACGAAGGTACCACAACACCCAGACCCGTGATAATATAGAAAAGTTCTTTTTCTACATTAACCCGACTGGGAATCGAACTCGGGACCTCAGAGATACCTTGAAACCGGCGTGCGAACCACTCGGCTACGGAGGTCGTCAGTTGGTATTTAATATTTTTAAAAAGTACCTTTGATGTATCTGATATTATGTGCAAACATAAAACCAGATATATTTAAGTAGTAATAAGTTTTAGTATTCGATTTAACTTTGTTGCTAAGTAACTTTGCAAGGGTCGGTAACGGGATGGGTGACCAAAAAAATATATCGAGCTACTCCGTGCTTCGGATTGCACGTTAAGGCGTTGGTCCCGGTTGTATTTGTAGTCGTTAATACCTTCCAATCCGCATCGGGCCAGCATGGAGGGTTACGGCCTAATATCCTTAACTCATTCATAAGGAAGGCCTAAGCCCCTGCACGGACGTAAAAAGGGTTGATGATGAAACTTTAGTATAAATATAGAATTTGGTGACTTTAATCGTTATTTATTTATTTAATCTTGATTGCCATATTACTGCAAACGGCGGACTTAATGCGTTATTCCGTTTCAATATTATCAATATCTAATCGAATCCACTTGTTACTGTCGTTTATCATCATAAACATAGAGATTTTACTTTCAATACGTCGTAAATAACAAATTTATTAGTACTGTATTGGATAACAATAATTTCCGTTATAAAGGTCTTGTATTGTGTATTTGGAAAGTCCTTTTATATTTATTTAAGCTACTTTTTATAGGCATACAAATTTTTTATAGGTTTCTGAATTGGGAATTTAAAGTTAAGCACGTTTCAAACTGTATTTAAACGTCACTTAAATAGATTTTCGTTTCTGATTTTGTTTTTTTTTAATGATCAGTTGATAGCATTTTGTTAAAACTACGTCTTTTTGCCTTGTAAACATTGACAATAAGATTTGGTACTTTTCTCAAATGAGAAACGACCTGATAATCTTGAAAATTTGTAAGTTTTATATATTACTATTTACCTAGTCTTTTTATTTGATCTGGGCCTTCGATAACATCAGTCCCTATAATACTGTCAATATTTATACGGTTCACGTAGGAAATTCTACTAAAATGTAATAAATACGAAAGTTTTTGAGGATGGATGTATGTATGTTTGTTTGTTACATTTTTGCGTCTTTACGAAAAAGGAAAATTCATATTCATTAGTCTTTACTAATGAACGTATTCTGATGAAATTTGGTATACTGATAATTCTAAGCCTGAAATATCTAGTGGCTACTTTATCCTACTAAACCATGCGGGCGAGACCGCTGGCGAAAGGAAAATTCATATTTCAGGTATGTATATTACAAATATTTTTTAAGTAAAAATGGCACGTTGGGATTAGGGGTAGATTATTTCGTTTATACAGTTTTATGAATGAATGAATATTCTTTATTGCACCTTGAAATAAATCTAAAAAGTACATTAAAATAGGAACAGTAACACAAATGGCGGCCTCATTATTAAAGTAGCAATCTCTACCAGGCAATCCTAGGCTAAAGGAAACGAAATCAATTAAGGAAATGAACTGCGGGTTAGTGCATTAAGAGCAACAACACATGATAATATTTATAAATACAAATGCATAATCTAAAATAAATAAATAAAATATATGATAATAAAGTAGCAGATAGAGTGCAAGTTCAGGAAGAATAGTCTAACTCGAGGAAATGTTCCTTTATAAATTTAATAAATGAGTTCCATGACAACGCGCATCTTATATCTATAGGTAGTTCCATAATTTTATTGCTTTGACAGAAATAAATTTTATAGGTAGACCTCAGATCTCGGGTAGGATAAAAAGAGTGAAAGACGTATCTTATTATCGTATTATTTGCTACGAAAATAGAATACAAATCTAAGTAATATCGTGTTTTAGCTGAGGAGTAGATTTTACATGGACATTATTGGAGTTAACAAATCAAGTGAAAAGTTTTGAACATTTGCTATAACGAAAAAGAAATAGATTTTAACTTTCCTGTTGGAATATTGTTACAAATCGACACAGTTCGCAGTGAATATATGAATTGTATTTTCAGTATTTTATTAGATAGTATAAACAAGTGTTCAGATTTCGTCCTTCTGGCACCCCTAGGTACTATAACATATTGCCTCTAGTTGAATTTCAGTATTCGGGGTCAATGTGAAACATCCTATTGGTATTGATTAAATTTTGCTAGTATCTAAAGAGCAAAGAGGATTATCTTTCTTTTATTTCTAGTTTATTTTTACTTTCTCAAAAAAAAAGAAAAATGCAATTCATAAAGTGCACTCTATACAATTGCGACGGCTGTCAGAGTCGCCTTCTCAGAAGTTTTATTTTATATTTAATATTAGTAAACTAGAAAAACAATAAGGTTCATATATTTTATAATAATATGACATTTTCTTTATTTTTAAAAGTCGGTTTTGTTTCCAGAAAGTAAAACCGACTTCTAAAAATAACGAAAAATAATCTTAACTGCACATTTTTGGTATTATACCTGTTTGGTTTTTGTTTATTTTTTGTTTTTTACAAAATAATCTAATAATATAAATATTTTAAGTAATAAAAATATTAACTTCTTATTTTTAAACGAGTTTAGCGCTCTTTGAATTTTATGGCGGGAATCAATGTGGTATATGAATGTGTCCCTTTATTTATGTATTATTTTGCGAGATAAAATGTCATTAAAGTTAACAACATGCAATTCAAAGAACCAATAGAATAAAAAGGTTATAAAGAAAGATGCACATATCTATATATGTATAGAAATATAAATATAATAAGAAACGTGTTCCCTAAATTTAGTGCGGGAATGCAATCAGGTTACTTTTTTCTTGTGGATTTTCCCTACATATATTGTTTGATTCAAACACTCCAAAGAAGTATTAAATCGCTTAGAACACCAACGTTTAATACTAATAGATTTAAAGAACCAGCCTGTTGGGCCTTATAAGACAGTACTATTAATTACTAGTATTAGCCCGGCGTCAAGTCTTTTCAATAATTTATTGATGAGTTATGATGTGATAGCTTTTCAGTTATATTATAGGACACAAATATTATTATTATTATCCTATACAAAGTCTGAATCCGATACCAAAATAGTAAAGGATACCAGTCTTCTTTGGCTGTCGTATTATGATTTCAATGTAGTTAAGTGTGTTCGGTTACAAAACGTGTTACAGAGAAGTGGAATAAAAGCATTGCTTGACGAAATATTAGTTTCGCCAATGACTTTCCCGTTTCTTACAGAAAAATGCTACGTCATCACGGAAGTCGTTATAATGCTAAAAGGTCGTATATCGTATTCCATTTAATATTAATGTTCGTTTGCTATTACATATTTAGAAATCGTATTTTTTTTCTAATACGGAGAAATATTTTCGTTTAGTTGTAAACATGAAGAAAAATGTCAAGAGTATACGAGTTGGATGAAAACATTACTCCGGAAACTCACGGAGTGATATTTGTACTTAAACGTAGACGTGCGGCAGTGGGGAAGTTAGCAACTAACTGCAAAGCGTGTGAGCGATACCAGTAGGCCAATGCTGTTTCATCATCATCATCATCATCACCAGTCCTTTTACGTCCCCACTGCAGGGGCTCAGGCCTTCCTTATGGATGGTTAAGGAGGATGGGCCATGATCCTCCACGCTTGCCCAATGCTGATTGGAGGGTATTAACGACTGCAAATGCAGCCGGGCTTAACGTGCCTTCCGAAGCACGGAGTAGCTCGAGATAATAATTTTTTGGTCACCCATCCCGTGACCGACCCTTGTGAAAGTTGCTTAACGACTACGATCGCGGGCCGCGGCGCTTATTCACTACGCCACCGAGCTACTCACAATGCTGCTTATGTTTACGTAATAACTACTTACGTTTTGTCATATTAATATTTACCTGAAATTCAATACTATTAGTGCCCAAAAGCCCCCGGGATTGGAATGTAGCCGCTGTAATAAATACGTTCATGCAATGACTACTTGTGCAAATCTCACAAATAAACAGCTAGCAGCCCTTCGGAACTCCAAAGGTCTGGAATGGAGTTGTGAGGACTGCTTACGAAATATCTCAAGGCGGTCATCTTATTTCTTACCGGATGAGTCTGACAATGAAGAAGAGATTCAAGAAAAGAATAAGACCGATAGGTATGATCAAATAAGTTGCGAAACAAGGAAGATTATAAAAAGTGAGCTAGAAAGTCTAACCACAGCAGTGGAATAAATGAACAGTCAAGTCAGTGATCTCAAACATACTGTGAAACAACAAGATAACACTATTAAAGCTCTAGTTAATAAGAATTCTGAGCTTATTAAGAAGAATCAAAATTTAGAACTACGAATCGATGCCATGGAATAAAGACTTCAAGAGTTTGATCAAAAGCTTTTATCTACTACTTTAGAGATAGCCTGTATACCAGAAGTAAATGATAAAGACGCCCTCATCACTATTAAGAAGATAGCGGAGAAACTAAAGGTGAGCAATCAACAGATTGTGAGCGCACGGCGAATTACGTCCCGCCGAAAGGAAAAAATAGGTAATATCGTCGTTGAACTGCAGTCCAAGGAGTATGCGAGCAGTGGATTGCGTCTGCAAAAATACAGGATTACTAAGTCCTGTATTTTTACCATTTGGCCGGATTTACCTTCTGACAAGGCTATGAATCGTATATACGTAAGGGCAGCCCTTACACAACAAACGAAGTCTTTATTATATAAGGCGAAAACAAAACTGGGTGTTTCTTATAAATATATTTGGTGTAAAGATGAAAAAATATACGTTTAAAAGAACGATAATTGCACAAATATAATACGTAGTTACTCCGATATAGATATACTGTGTGAATAATAATTTAAATTAACTACTAACCAATGTTTCACCAAATTATTCACTTTTTATTACGAAGCGTTTTTGCTTTTATTATAGTTTTTGTTACTAAATCATAAAAATGGGAAATGTTACGGAGATCAATGATTGCTTATCTATTGATTCATTTATAAATAGTGTTCCTTTCGATTGATCTGATTTGTTTTGCATGCATGTAAATATAAGTTCAATGATTAAGAATTTTGATAAACTACTTATTTTACTTCATTCCTCGAGGTGGTCATTCGATATTATAATTTTAACGGAGGTAGGTATATCCAATGTAATAAGTCATTTGTTCCATATTCCGGGTTACAGAATGTATACACAGTTACGGGACCGTAAAAGAGGAGGTGGATTAATAATTTATGTTAAAAACTGTCTAAAATTTACACCCATACCATTAAAAACTCATCTATTTGAAAATATAACTGGTACACTCATTACTAGGAATAACTCGGCGGTAACTGTGTGTGCAGTCTATAGACCTCCGTCGACTAACAAAAGTTTATTTGTCGGTGAACTGTCACGAATTATAGTAAAGCACAGTGCCACTAATATGATATTTATATTACTGCAATACAGAGCGTCATTAAAAAGCTTCACAACTTCAAAGCTCCCGGGCTAGACAATATTAAAGCTGGAGAGATTAAAATGAGTCATAATATATCAATTGCTATTGCAAACCTAATTAACACTAGTTTAGCAACAGTCACATATCCTGATGAACTCAAAAGTGGTTGCATTCGCCCAGTGTACAAAAAAGGTAAGCAAGATGATGTATCTAACTATAGGCCAGTCATATTATTATCTACTATAAAAAAATTGACGAAAAATATGTAAGTGGACCAATTTATGCTTTCTATGAAAGATATGATGTAATAAACAAAAATCAGTTTGGTTTTCAACATGCTATTATCTAAATTTACAGACGAAATAAATTTCCATTTAAATTCCAGGAAACACGTATTAGCATTATTTATTGACTTTTCACGAGCCTTCGATACCCTAGATCATTCAATTCTAATTAACAAATTAGGAAATACCGGCGTACAGTGTCCCCTTTTACAATGGTGTAGCGAATAATTAAAAAACAGATCATACTGCGTTAAAGTCGATGATAGTTTTAGCGATTCATATATAGCGAAAGAAGGCACCGCACAGGGATCCGTGATTGGGCCTCTTCACTTCATTGCTTATGTTAATGACATGAACAACGTTAGAGCATGGAACTTCATATCAGTATGCCGATGATACATGTATTGTCATAGCTGAATGTGATGTTAATTTTGCGTTAGTCAAAATGCAATCGGATTTTGATCGACTGAATAAACGGTGTCGTGATAACAAATTAGTTCTTAACGGTACAAAAACTAAACTAGTTTACATTCGTTCACCGCATGCTGAAAACCAAACTGATACCAGTCAAAGGTCGAGAGTTCATGATCACTCATGCCTGCATCTTAAAAACATATTATGTTCATGTCCCACAATTGAAAGTGTTGACAATCACACATATTTGGGTGTAATTAAAGATAGTAAGTTCAACTGGCTTCCACAAGTAACACGAGTATGTGACAAGCTTAGAAGGTTTCTAGCCATTATGTACGTAATTAAAGATAAAATTCCTTTTAAAACAAGGATGATGTTGTACAATGCACTAGCTGACTCAACAATGGGGTATGGGATTACAAGCTATGGTGGAACTATTAAAGGCTTCATAAATTCTCTGTACTCTCTTCAGCTAAGAATATTGAAAATCATTGTACCATCTAGTATAAAGAAAAAGTATGTCAATGACGAGTTGGGGCTCTTTAAATATTGCAATACTCTTCCAATATATAACAAAATAACATTTAGCTTATTGAAAGAATAATGCTTTAATAAAGAAATCCAAAAAAAATATATCACATAAGATCTGCACACGCAAAATAACAAACAAAAAACTGGCTACTATATCTGTTAAAAATATATACGGGGAAAGAACGACAACCTATTTAATTCACGTTTACTTAATAACATACAACATCCTCTGTTACAAAGCATTACCAAAAAAAATCTTAAATGTAAACTTAAATCATATTTTTTGCACAACCTGTAAGTCGATGATTTGTTAAAAACCGGTCTTGGGGGTACGCGTGAATTTATACTTTGTGTTGATGCAATATAACATTTGTGGGGTTTACGCTTACCTACCGATAAGAATTTTTGTAACCGTTGTATATGTTTGTGTTACCTATAGCTCTGTTCATATATCACACTAATGTCTTTTCACTTCAATTTAAAAAGACAAAATACAGATTCACACAATACTTACACAATGGTTGTTACTGGTGCGTGTTTGATATGTTTAAATAGCTTAGTATTTTAAGGTTTCTTAATTGTAAAGTAAAAATATTACTTAAAGTGGATCTTTTTTAAAATTTGTTTATGTTCAACGCGATTGTACACAGAAAGTGCATCTCGGATAAACCTTCGTGGTTTTTGGCTTATGCTAATATAGATTGTAATGTTAATGGTATTTATAATAAATAGGAAAAAAAAATAGTAAATTCGGGTTGGAGGTAGACAAATAAGTACAGCCTATAGATGAGGGGGGAGAGACTTGTCGATCGACCTGATGCCCCACGACTCTAATGGGGTTTGTTTGCCCCTCGGAGCTGACACAGGGCGTGGCTGGACATCTGTGGCGCATCGACCTTTGGGGGGGGGGGGGGGGGGTGGCCCATGATAAGGGGTCTGACTGTGTAGATCTTCCCAATCACATGGGTAGGGACTAGAAATGCTCAGTTGTGTAGCTCCAGTCTCTCCTCGGGGGCAGTCTGACTGGTGTGAGTGCTGGTCAGGCATTGCACACCCCCGTCCTGTCTGGGTGCGTCTCAAATGTCTCTGAGACGTACTCCCAACTCGCAGAGGGGCCTGCTCTTTTCAGGGCGGGCCGAAATGGGGGCGAACGTCACGGTGCCTTCGGGCCGGTCTCGTGCGTAAATTGTCTCGTAAATTGCGTCTTCATCAAAATTGCTGATGTGCCTTATCGGATGTAAGTTGCGGTCACGCTGCAAAAATCACCCCGTGAGTTAAAGCACTACAATAAGCATCGTACTACCAAAGATCTTTTATACTGACTTTAGTATTAGTTTGGCAGTTTTATTGTCTTTTCGTCATAATGTGTTTCGCCATAAATCATGTTTGAGATAAAATGTCAGTAACGAAAAATAGTGCAGATAATAATAAGTTTATAAGATATTTTATATGCGCTTTTTTCAGGAAAGCGCTATCCGGAAGCGGAAAATTCTATTTTGAGTTGAAATTTGGACGAACACTTCGAATCTAAAGTTTTTAGCAATAGAGGGTATTTATATTTTGTATAATAATTAGTTCTATAGAAATACTGCCAAAATAAGCTGGAATTAAAAATCTATATGATATATCCATGGGATACAGTCAAAATGTAAATAGAAACAAAATCTCTATAAAAAGTCTAAAACAAACAAAATCTCTATATAAGTTTTATTTTTATAATAAATTTTAATTTCTTTTTCATTTAATTTTTATAGGGAAAATTGATAAATATGGGTCATTTTGTATCCAGTCACTTTGTATCCGAGTGCTTTATTCAACACTTTTACAATAATTGTAATAGTTTGTAAGTAATAAAAAACACCCATGCTTCACGCACGGGCACAATGAGATAGATATGATTATCCATAATCATATGTCTTTACTTCCCGTCTTGAAGGGTATTAACTGAATGTTCTACTTATTTTTTAGCTTAAAAGTCTTTAGCAATGACTTACTAAGTACGACGATATAATATTAGCAGGAAATTTAAATCTAAAATAGGTTTGCAATTTAATTGATCGAATAAAAGAAATACAGAAAATTAATTTGATTATTATATTTCTTTCTTTTCGGCGTTACTGGGAATTTAAAAAAAGAATCCCTTTTATTTTATTCATTCCATTTCCTTAAAAAATGTTTTATTGTAATATAAATTTATCACTTCATTCAAATCGTTGGCTTATTTCAATACTTAGAAATTTGATAAAAAGTTACAGCAAAATAAAAGAAGTTTCTTAAGATCGTTCTGTTGCCAGTTGACAACAAATAAGTATGTGATGATAACTAGATATTTAAGGACATGAAGTGGTATTTGATAAGGAGTCAACTATTATATTCTTTCATGTAATATTTTATAAAGAAAATTGAAACAAAAAAGGATTAGTTTATACACCTTTAATAGCTCAACTTTATAATCGTTCAGTCGATATGAATTCAGTTCGAACTATAAGTCAGAATAGGGTGACTTATAGTCTATACTATAATAATAATAATAATTTATTTGCTTTTAAATGAGGTACATTGTAGATGAGGTAATCTATATGAAATAACTATATGGACAGACATTAGAGCTATATATAATAGGTATAAATGTTCATAATACGTTAGTAGATATAGGGGAGAGTCGGATGTATTGTACCGTAGGATAAATCGTACCACCTCCAGATTTCCTACTTAATGATAATATTTATTTGTGCTGGCAATGTTAAAATATGCGCTACTAGCGCCACAAGTCGCATGTCATATTGTAATGGCGTCCGCCGGTTATTTCATACTCCAATGAAAATTATCTGTTTTGGTTGTGTTTGATCGAAATTTTACCGTGAATGTCTAAGGGTCTGTCCTTCGTATATGGTGAGTGAAGATTTTCATTGTTTCAATATGTATCTGCGTTTTAATTTACTGCAAATATATAAATTTATCTGGTAGGTAATTTTTGAAGTTTTTATTTATAAACACAATTTCTAGTTTGATTTCTAGTTTGTTGAATAGTACCACTAGCAGTTCTTTGTATCGTACCGGTACGATACAAACGACATTATTTAAACTTTAACTGCTATATTGCTTACGAAAGTATTATTGTTTATAGATGGCTGATAAAAGAAAATATTATGAATGGACTTCAGAGGACCTTAAGAAAGCATTATTAGCCTTAGAAAAGAAGGATATGAGCCTGAATAATATTTGTAAAACGTATCGTATACCAAAACCTACACTTATTCGGCATTTTAAGAAAAAAAAATAAGTTTGCAAATAATTTAAATATTCAAAAAGGAGGTCCTACTACTTTTGACTCGAGTATTGAACAAATATTAGTTGAGCATATTTTACTGTTAGAAAATCATATGTTCGGTCTCACAATAACAGACGTTAGAAGGCTAGCTTTTGACATTGCTGAAAAAAAACAAATTTCTCACAAATTTAATAAAGAGCGAAAAATGGCAGGCAAAACTTGGTTCTATTCTTTTAAAAACCGACATCTAGAGCTGAGCATAAGGCAACCAGAGAGAACGTCCTTAAACAGAATAAGAGGGTTTAGTCGAGAAAATGTTAATGGTTTTTTTGACTTATTGGAAAGGATAATAGATGAAAATAACTTGACACCTGCTCAGATATTTAATGTAGATGAAAGTGGTTTTTCTACTGTGCAGAAGAAACCGCAAAAAATTGTAGGATTAAAAGGAAAAAAAAAATAGGTACTATTACAAGTGGAGAAAGAGGTGTCAATACAACTGCAGTCTGTTGTGCCAGTGTAAGTGGACAATTTGTACCACCAATGCTAATTTTTAAAAGAATGCGGCAAAATCCCGAGTTAGCGAATGGTGCACCTTTTGGAAGTCCAGTAACAGTTTCAGAGAGTGGCTATATAAATACCAAACTATTTGTGGAATGGATACAACATTTTATTGATACAGTCAAGCCAACACCCAATCACAAAGTATTACTTTTACTAGACGGCCACACAACACATTCTAAAAACTTGGAGGCTTTGACATTAGCAAAGGCGAACGGTATAATAATGTTGCAACTGCCAGGTCATACCACTCATCGACTTCAACCCTTAGATGTTTCTTTTTTCAAACCGATGAGCAGCTTCTATATTCAAGCCACAGAGAAATGGTTAAGGACAAATCCTGGTCGCCAGGTAACGCAATATCAAGTTGCAGGTTTGTTTACAGAAGCCTATCAAAGAGCCGCTGTTATAGGCAATATTGTAAATGGATTTAAAGCTACTGGAATTTGGCCATTAAATAGAAACATCTTTCCGGAGTACTTTTTTGAAACTGCCGAAAATATGAATGCTACGTCATTAAATTCAAGTAATGAAAGTACATCGATAATACAAAACACTGGCACTGATCAAGACAATGTGCAAAACGCACAGCAAACTACAAATTGTCACGAATTAAAGAATGTCTACAGTAAAGAAGAAAACAAAAATAATAACTGTGTAACTATACTCCCTTAGTCTTCTTCGGGTCAACTAATGTGTGTTCCGTCTACTAGTTCTGGAATCATTAATATCCCCACTAATAATGTTTCTTTAAAATCTTTGATAACTGCGTCACCAAAAACTATCGAACCCTCTTGCTCTGTAGTAGATAAAAAAATAGACAGCACATCTTTGCAGAAGACTTTAAGATCTATACGCCCGATTCCTAAGAATACAATTAAGCGGAAAAACACAGTACAGAAAGCTGTTATAATAACATCAAGCCCGTATAAAAAGGATTTAGAAACGTCCTCAGCTAAAAAGAAGAAAAATGTTAATACAACTTCTAAAACTGCTAATAAAGGCAAACCAGGCTCATCAAACAAAAAAATGGCTCATAATAAAAATTTGGTAGAGAAAAAGACTAAAATCAAGGGGAAGAAAAAAAAGGGAGGTCGCCTATTGTATCCAGCAGCGATGACACGGAGGATGAAATAATAGAATTAGCTGATGATGACGACACTGATGTTGACAACACAGATGATGTTTATGCCTTATGTAATGGAAATTACTATGATAAAAGTGGTCCAAAAGTGGATTGGATTCAGTGCATTCGTTGTAAAAAATGGGTTCATGAAACTTGTACGTCTAATCCAGACATTTGTGATAACTGTTTCAATTGAAGCGAAATTCATTTATTTTTAGAAGCTACTTTTTTTTGTTAAATTTAGAAGATAATTTTTATTTTGATACAAATTTTAATCTAGAACATATAAAGGTAATATTTATTGTTAATTTGTGTTAAAAAAAGAATAGTATTTCGTTTTGATAAATACTATATTTTTCTAAAAATAAAGATCATCTAATTTATGGTAGCTCATTTTTGTAAGGTAAACCTAATTTCCTAAAATTGTTTAATTATATATAAAATATATATTTTGTTGATTAGTAAGTATATGTTATAAGTGCCATAACAAAAACTAGAATTAGGGTAAAGTGATATTACTTGTAAGTACAAACAATAAATAGCATTTATTGAATTCTGAGCCATTTTTATGATTGTTTACTTCTAAATCATGATAATTAATGTGATTTATTATTAATTAGAAAAATATAATAAATAAAAACAAAAACAAATGTTACAATTATATATTTTGGTTGCAATTTATTTATATACACCTATTTTAGGGAGCTTAAACATGCTTCATCTTTTAGTGGTACCATTCATCACACCGATGGTACAATACATCCAACTAGTTCTTTAAATCGTACCATTTGGCGACCTGTATAAAAAAGCGTATTTCGGGCAAATGAATCAGTTTCGGGAATGAAATGACATGGGTTATGATTAACGAAAAAACCTATTTACTTAATATGTAATACCATAGATTTGTAAGTATTCATAGAAAATATATAATTAACAAAACCTAAAAACTGGTACGATACATCCGACTCTCCCCTATAATCCTTATTAACAAAGAGTCATTGAAATTGTTAGTATCTCATTTAATATAATTTGAATTACCCGAGAAGAAACTCAATTGAGACCTAAAAACTATAAAGATCAATATTTTTGTAAGATAATTTGATTACACATAACATAAATAGTGCAGTAGGAAACAAAAAAATTGTCTGCATTGGGTTTTACTTTCTTTGGTAGGTAAGTTGTTAGTAGCAACAAGAAATACTTCGGTCAGAATTAAAAAAAAACGTAAAGACAGTACACTGGATGTGTATTGCCTTTACGTTTTTTTTAAAAGAAATGGTCATTCGACTGTAAGATTGTATAATAAAGTGCCAAATGATATTAAAATGTTCAAAATTCACAAGTTTAAATAAAAAATTTAAAAAATCGATAATTGTTTTTGTAGCTTAAGTGAATTCTTTGACTATAAATCTAACTATTCTTGCCTTCCGAATCACGGAGTAGCTTGAGATACATTTTTTTTGACACCAAGGTTATCAACAACGATCGCGGGCTGCGGCGCTTATGGCCATGTTTTTAAGCTACTCACCACACATAATATTAACTATTAAAATTACATACCCGTTAGACTTAGAAAAAAATAGATTCTAATTTATAATTTTCGATTAATATTGCATTAGGTGCTTGAGATTGCTAGAGCACTTCTAACTGTTAAATCATAAAATAAATATGTATTATATTGTATGCATGGTTTGTAATATTTATTAAATTAATAATTGAAATATAATATAAATAGAAAATGGAGAGCCACAAACTTAATTCTGAATAATTTTTCAAAAACTAGTAAAAAAGTGTTATAAAATTGAAAATTAAAAAAGGTCCAGTTATTATGAATTAGTTTTGTTTTTTATATGATAATTTTATTATGTACGAGTACAAGCAATATCAAGATGACAAGTTCAACAAAAAAAAAAACACATGAATATGAAAAAGACGTTTTGGACAGTTAATAGAATATCAAAAGAAAAAGAAATATTACAAAAGAGATTTTATGTACATAAAATTACGGTGGATTCGTTCACACTAAGTATTACATTTATCAAAATTAACCTTATGTATTCGTTGACAACGTAAATTATAGGGTACCGTGTCAGGTTACAACTTACTTCTACTCTCGTCCCTGGGCACCTTTTCCTGTGATAAAAAGTTACGACGCTTTCAATGAGCACTCTGCGTGAATCTGTTAAACGCTATCCTTTGGGTATGTTGTTACGAATACGAAGTGAGTTTAAGCATGAATCTGATAATCTTTATTATAACATATTAACCGTGGCTTCTGAATTTAAGAAAAATTGTGTCTCAGATTCCAGTTCCTTCCTAAAATAACATTTTTTTTTAGTATTGTTGTGCATGATAACAAAAGTAATAATATAGTAATAATATATTCTGAAAGTTGAAATTAGAACGGAGATGCTAATTTACATTCGTTTCATTTTCAATTATGTGCTATTTACACAATCACTAAAGTCTTAGTTGGCGTTATTTTTCCAAGATATTCAACCATCGCCATTAGACTTAATTAAATTTAATTAAAACCTTAAAATTACACCGAAACCATCTTTTTTATTATTTCGTCAGTTGACTCTTTCGACTTTCTTTCTAGTCCTTGAGTTTTTGAGTTTATCAGGTTCAGACAGACAAATAAAAACGCCATGGGTATTTTACTTTATAATTTTTATTAATTATTTGTAGCTCAGTTGATTAGACACAAATGTCAACCTCAAAATGGGACATATTAAGATGGAAACTCGTAGTGTCATTTTCATTTTAGTATCTTAAACTTGTCAAAGGCCTCATAGAATCTCGTGTCAGTATCATAAATTGTTTAGTTGTTGTAAAGTGTGGTTAAAACTAGAGGTTTTTTAACACAATATTAAGCGCGTATTATTTTTTATTTACTGCGTAATCAATAAATTACGGTGATACATTGAGTTGAAATATAACATGTCATTACCTTTGTACATTTTCTGCACAGCTGTTACGTCCTCGACTTTGATGCCTTTTATCTAAGCCGTTTCATAACCTCAATCCAGCCCAAAGGCATAAAAAAAATCTACGTTGCTCAAAAATCTACTCTTGCCTTAAATACATCTGGGTTACTCGGAAATATAGACGCCGGATGAGAGTTCCTCTCCTTGGCAGTGTTCAGTAGTAGTGTTTTGTGCGGCATCTTAGAATATCTACCATCTGAGGGTGATAGCACGCCGTGTTTCTAGATTGTCGATGGTAAAATGGTGAAGGCGGGATGAGATCATTGAACTCTTGAGCGCACGCTTCGTAGTATATCCTATAAAATACTAGATAGAATTTGTATTTGTTACCCAAGCATCCGGTACATGCCTATTTCAGCTTTAATATGTAGTTGTACCTACGTTATACACAGAGACTTAAATTCTATGGATTATTTCTCTCATACATTTTCAACTGCACCATATTGTGCTTAAATATCTGGAATATAGAAAACGATTGAAGAAATATCGGAAATATGGTCAATTCAAGACACTCGAGCTTCGCGTACTGTGTACGAAGAGGTGCTGAGCGTTAAGATTGTTCAATCTTAGTAACAGGGTTTTACCATTTGGTTACGGAGCCCTAAAAGTTACTAGCTTTACAGATTTCAGATACATACCTTCTACGCACATTATACCCACACGATGTCTAGTAGATTTTTCGAAAGTCATTAGCATTTTTGAAAATATCCTGTACACTCTCATTCTGTTGACCTAATTAATTTGTACGAGAAAAGCTGCAGCGCCTGCAATCGACAGTTTTCATTTAAATTAAAACTCTCAGGCTTGAAAAAGTGGAAAGTGTTTTTTATTCATTAGCGCTTCGATACTTTAAATGTCTACACTTTTTATAAAGTCGCAATTCTAGAAGCTTCTACTGAAGTTGATCGATTTGTATAATGGAATGATCCTTTGCCAACAAGCAGCTTTTGTTTGCAATAAAATATAAACAACTAAATTAAAAGCACTGCTCCTTTTGCAGTATAAAACAAAATAACTAGACCACCACCATGGGCTGTCCGCGATATTAACATTGAAATTATGTAACTTAGGTAACCATGTATTGTTATCTAAATTAAACCTAATTATTATATTTGATTAATTTTTATTCACAATGCTATAGTGACAAATATTGTTAATAAAAAAGCTTAAAAAATCCATTCGATTCGATGAGACTCAAACCCATGACTTATCGCAATCCGGGCGCCCGGATAATTGTTTGAAATTGAATAAAATAAACCTATGTACAACAATATTTCATCTCAATCGGTTTAGGATAACTGCTTTTAAATTCAATTGCAAGATATGACGAACATATATATGTTTGTCAAATCACCATTAACCTGCAATATTGCAGGTTAACTAAATGCATTTAAAAATGTATGGTTTGTGTTGATTCAGCTGGTAAAGTTTAACTCAATTTCCTTTTAATCATATTACCACTAGCCTTTTAATATAACTCCTGTTATAGGGGCACATGCCTTTTTTGTCGATGGAATCGAAAAAGAAAAATGGGCCATGACTTAGCATGGAGGTTAAATAATACGTGATCTCTTTCTCTCCTATCTGCATAGGCTTGGGCCTCACACCTCGGGCGCACTCCGGTGGTTTCTACTAGCCGTCTATCGCGTAACTCGATTGGCTTCGATTTGATTGACATCTGCTTATTGTTTTAAGCACGCAAATTGTGGATTGATATTGACTTGTTGAACAAATGATAGTTTACGCGGTAGCAATGATTGTATTGAAGGTTGAGTGCATTTGATTCAAATACTTTATTCAAATGAATAATATTTTTTTTTTATGGGATAGGAGGCAGGCGAGCAGGAATATTATATTATTTATAAATATTTATAAAATAATTAAATATTTATAAATAATATAATATTCACTATTATTTATAAACTTTACCTAAGAATGGCTAATAAATAAGATTTAATACTTCTATTCATAGTATAAAACAGACATTGTTAATAAACAACACTCACTATCCTATTAATATTATAAAGGCGAAAGTTTGTAAGTATGGATGTATGGATGTTTGTTACTCTTTCACGAAAAAACTACTGGACGGATTTGGATAAAACTTTACAGCAATATAGGTTATACATCAGAATAACACATAGGGTACTTTTTACTGGGAAAACTTCTCACTCCCACGGGATACCGACTTCCACGCGGACGAAGTCGCGGGCGTCCACTAGTTATTTATAAACCTTCTAATAAATAAAATTTAACAACACAACCGATATTAATGCGATTTTTAATATACAGAGTAACTCAAGAGGAAGTTTTAATGTATAATACAGAATCACGCACGCGAAACCGCTGACGGAAAACTAGTTTGTAATAAAGCACAATGAGTTGGAGGTTTTGTTTTTTTTTGTTTTATGATCAACCGAGAGTAAAAAAAATATTCCTTCTATATTTGTTTTGACTTCAAGCGCGTTCGTAACTCGTTCTGATATTTGTGAACCGGGAGAGGGTTTCTACGAATCATTTGATGATTTTCAATAAGCAATGAAAACATTGCCGAAGCTTTACTTGAGTGGATTCAAGATTTTATGTTATTATATAAGTATACGTAACGGAATAAATTTCGTATGAAAATGAATCAAATACCAGTTTAAGTATGTTATTATCAATAAGATATAAATATAAAGCCTAAAAGATATAAATTTTGTGTGATAAGGTTTCTTTCCACTCAGAGGTTAGTGGTAAGTCTCGTTTTCCATTAGATATAAATAAGAAGTCGAAATGTCTATAAAATCGTATAATAATGACTACATATAAAACGTAATAAATGGTAAAGTTAACTATTAATATCTCTAAAAATCGGTTAAAAACTTAACGTAAATGGTATTTCTGGTCATATAGAACCAAACATTGTGCTTCGGTTGATGAAGGTAACTTTAAAGAAATAATGACTTAAGGTCTTGTCACCTTAAGTCATTATTTCTATATAAATATATAAATTTTGGCGATAAAACTGTCATTGTTAAGTTTTCTAAAATGATAAATTGCCGTTGTTCCATTTTCATTTATTTACTATTAAACAAATAAAAATGGAACAAAGGTGATCTATGATCTCAGAAGAATGGGTACATAAGTTAGCACTGAAAATGGAAAGTCACGGCTTCATTTACGTGACTGTCAAGATTTGTCGGTCTGCCATAATGAACTAAAAATAAAAGAAACAAGTTGTATTATGGCTTGGCTAAACTTGACCGTTCTTGATTTGATCGTTCAATGAGAATCTCTTTAGATAAATTTCACATATCCTTAGGTATTGCGCGGTATGCGGTATCATGTCTCGCGAAACATGCGCCGCACGCCAACCTTAGAGGTAGTGTTTGGTAGGTATTGCGTACTAGATATTTTATTAAAAAACAGGGAGTTCGCTTCAATAGTTTATTACACGTTTACAATTCATTTTTAGAATTATAATTGACACGTCTTCACTTAATGAACGCTGGCGCTAGACTGTATTCCAGTCGACTACCGGGTTCCCAAATCATAATGATTCACCTTATACAATTTTAATGGCGGTAGTGTATAAAAACAGCTACGATCATAACGGTAGTTTAAACATGGTAACACAGTAGAAGACTCTGAATATTTCTCTTTTTATATAATCCAACTTTTAACAACTAGATAGATACTTATATTATTGCTGAATCTTCACAATACGATATTGAAACTGTGAATCACTACTATCAGATCCAAATAATTATCTCAAACTATTTCATCAGAACATTAGAAGTATTAAGTGGCAACTAGTCTAAGTTGTATAGTTCAAAGACGATCTTTCGTTTACATTTGAAGAAGAACTCGTATTAGATTATAATTGCTTAGCTATAAAAGTCGATACCAACACTTTAGCTTTGGTAATAATATAAACAAAAAAATAATTTCACTGTCTTTAAATGATACATTGCAAAATTACTCCTCAGTAAAGAATCTTATCATAATAGGAGACATTAATATCGACACATCCAATGATAGCTCAGATAATAGAAAGGCCCCATATTTGGAAATGTTAGCTTTTCACGGAATTTTACCTGCCCATTATCTTCCAATCCGTGTTTAGATAATGACATCTTGAGGTCAAGATCGTCAGTGCAATGACGTGTTGACCACGATAGCGTTGCGTTATACTTACACACAACATTTAAATTAAAATCAACCATAATTAAAAATAAGGTTGATAAATTCGAACTTGGTAAACAGTTAAAAATGATGGACTTTAACGCAATCTTCTGTCCTAAAGATGCAAACGTAGCAACTGATTTATTCATTGAAAGTTTACGTAAATTGATAACAACTTACTCTGAAACGGTGCGGTTCTCAAGATTCAAAGAGTAATAAAACCCTGGATTACTCTACGAATTCTAAAATGTATGAGAAAAAGAAATAATATGCATAAAAAAAATAAAAGACCCCAATAACGATATTCTTAAAATAACGTATAAACGATAGAGAAATGATTGCTCTAAAAGAACTGAAAAGTGACTATCATTGTTTACAATTACTGAATGCAAGAAATAATAATAAAGAACTTTGGAAAACGATAAAAGAGATAATCTACACAAAAAAATCCTAGAAAAACCATCTGCATTATTTGAATAATAATAATAATGAAAATCAACAAATCAAATTAACAGTTTCTTTGCTAATATAGGGAAACAACTAGTTGAAAAAAAATCAAATTCAAAATTAGCAGCACTCCCGAATAGTAATTCTAGCTCTTTTGTTTTACTATCTACGGACTGTAACGAAATCAAATCACTCATAAATAATCTTAAGGCGCGCTGTGATGTGGCAATTTTGATTATATTTAACGATATTTTAGCACCGATAATCATACACATCTGTGTGTATGATCCGATCCGTGGCTTAAAAAAAGTCAAGAATTTACCCTATTTATAAGAGCGGTGCCAGAGACTGTGTTAACAATTATAGATCTATATCTATTCTCCCAACCTTGTCCAAAATCCTAGAACGTATCATAAACAAAAGATAAATGAATTATCTGGAGGTAAAGAAATTGTTATCACAGACTTAGATTGGATTCAGAACTGGTAAATCCACAGCCGATGCGGTTCATGTAGTAACAGACTTTATTGTAAAAGAAATAGAAAATAAAAAGAAAGTGATAGCTTTATTTTTGGATCTAGCGAAAGCATTTGACACAGTCTCTGTCCCTGTATTGGTCAATAAACTTGAAAGACTTGGTATCTGATTATTTATCTAATCGCACCCAGTGTGTCCAAATTAATCACAACAACGTAGTATTTTAAGACCCACTCTGTTTTTTACTTATATTAATGATCTATGACAGTTAGTCCTACCTAATATACAGATAGTCGTATTTGCTGACGAAACTGTATTGCTGTTTAGTGGGGACACCTGGGAAGAAGTTTTCTCTCATGCCCAGAAGGGATTCATTAAAATAACATCTTAGTTAAAAACAAACCTGCTGACATTCAACGTGAGAAGACTCATTTTATGATCTTTGCCCTAAGGAATAATATATCCGATTACAAATACGAATAAAATGGAAGGAATTATAACATAATATACCATCAGTGTAACAAAAATAATGAAAAATTATGTATGTGTTTGGACACACGGATTTTCGTAATCTTGGGATTACGAAAATCCGAGTATGTAAAGTATTTGGGAGTGATGATAGACAGTAAAATAATTTTTAGTCTCATATTGAAATAGTAATCTTTAAAAACCTTGGACACAGGTGATGCAGGGTTAATAAGGACTGTCTATTTTGCCCTATGCCAGTCTCTACATATTACATAGTGGTATGGGGTGGAGTTGCAAAAACAACTTTCTTGAGAGTAGAAAAGGCATACAGAGCAATTATAAAAGTAAATATGTCGTTGCCATACCGTCATCCTACTACTGACCTCTATAAATAGTGCAATGTGCTCACAGTGCGACAACTATATATTATTCAGACCCTTTTTAAGAAGCATTCAATGTTAAAGTATGAACCCCATAAATTCATTCGTAAGCGGAGAAAAGACAGTCTGTGTCCAGAGCTAGTTTAATAGTTGTTTCTCAAATCGTTTCTTTTGCTATTATTCTTGCAACTTGTATTGTATAATAAGGCAAATAGAATCTTATCAATTTACTCTTTAGCTTCAAGAAAATGTAAAGCGAATGGTTTCAAAAACTTAACTATATTACCACCGAAAAACTACTATTAATTGTAATTTAAAAGTAAATTTTAGTGATATATATATATATATATTTCTTTTAAATGACCAGAATAAGCATATAAATTCTCTAACGCACACACACACACACCATTTTTTCTCTTATTCTAAGTTAAACGTTAAAATATTTCCCAATTTTCCAGACCACGTACTTATATAAACAATTTTCTTCAAACTGAATGTACATGGGAATAAAACTAATCTATAATGTGTTATTTTAATTTCTCACAAATGCGGTAAGTAGCACTTTCGTTTATTTTACTTCTATGTTTCTGGTGGAGTAAGATGGTACAATGGTTAAAGATACGATTGTTAATCAACTTTCGCAATGGCCGGACATAGGATGGGTGACTAAAAATTTTTTATTTCGTGCTCTTCCATGCTTCAAAAGACACGTTGGTCCCAGCTGCATCTGTAGTCGTTAATATCCGCCAATTCGTGGTTCATAGCCCATTATCTCTATTCGATTAGATTCGATATCATCCATAAGGAATGCCTGAACCCCAGCGGTGGGATATTAAAAGGTTGGCGATAGCGATGATGACAGTTTCCAACTTTGTAAAATTGTGTCTCTTACAGGACACAGGGAGAAGTCGTCAGAAAATAGCAGGTGAAATGTTATCAATGATTAAGATACTACTGCTGATGATTTGCAATAACAATTAATACAGTAAAAATGTCAATAATGAACAATATCTGTTGACGACAGCCACGTGCCGAAAAATGTACAGATCGAACGACCAATCACAGCGCCTACATTAGCTGAATTATCAGGGAGCCCATTGGCTGCGTAGGCGCCGTCCGCACGGTGGGGGCGATTCCCCCACCCGGCGCGCGGGCGTAAAACGCGCTGTGATTGGTCGGCCGCCGCGCGTCACTAGTATCTAAGTTAGATAGTAAGTTTAGAATAAGGGTAGGGCCAAATTTGTACATATTCGTAGTCAAGTCACGTCAGTCAAGCAGTATAGTCAAGCAGTAATAAGTAGCCAGTAAGAAGAAAATAATTCATCTATAGAAGAAATTCGTCTTTGTTTTTCACCATCATCAACGGTTATACAGCATCGTCTACATCGTCTACAGTTTGGTCCATAGAGCCGGATCAGCACCCTCAATAGTTTGGTCCTTCGAGCCGGATCAGCACCCTCAATAGTTTGGTCCTTCGAGAAGCCGGATCTAAACACGTATAGAACCTTCGAGATCCAGCAACAGCGATTCAAGATGGTGCTTACAAGAAGCCAAGACGAAGAAAACCAACGTCGTGTCTTCGACCAGCCGCCGAGATCGCCCTCAAGTACACCGACCGTACGAGGACGTCTCGAGACGGGTAACGCCGGGGAGAGCCTACGCACCGCACCGCAAGTCTCGCAACTAGCGCCTAACGCGAACCGCGCTGGGGCAGACGTTGTCGGAGCACGCGTCGCCTTGGCAGTGACTACGCAGCCGCCGAGCGGAGCGGACGAACGCGCAGCACACCCAACGGACACAGCGGCGACTACTGGAATAACGACATCTGCGATGACGTCATCGGTGCAACCGGCGAGGAGAGTGCACGTCGCGCGTTCGACCCGCTCGGCAGCGAGCAACGCGGCACGCCGGAAGCTACGCATCGAGGCAGAAGAACGACTGGCTGCCATAAGACGCCGAGAACTCGAAATTGAAGCGGACCTCATAAAAAAGACGCTCAATATCGAGTTAGAAACGCTAGACGGAGCAGAGGGCGAACCCGAAGCTGAAGAACCGGCAAATAAATTGCAAGATCGAGTGTTCGAGTGGCTCGACGACGCGAACGTCGACCAACAACGGGGGGAGCTCTCAAGGACCGCCGTGGCTGAACCGCCACCTGAACGCGACACGCGACGCCCAGATAGGGAAGAACGAAGACGGTCGTCATCGCGAGGCAGAGGCATCGATCAACTCGCCTCTGTCCTCGAAACTCTCGTGAAGTCACGACCGCCGCCGCGTCAAGCATCGGATCTACCGATATTCTCTGGTTCACCGCTGGAATGGCTACAGTTTGCGACTGCGATGCGAGAAACAACGCGGCTGTACGAGTTCACACCTACAGAGAATATGGCAAGACTAAGAAACTGCCTACGTGGAGAAGCTCGGGAAAACGTCGCATCATTGTTGAGCACCGCGACGCACCCCGACGAGATCATGCGAACACTGGAGCAATGCTACGGAAGGCCAGAAAGACTAGTGGACATGGCTTTCGCCGATCTACGGAAGCTGCCGAAGATTGGACCTACCGCGAACGATCTTAACATGTTTGCGGTGAAGCTACAGAACGTCGTGGCCGTCCTGAGGAACATGCAGCCAGAGTACCTGCTTAACCCACTGCTGACCCGGGAAGTCTTAGACAAGATGCCAAGTTACCTTGTATCGAGTTGGTGCAACTTCGCCGAGTCACAGCCGGGCCCGAACGCCGATCTACTCAAACTTTCATCGTTCCTGATGAAGGAAGCTGACCGCTGCATGCGATACAACTATGTATCGAACCTCACCGCACCCTCCACATCGCAACGAACACGAGAAACGCCTCGCCCCGCCCCCAGACCGGAGGCTAAGAAGAAGACGGTGTACGTCGCCACCGAAGAAGCACCGCAGCGCAGATGCCTTTCATGCCAGGAAGCCCACACACTACCTAGCTGCCCAAAGTTCAAGCAGCTAACGTATGATGACCGATGGGAGCTGGTGAAGAAGGAGGGCCTTTGCTTCAAATGCATCGTGGGCCGGCACCGCCGATTGAACTGCCGACAGAAACTCTGCGGAATCAATGGATGCAAGCGACCGCATCACCGACTGTTGCACGCAGATGAGCGTGGAACGACGAACGACGTGGCTACGAGCGCGACCGACTCAAACGCGGCCGCAACGGAACCAGCCACCACCGAAACGACGACGGCTGCCACGACGACAAGCCGCGCCGTCAAATTGAAGATTTGCCCCGTGACAATCACGGGCAAACGTGGGAGCTGCGACACCTACGCGCTCTTCGACGAAGGCTCGACGGTCACCTTATTAGACGACGACCTGGCGCGACAGATCGGCGCCGACGGACCGACCGCACAGCTCAACGTCCGAGGAATAAACAAGAAGCAAAGCCACGTGCAGAGCCGTCGAGTGAAGATTGGAATAAAAGGAGCGCGCAGTGACCAGATCCTCAAAATCAACGCTCGCACCATGGTGGGCCTGGACCTCACGCCGCAATCGATACCGGCGGAGGCGATGAAGCTACGACACCTAAGAGATCTCGACGAGCGAGAAGTCGTATACAAGAATGCGAAGCCTCGCATTTTGATCGGGACGGACAACTGGGAGCTCATAGTGACCCGCGAGCTACGGTCAGGAAAAACTAAGGAACCAGCTGCTTCCAAAACCGAACTCGGATGGGTAATCCACGGGACGGCGCCATCGAGATCGCTTCGCCGCACCGAGGATATCCTACATGTCGTCACGACCGAAGCATCAGACGACCGACTCGAAGAACTCGTGTCGAGACACTTCCGGATCGACTCACTCGGAGTGTCGCTCGACGCATCACACGTCCGCGAAGAGGACAAGCGTGCCGTCTCCACGTTCGAACGCACCGTGAAGCACAAGGACGGCAGATACGAAGTGGGCCTGCCTTGGCGAAACGACGACGCCAAACTGCCACGGAGTTACGACTCAGCACTCCGCCGGCTCACAAATCTGGAGAACAAGCTGAAGAAAGATCCTCGCGACATGAAGGAATACCAGCGGAGGATCGACAACCTACTAGAAAAAGGATACGCCGAACCCTGCGACGGCTCTGAGGACGCTAGCCCCGTCGCATGGTACCTGCCGCATTTCGCCGTCAAGAATCCCAATAAGCCCGGGAAGTTGCGACTGGTTTTCGACGCAGCAGCAAGAATTCGAGGTGTCAGCCTGAACGATCACCTACTCGAAGGGCCGGATCTGCTACGATCGCTGCAGACCATTTTATTCCGGTTCCGAGAGGGCGCATACGCGGTGACAGCTGACATCGAGGAAATGTTCCTGCGGATCAAGATACGCCGCGAGGACCAACCCGCACAGATGTTCCTGTGGCGCGACTGCAGGCAGAATGAACCACCGCGCAAGCTGAAGATGACATCGATGATCTTCGGCGCATCGAGCTCACCGTTCCTCGCACACAGCGTGAGGGACCACAACGCGAGACAGCATGCTGAGACGCACCCTGCAGCACTGCGCGCAATCACCGAAGCGCACTACATGGATGACTTCGTCGACAGCTTCAATGATCCGAGAGAGGCCCACGAAGTCATCACCCAAGTCGACGCAGTGCACCAGAAGGCTGGATTCCACCTGAGGGGATGGAACAGTAACAATAGGAAGCTACTACAAGCCGTGAACCCGGATAGTAGAGCCAAAAGCGGGACGACGACGTTTGGAGACACAGAGAAGACATTGGGCCTGCTTTGGGATGCAAATACCGATCGGCTGGGCTTCAACACCGCCCTGCCTAGAGTCCCACTGCCAGTGAAGTCTCGACAACGCCCGCCGACGAAAAGAGAAGCATTATCGACGGTGATGAGCATATACGATCCGCTCGGACTGCTCAGCTGCTTCACAATCACAGCGAAGATAACTCTTCAAAAACTATGGCGCCTCAAGACCGGCTGGGACGACCCTCTACCATCCGACTTGAGCGAGGACTTCGATGCATGGTTGACAAGCCTGCCAGCAATCGACCAACTACGGCTACCCCGTAGTTACAACGGGGGGAGAGAAGTGCGTCGCCGTGAACTTCATGTATTCTGCGACGCCAGCGAAGAAGCCTACGCAACGGCGGCGTATTGGAGGTTGTACCCGGCCATGTCATCGAGACAGTTCTGATAGCGGCAAGAGCTAAGGTCGCGCCCTTGAAGACCCAAACCGTACCGCGCCTGGAGCTTCAAGCGGCCCTCATCGGAACGCGACTAGCGAAGGCAATCAAAGAAGAACACCGTGTCAACGTCGACGACACCGTGTACTGGAGCGACTCTCAGACGGTGCTCTATTGGCTGCGGAATGGAAGCAAGCGCTACACTCCATTCGTCGCACACCGTCTGGGAGAAATAACTGAGTCATCCAGACCGCAAGACTGGCGATGGATACCGACGCATCTGAACGTGGCCGACATCGCCACACGCGCCGGTTATACGCCAGCCGACGAAAACGACCTGTGGTTCACGGGACCATCCTTCTTGAAGTTACCAAGATCGGAATGGCCGAAGCAACCAACGGATCGAGAAGACGAGGAAACGATGGAAATAACGCACGTCATCACGCACACAACAGAGAGAAACGCGGCGTTACCGGAGATAGAAAGATTCTCGACGTTCGAGCGACTGATCGGCGCAACAGCACAAGCGCAACTCTTCGTGGAAAGATGTCGCGACAGAACGAAGACACTCAGCCGCGAACATTTCAACCGAGCGACAAATTTATGGCTGCAGCAGGCGCAACAAGACTCCTTCAGCCAAGAAATCGAGTGCCTGAAGAAAGGAGTCCCCGTAGCACGAACGAGCCCTCTGCACCGTTACGACCTCACTTGGGAGGACGGGCTTGTGAAACTAAACGGACGCATCAATAAGGCGGACGTACCGGAAACAGCGAAGAAGCCGGTATTATTGGACGGACGCCACGAACTCGCGAAGAAAATTATTGATCGAGAGCACAGACGAGCGGGACACTGCAACAACGAGCGAGTGGTCAACGACGTCAGGCAGCAGTACTGGATCCTGCGGCTGCGACCAACAGTTCAGAAAGTCGCAGCAGGCTGCCTTATGTGTCGACTACGAAGATCGAAGCCAAGGAGCCCGCCGACGGGAGATCTGCCCGCAGAACGTTTACAGCCCTTCAGACGTCCCTTTAGTCATTGTGGGATTGATTACTTCGGGCCAGTCACCATCAAAATTGGAAGACGAAGAGAGAAAAGATGGGTGGCGTTATTCACCTGTCTGACGATACGCGCCGTGCACCTGGAGCTGGTGGCATCACTCACCACCGACTCCGCAATCATGGCGCTACGAAGAATGGCAGCACGACGAGGATGGCCAGCCGTAATATATAGTGACAACGGCACTAACTTTCGAGGGGCTGACACCGAGCTCAAGAAGGCGTACACCGAGTGGCTTCCCGAGCTGAAGAGAGAGGCGATGAACTACGATGCCACATGGAAATTCATCGCGCCGGGAGCACCTAACCAAGGCGGAGTCTGGGAACGCATGGTTCGCTCCGTGAAAACCGCGCTCAACGCAACATTAAAGGAACGAGCACCGAAGGAGGAAGTCCTGCACACTCTACTGGCCGAGGCGGAACATGCTGTACCAAAACGATTCCACTGAAATTAATTTACATCAGCGTAGTTAATTATATTCCTTATAAACGTTGATCAAAGTTAAGACATTGCTAAGCAATTCATTAACAACAGTAGACTGTTGTTTGACGTTTGTGCTACTGACCGTTTACCTTATAAACGTTCATTAAAGTTTAAACGCATTTTAGCAACGTCTTAAATGGTTGTCACATTAAGTAGCGTCAAACCCTTGTTAAAACGCTCAATAAGGTGTTAATTACCACAATGGCGGATCTTTGACAGCTGATCACCTAAAAACCGTAACTATGTTATTTTCGTCGATGGTCAGGCCGTCTGGATTTATTTCAATTTGTAACACGTATTGGATTATTTAAAAATGGATGTTTTTGAAACTGATGATAATGAACGCGTACCAATATCCATAATACAAGCGTATTATGATGCTTACTTTAGCTTCAATTTAAAAATTTATATTGGAAAATAAAAAAGAATACGGGCTACCAATTTATATGGAGAAAATAAAGACTTTTTTATAATAAAATTTTGTTTGTAAGTTTTAGGGTGAAAATAAATTATGAGCGCCAGTCAGGTTTGCCACTCGTTCACAATTTTCGGGGACAGTTCCGATTTCAATGAAGTTGCTCCAAATCCAGTTTGTTATTAATTTTGTTCTGATTTTTGATAACGCTCGACAATTGCTCCGTTCGCACCTTAGGTATCTCCACGCAGGTCAATCTGCATAGTAATAGTCAATATTCTATTTTTGCTGCGACATAATATTTCGAACTGAAGTCCGATTACTTTTGATGACCGTTCGAGTGTCCTAAATTTTGTTTCTCAAAAGGTGGTAACCCTGGTGCCAATGTCTTTTTAATACGTTTAGATTTACATGGTTGGTTCGGATTTTACACAAAATAACAAAATATTGTTATTTTGTGTTAAAAATCAGTTTACTTTTTCCTGGTAGTTGTAATTGGATATGCTATTCTAGATAAAGTTGCGTATTTATTATCTATCTGTTGAACAAATTAAAAAAGACATAACTCAACTTAACTCAACTCCTCCTTAACCATCCATAAGGAAGGCCTGAGCCCCTGCAGTGGGGACGTAAAAGGGCTGGTGATGATGATGATGATGATGATGATGAACAAATTATCAACTCTGTATCACATCTTTATACATATAAATTAAAGAACTTATTATTAACATGTAAACTAAAGAACTGTAATTTGTATGTATACGAATGTGATACTGATTTGGTATATATCATAATAAAGTTACTCCCCCGCTGTTTGTACTCTGAGATCTGTTAAGGCCCTCTGGAACCTCCGCTTACGTTCTTATACAAATAAGCAAACAAATACGAAACGAGATTAAAGACGCGCTCGCTTCATTTCATACATAAGCTATACTAATATTATATAGAGGAAAGATTTGGTTGTTTGTTTGTTTGCATCGAATTTGCTCCAAAACTACTGGACTGATAGTTTCTGAGCGATTCCGCCAACGGGAAGATATATCAGACGTGGATGTCATGGGCTATAATTTTGCGGCAAAGTTGCGGGTAAAATTGCTAGTTACTATATATCTTGTGAAAACTTATCTGCGGTACGCCTGTGGAGTATGAAGGCACTGGTTGGCGATAATCGAAACTACTTTCTCGATCTCTATTGTGCAAACTGCGAGCTCTTTCAGAGACCAAGCGCATTTCTCTATCAAAGGAAGTTTCATACTCATACCATACTGCATGTATGTTAAGATCAGCAGTTAGACGCGCTATGCGATCTTCAGAAGTTTCCTGAGATGAAACGCTTGTTGTATGAGTTCTCCGAGTGCTCAAGAGATTGTCCCTGACAGTAAATGCTTCAGATTCAACTTTATAGTGCATGAGCCACGCGATAGGCAGTTAAATACGCTTCGCTTTTTTCAGGTGTCTCACGTGACCGAGCGCTTTCCGTCCGATCTCTTTCTTTGTCAATTAAAGTCGGTCGGTACATGTCTGACGGAAGATACGTGGAGTTTTATTTATTGATATAAAAATAATACATATTTTAATTTTGACTTTCCGGACTCGAACGAAATCGTCTACTAACACATACTTCCGAGACGTGCTTAACTGAGCTTCCGTCAGATTTGAACGGCCCTCATCATCATCATCATCATTAGCCTTTTACGTCACCAACTGCAGGAGCTCAGGCATTTCTTATGGATGGTTAAGGAGGATGGGCCACCCTCCATGCTGGCTCTTTGGATTCGGATTGGAGGATATTAACGACTGCAAATAAAACCGAGACCAATCGCTTTACGTGCCTTCCTAAGCTTGGAGTTACTTGAGATCATCTTTTTTTTGGTCACCCATCCTGTGACCGACCTTTGCGAAAGTTGTTTAACAACTACAATCGCGGGCTATGGTGCTTATTCGCTACTCTGAGCCGACCCTCAGACTCGCGTCATTGATCATAATGCATATTATATGAGCATTATGATCAATGAATAAACCATTGTTTCCAGCGAAGACTGAAAATACTAACTTTGAAGTACGAATCTACAGCAATTTGTATGTTAAAAAAAAACAAAAAGTGTATTAACATATAAAATAATAATAAGAGAAAAAAAATATAACTCGAGTTGTCTTTACGTTCTTAACATCAGTTGACGTGAATCTAACTTTTTTAACGTCGTAGAAAAGCTTCTGACATTGTCTTTATTATCTGGCAAGCAACAGGGGATGAGTAGTATTCTCCTCCGTGAACCCGACAGTGAGCTGCCCAGTGGGTCCCCAGAGGCCTACCCACCAAAACCCGTACGCTACACCCTCTCATGGGAGATGAAACGCCGGCAAGCTATGGCCGAGTCACCAGGACATTCAAGTATTGGACCATTGGTCCCCTTGCAGATGGAAATCGAGTGGTTCTCCCAAGACGAAATGCAATGCAATGCGGGGGCGGCTGCCAACCATCTCCGCTGACCCCGACGATGACGTGAACCTAATCTGATAATATGCGTTCACTGTAAACTACTCGATGCTTAATTGCATCATCGGAAGACTCTTTTCGCTTCTTCTCATATTCGCGTGATCGTATTCCACACGACCATGATAAGTTGAACTCTATTTAATATGATTGGCCTTATAAATGAGATCAACCAACTTTGGAGTATTTAAAATTTTGGAATCTTATCTTTTTATTTGTCATCATACAAATTATCATTTTATAGACAATATTAATTCGTAGCTCGGTGGCACTACGGATAAGCGCCGCCGCGCACGATCGCTACTGCTAAGCAATTTTCGCAGGAGTTGGATTCACGGGATGGGTGACCAAAAAATATTAAACAAAGGTCTGAGGCCCTGCAGTTTGGCTGCGAAAGAGTTAATGATGATGATCAACATATCAAAGACGTTAATTTAAAGAAACAGTTAATATTTCATAGCAATTTTGGCGAACACGTCACTTCAAATTGACATAACTTTTTTATTTGTCAACCGATTGAAATAAATCTTACACTAAATGTTAACGGAAGAATACCGCAATATAAAACTGCATTTAAATCGGTTCAGCCGTTTCTGAGATTATCGTGCACAAACGCACAGACAAACAGACAAACCGATAAAGAGACAAACAGACAAAAATTTTAAAAATCATTGTTTTGTGTTCTATAACGCTTATAAATGTCCCTCATAACAGTTTTTTTCATATATCTTCAATATACAGACATCGATTAGTTACGTTTTTATTAAAGTATAGATAGATGTCTTAATTAATCAATATTTTTATCTCTTGACTTAAGTAGTGTAGCCATTTACTACTACTTTAATGTGACATTGTTCAGAAGTTGCTAAATGTATTCTTTAGCAATTCTTTTAGAGAAATTCAATTATATTTTAGGCTAACGGAATTGCACAGATGTTACGCTTAGAATTATGAGGACATAACTTTGGGTTGTTCTGTAATTACATTTGGTGATTCTATCAACGCATTTATCCTTACATACTTCGCTCATTTCCTGTACCTTCAAGAATGTTACAATGTCATTCAAGTTTTATTATGGAGATTGACATTTTAGACTCGATTTTCAACCTTAGAGTTTTGGGAAAGAATTGCTTGGATCTTTTGGGGAATTAATATTATGACAATATTCGTCGTTCTGTTACATCTAGAAAATGTTCCTGTAACTGCTGTGCCAACGATTTCCAGCTGACACAGCATTTTCAGGGCTTTGTGCATCGAGGACTGCCTCTCGCAAGTCAGTCTGCCACATCCCGCCGGTTCGGTCAGTCGCATCCACGGACTATTAACCCAGTATAGTTTTAGGGCTAAATAAATATTATTTTTTAAAAAGACTCTTTAAATCCTCAACCTAACATTGGTGGCAGCGGCAAAGGGATCAGGAAAATTGATCCACGGTACGCCTTTATCCAAACTCGCGAACTCGAGTGATAATCGTCAGAAAAGTTAGTAAAATTAGTTAAGTGAACAAGAACAAGTTCCGTGAGTGATTCTATCAACATTATCGACGTTCCGTTCCGGCTCATCTAACCAGGCAGGCTCACCAATCGTCCAGCCTAGTAACCAGTGTGTCAAGCAGTTGCGCAACGGCGTGTCCCCCGGGAGCTCTTGGCATCCACTACAGCTAAGCTGTGATAATCCAGTTCCAGAGGATCCAGTTCCAGTTTCAAACCAGAAATCCAGTTCCAGTTTCAAACCAGAGATCCAGTTCCAGATCAGAGGATCCAGTTCCAGACCAGAGGATCCAGTTCGAGTCCCAGTCGGTTCCAGTTCCAGACTGTTCCAGTTGTTCTAAAGTGTAACTATGAAAAAACTAATCCTGTAAGTCGAAACCCTTTTAATTACTTACCAGTGCAGTGTTAATTAGTTAGTGAATCCCTATAAGTTTATTTCAAGAGACCATAATTCATTTCGTTATAATTATTACCTTTATTAATAAGTTAGACAGTGTAACAATTCTTATCGCGCCCATAAAAAAGTCTAGACATCGACGTCCGAGTGCGCCCACGCATTCTCGAAAGTCTAAACAGAGTGCTTATCTCTGTATTATTCTCCGTACTAGTTTGTTCTTAAGAATTTAATAGATATTATTTTATTTTAACCTTGTACTTATGAGCTTTACGACACCCAACATTCACGTTAACTATATATAATTATGCAAAGAGTACCTAAGGAAGAAAAGGGCAGATTAACATTAGAGATTCCATTATCCGACAGTGAGGTTGAACAAATAAAATCAACCCCTAGTTCACCCCGTGTTACAAGAGCCGCCGCGGCATTTTCAAAGTTAGATATGGAGTTAAGTATCTTATTTAAATTTATTAAAACATATGATGGGAGTCGTGAAACTCTAAATTCTTTTATTGTCAATTGCAATAATGCATATGAATTGGCTTCGGAAATACAAAGACCCATATTATTTAAATATATATTAAGCCAATTAAATGGCAAAGCAGAAATTGCGTGCTCAATTAAGGAATTTACTTCGTGGGAACAATTAAAAGAATTCCTAAAATATCAATTTAGTGAGCGTAAACATTACTCACATTTATTAACTGACCTTCAAGAGAGCAGGCAAAGTTTGCATGAAAATGTAAGTCAATACTCATTACGCGTAGAAACGCTTCTTTCGCAATTATTAACTGAAATTTCGTTGTCTACAACAAAAGCTAAAGAATTACCAGGTCGAACCGCATCTATGGAGGATCTCGCGCTCCATCACTTTCTAATGGGTTTACATCCCCGAATTTCGAACATTGTTAGGTGCCGTTCTCCTAAAAACTTAAATGAAGCTATAAACCTAGCGATATCCGAGGAACGGATACAACAAAGTCTCTATAAGCGTTCACAGACCGATCCGAAACCAAAACCTACTGAATCGAATTTTAAACGACAATTTAATAAACCTCCACTACGACGGCCATCATTTGATGGGTACGCGAACAACGGCTCGTTCTTCCCTCGTAATACGAGCTCACCATTTTGCAGGTATTGTAAAAGAAACGGACATGTTCTCGAGAATTGCGCCCTTCGAGAACAAAATAATAAAAGATTTTATCTATCTTCGTCTAAACCTTTCACTCCAACTAATCAGTCGTCGTTCAAACCGAGGCCTCACGTAAATTTCGTAGAGGAAAACCAAGAACAAATAGATAATACTGAACAAGATAATTTAAACTACTAAATGTCCCGTCAAGGTGTCGCACGGGACAAAATCCTATAAATCGTAAATATGCCGACACCACAAAAATAAATTCTCTTATGCAACAGACCCATGGACAGGGTAATCAGCCCCAAACTCGCGGTCTCTCTTCAATGACCTATGGACAGGGTAACCAGCCCCAAACTCGCGGTCTTTCTTCAATGACCCATGGACAGGGTAACCAGCCCCAAACTCGCGGTCTCTCCTCAATGACCCATGGACAGGGTAACCAGCCCCAAACTCGCGGTCTCTCTTCAATGACCCATGGACAGGGTAACCAGCCCCAAACTCGCGGTCTCTCTTCAATGACCCATGGACAGGGTAACCAGCCCCAAACTCGCGGTCTCTCCTCAATGACCCATGGACAGGGTAACCAGCCCCAAACTCGCGGTCTCTCTTCAATGACCCATGGACAGGGTAACCAGCCCCAAACTCGCGGTCTCTCCTCAATGACCCATGGACAGGGTAACCAGCCCCAAACTCGAGGTCTTCTGAAACAAAAAAGTGAATTAAATAAAATATTCAAAATAATATCAAAAGATAAATACTTACCTTACATCCAAGTCGAAGCATCCATAGGGAAAAAGCCCCTTATCCTTCTAATCGACTCCGGTGCATCATTATGTGTCCTAAAATTGAATGCCGTATTCGATATTCCAATAGAATTATGTGATACCAAAGTCAACGTTAAAGGAATTGACTCTAAAGATGAAACCATTGAAAGCCTAGGTAGTTTGACCTTCAACTATATTTCGACAAAGGATTAAAGGTCATTCATCCATTTCATATTTTTAATGATATTAATCTACCTTATGACGGTATAATAGGCAGCGACCTACTCACAAAATTCGGTTGCAATATCGATTATACTAAAGATGTTCTCAAAATCGGTTCTAAAGAAATAACTTTACAATTTTCAGCACCCGAATATATCATACCTCCACGCTCGGAAAAAGTTATCGAGTGTTCAGTAAATAACCCTGAAATCGGAGAAGGTGTAATAACAGACACACATTTTTCTTGCGATTTATTGATAGCAAATTGTCTAGTTAAAGTAAAAGATAATAACAGAGTCAATATTTCTGTAGTGAACATTTCTGAAAAACCAATCAATTTAAAATCAAATCTTAACCTTGAACTTACCCCGATAAATCCAACTGAAATGATTAACACCAACATTGAATTTCAACCTAATGGTAGCTCCTTAAAGCGAACTCAAGACGTCCTAGATAAATTAAGAACCTCTCACTTGAATGCTGAAGAAGCAGAAGCACTTTACGATGTTTGTGCTAATTTCTCAGATATCTTCCATCTTCCAACTGATAAACTTACTTTCACAGATGCTATGAAGCATCATATAAAGACAACTTCAGACAATCCAATCCACACAAAATCTTACAGATTTCCTGAGATCCACAAAGCCGAAGTTCAAAAACAAATAGACCAAATGTTGGATCAGGGTATCATCACTCCATCTATGTCTCCCTGGTCATCACCCATATGGGTGGTTCCAAAGAAACTAGACGCTTCCGGCGAAAGAAAATGGCGTGTAGTAATAGATTACCGCAAATTAAATGATATAACCATAGGAGACACTTATCCTATTCCACAAATAACAGAAATTTTAGATCAATTAGGCAAAAGCAAATATTTTTCAACCTTGGATCTCGCATCAGGTTTCCACCAGGTATTGGTAAATGAAGACGATGCACCCAAAACCGCGTTCAGTGTACCTCAAGGACACTTTCAGTTTACTCGTATGCCATTCGGTCTCAAGAATGCGCCATCAACCTTCCAGCGGTTAATGAATACTGCTCTCACAGGACTTCAAGGCATCAGATGCTATGTCTACTTAGATGACGTGGTCACGTATTCCCACGATCTGCCTTCTCACATAGATAATTTATCCCAAATTTTCCAAAAACTTCGAATGTTTAATCTTAAACTACAACCAGACAAGTGTGAATTCCTTCGACGTGAAGTCGCTTACCTTGGCCATCTAATCACAGAAAATGGCGTGAAGCCTAATCCAGAGAAGATAAGAGCAGTAGAAGAATTTCCTATCCCACAGAATCCTAAAGATATAAAATCCTTTCTCGGTCTTGTTTCATACTACCGAAGATTCATCCCTGATTTTTCAAAGCTAGCAAAACCACTAACCAATCTCTTGAAAAAGGACATACCCTTTGTGTGGGAAAACCAACAGCAGTTAGCATTTGAAAGTTTGAAAAATAAACTTACTTCAGCTCCTCTTTTGAGCTATCCAGATTTTACTCAACCTTTCATTCTGACATGCGATGCTTCTAATTACGCAATAAGCGCGATCCTGTCCCAAGGGAGCATCGGAAAAGATAAACCTATCGCTTTCTCATCACGCACTCTCAATAAACATGAGTGTAATTATAGCACTACCGAGAAGGAGTGTCTCGCCATCATCTTTGGTACTCAGACATTTCGCCCATATCTCTACGGGCACAAATTCACAATCGTAACTGATCATAAGCCTCTAAAATGGCTCTTCAATTGTAAAGATCCAGGTTCAAAACTGGTTCGTTGGAGACTTAAATTAGAAGAATATGACTATAACATCGAATATAAAAAAGGAAAATGCAATAGTAATGCAGACGCATTGTCCCGATATCCTGTAAATAATGTAAATATCAATAGAATACTTACCAACGAAGTAACACCTGAAGAATCTTCTGCATCTGAAAATTCTAATAATATACCTGTAAACGAGAATCCTAGTGAAGTACTTACCAATGAAGCTCCTAATGACTCTCCAGTCCAGCTAAATCCTGAAAGTCCCGGATTGATTGATTTATCTGAACTCCTTAACTTACCTAGTGGTTTTAACGTTCCTGACGACTTCGATATTCCAGATGATCTTGATGCCATCCCTCTTACTCCTCCAGACGTCCACGATGAGGATACATACTCCAAATGTCTGAAAACATTAAATAATAAAACTTTTAATTCCAATGCAAAGATTGAAGAACATAATGAAAACTTACTAAAGACTAAAATAAAAACAATTGTTATACCCACCTCTATAGACCTTGACGAATCTAATCATTATGTATCAGAAATTCTCGAAAATCAAATAGTAAGTGAAGAATTACTTTCTAGAGAGAGATCATTGCATTCCTTTTTACCATTCGAGTACAATGATATAAATTATTATTTCCTCTTCGTCAAAGTTCATTTCTTTGATAATAGCAATTATGATGATCTCTTTAAAAGCCTTAAAAACTTAAAATCTGACTTGTTATCAAAGAACATTAAAGAATTCTGCATAACTGACTTCAAAAACCAATTTGATGCTCATAACTTCCTTAAAATCTATAATATGATTTTGTATTTATTTCATGATACAAATATAACAGTACATATTTATAAAAATACAATAATCTATCCGACAACTAGTGAAGTCCCAAGAATCTTAAAAGAAAATCACGATATACCGATATCAGGTCACCTTGGTGGTAATAGAATGCTAAGTAGAATACAGGAAAAATATTACTGGCGCAACATGCGCAGTGATGTAGAAAATTATGTACGTAAATGTGAACAATGTCAGACAAACAAAGCTTTAAGAAAAGCAAACCGAGCTCCAATGCAAATAACCACAACATCAACACAACCATTCCAACGTGTCGCTTTAGATATTGTAGGGCCTTTACCTGAAGCAGGAGGCAACAAACTTAAATTCATACTGACTCTCCAAGACGACCTGACCAAATATTCTGCTGGCTATCCAATGCCAAACGCTACAGCGGAAGAAACCGCAGAGTGCCTCATCCATTTCATCTCCCAATTCGGTATTCCAAAAACAATCTTAACTGACCAGGGCACGAACTTCACTGCTGAGCTTTTCAAACAAACATGCAATTTCCTAAAAATCAAACAACTTTGGTCTACGCCTTACCATCCACAAACCCAAGGCGCCCTGGAAAGAAGTCACTCGACATTAAAAGAATATTTAAAATCCTTCGTTAATGAAAATCAAACTGATTGGCCTCGCTATGTATATACAGCGATGTTGACATATAACACGACTGTCCACAGCACAACTAACTATACTCCATATGAATTGCTCTTTGGACACAAACCATTCATTCCTTCATCAGTCTATGATACTGCTTTAGAATCTACGTATAGTGATTATGTTCGAGTCCTGCAACAGAGATTGCAAATTTCAAGAGAAAAAGCCATAGAAAATATACTTAAGTCCAAAGTAACGTCAAAATCATACTATGACAAAAGAACAAGTCCAGCAAAATATAAAACAGGCGACATGGTATATATCAAAAACCATTTACGTCTTCGTAAAGCATTATCCCCAATTTGGAAGGGACCATACAAAGTAGTAAAGATCAATGGTAACAATACACTCACTCTACTCATAAATCGTAGGCATGTTAAATACCACTATGACGAAATTAAACTGGCAGGGACTACATAGTTATTAATGTTAGATTTTACATTTATTACTTAGTTTTATTATTATTTTTTTTATTACTTCTTTTAATAGCATAGGCATCTCATTCATTTAGTTATTATTATTAGTATAATTTTTATTTTTTTATAATTCCTTAATCGTATTCCAAAATAACCGCAACATACTTTTGGATTGTCAACTCTCAAAACCATCAAGAGTACATCCATCAAATAACTTCAGGTTCTGGAATACACTTTGATTATCTAGGTACAGTTAGGATTAAGACAAATAGGTTAAACGTCGTAATGCCCAGAGATATTTCACACTTCACCATTCATTTAGAGAACATAAATTTAGCTCTTAAAACAGTAAGAAATCTGTGCCATGAAGGTAAATCAATGAAAAGCATTGAATGTGACAATATTCTACATCCATTAACAGCGCGTTATACTGACATTATTAAGGAATTTGAATCCATTTCTCATCTGCTAGAAAGGAAAATGAAGCGCAGTGCTTGGATAGGAGGAATAGGTAGCATAATTAAACAAGTATTTGGAAATCTAGATGAAAACGACGGTTTAAAATTTAATGAAGCAATAGAAGAAATACAAGCAGATGAGAAAAGGATAGCGTCACTTATGAAAGACAACATATTAATAACCACCTCAATAATCTCGTCCTACAATAAGACTTTACATCAAATTAAGGTAAACGAAGCCAATATGCATGCTGCAATAGATAAACTCACTTTAAAACTGAAGAATCTAACTATCATTGTAGATGATTTAGAAATACAATCTGAAATTAATTTTATATTCAATAGTTTAGAAACTACATTACTTACCTTATCATTCCAAATGGAGGATATAACCGATGCTGTCGTTCTGAGTGGGCAGAACGTTATTCACCCATCTGTAATCTCACCAACGAAACTACAAAATGAATTAGCAAACAACTATAAATACGTTCCAAATGATTTACAATTACCTGTAACCTTAAATATAAACACTATTAATATAATTGAAAAAATTTCAAACGTTTTATGTTATTATATAAAAAACAAAATTGTGTTTATTTTACAAATTCCGTTGGTAAATAACGAAGAATACAAACTATTCCAAGCCACGGCTTTACCTGTACCCCATAAAATTAAAGACTTAAATAGTTTTAGTCTGATTATCCCTAATGCTAAATATATAATTTTAAGTAAAGACAATACTAAATATGTGAATTTACAAAACTTGAATCAATGTAACGAACTGTATCCCAGTCATTTTATTTGCCAAATTTTAAATACATATGTATCCGATGTAAAACCTAGTTGTGAAAGCAATCTTTTAACAAAAGTAGTCAACAAAATTCCTTCAAATTGTAAAACTAATTTTATCATTGGAAAATTAGACATATGGCAGTCGATATCCAACAATAGATGGATATTTATCCAATCAGACTCAGTTAAACTCACCTTAGATTGTCTAGATAGAAAATTATTTGAAATCAATATCCAAGGAGTTGGAATCTTTTCATTACCGAAAAATTGTATTGGTTATACAAAAAGTACCGTATTGTTTTCCCAACAAAACGATGTTTTCAATATTACATCACCTTTGTCTTTTACTGAATTTAGTCTGATCAACGATACTTGTTGTAATTTAGATAAGCTGCATTCTAAAATTGAGGATTGGCACCTCAATGAGTTACAAAATATAGATTTGAAAAATGTTAACTTAGACAGTAATAAATTAAGAGATATTGTAATAGATTTAGACAAAATTGAACAAAGTCCACACATTGTAAAATATAGTACTCAGTATTTCACTTTAACTATTTTAATTGTAATATTAGTAATAAGTTTTAGTTTATATAAATTTATAATTATGTTTATTAGACGCGGATGCGATATTCCTCGTGTTAGTTTAAAGAATAAGGAAAGATCCAAACCTTCCGAGCCTAATATAGATTCCGATTTAGAACTCCGTGAGTTACCTCCTCAACCCTCGATCAGAATCATTAAATAAAATAAGATAAATTTTATAATAATAAACTTCGAAAACAATCTCGAAGTTTATTCTCAATGGGGGAGGTGTTACATCTAGAAAATGTTCCTGTAACTGCTGTGCCAACGATTTCCAGCTGACACAGCATTTTCAGGGCTTTGTGCATCGAGGACTGCCTCTCGCAAGTCAGTCTGCCACATCCCGCCGGTTCGGTCAGTCGCATCCACGGACTATTAACCCAGTATAGTTTTAGGGCTAAATAAATATTATTTTTTAAAAAGACTCTTTAAATCCTCAACCTAACAGTTCGTCGAAAGCACGCAGCCATACGAAATAATACAAAATAAATAAATATTATCACGACATCACATACATCACTCAGATTCGATTATTATTATTATAATTTTTATATAATAATAATAACATGCAATGCGAATAAAATTAAAAAGACTTAAAAAATTTAATACTGTTATAACTTGGCTAATGCCCGTTATTACATAAAACTAACTAGCTTCAAGCTGAGAAATCACGAAAAATAATAATAACACTTTATTTTCTACACCACAGATATCTTCATAAACTTATCAAACTAAACAATACATAAAAGTGTAACAGTGGACAATCTTTGGATGGAGAGGAATGTTAATTGCAACGAAACGGGGTGTAAACTAAGAAGTAATTGAAAAAAATAATTGAAGCATAATAATAATAGATAACAAAATGACAAATACAATATACTTTTTTATTTAGTGTAGTTATTATTTTAAGACATAGTTTAGATAAGTAGTTTTATATACTTACATAAATACATATAACTTAATATATAAATACATAAAATATGATACATACAAATACTTATGAAATGAAAAAGGGGTTCTTAGCAGTTAAAATATATAGACAAATAATGTTTTTTTACCACCTCTTTGAAAATATTTAGTGATTGAGCACGTCTTATGGAAGTTGGAAGAGCATTCCAAAGTCGCACAGCTTGGACGGTGAAGGAGCTATCATAAAAAATAGTTGTTTGGAGAGGGGTTTCAAGTTTCAGGTTTTCCGATGATCTCAAGGAACGTGAAGTACAGCAGTATTCTTTCAAATAACGCGGATAAAGGGAGTTAAATAAAATATTGTAAAGGGGGGATAATATATGAGCATGCCGACGAAGACGAGTTGGAAGCCACTTGAGCTCGGTACGAAATTGATTAATATGATCATATTTGCGCAATCTAAATATAAATCGAATACAGAAGTTTTGAAGCCGTTCAAGTTTATTAAGTTGAACTTCCGTAAGATCAAGATAACAGACATCGGCGTAATCAAGTATTGGAAGCAACAAAGATTGTGCTAGAGCAATTTTAGTGGCAGTCGGCAAAAAGTTACGCAACCTCCTCAATGTCCCCGTATTGTGGAGTATCTGAGACAATGAAGGTACAACAACACCCGGACCCGAGACAATGTAGAAAATTCCTATTTCTACGTTGACCGGGAATAGGACCCGGCACCTAAGAGATGGCGTCACCTTGAAACTCGGCTACGGAGGTCGTCATATTACCTACTTAACACAAGCATTTTATTCAGCAATTTTCGGTAACATGTTTCTGCACTAGATGCACAGAACAGAGAACGAAAAGCTGTTTTAGTGAAGCATAAGCCTAGGCAACCGTTGCCTTGCCACGTGACCAGAGAATACTTTCTGTGTTCAGGCCAGGCAACAGTTTGCCTAAGCTTATGCTTTACTAATTTTCCGCCAGCGGCTTCGCAGGTAGTACGGATACCTGAATATTGTGAGACGTTAGAAACTTTAATTATATACAATTAAAGCAATTGAAAGAAACGATATGCTACCGGTCAGCAAGCACAAGTTAAAGCAAGTCAAGATGAGTGCCTTATGAGTTGCATCTTTTTATCGTAGTCTACAAATAAATATTTTTGTATACAAAATTGTAAATTGCAAAATTTATGCTCGAGTTGAAGAATTGAAATATTATGCAAGCAGTAACAAAGAGCGATACTAACTGACCGAGCACCGTTCTCTGGGGAATATTGAGTGCTTTCTACACTACTCAAAGGCATGTTCATATTGATTGAGAAACAATGTTTCAAACTATTCAGATATAAAGTATCTGCAATCACGGAAATATTTACAGGGATATTATGTGACAGACAAAAACTTTCGTTAACTTAATATAAATAAAAGCAATATAAATCTAAACAGTTCCTTCCAAATTATGAGGCCAGGTGTAGGTACTACTGAAAATGTGTAGAAACATAATAATAAATTATTATGGACATGGTTTAATTCTGTAAAATTTTAAATAGTGATATAGATTCCCCATCACTTGAGTGTGAAATTTTCATTAATGCTCCTAAGAAACAACTTCGTGGTTATTGCCCTCTTTAGATACCGACATTTAATACGAATTTATTATCGGCAAAATTCCTTTTTCGGTAGGGCTGGTGCCATTACTATACGACCTTGCCGTCAAACATACTTCAATTTTATTTGTTAGCATTGTTTTCCCTTTTTCTTTTGTTATTATATGTGTAAACTTGTAATGTTGGCAAAATAAGCTGTAAAAATAAATAAATAAATAAAATAAAAATATAATGGTTACTTAATGAAATTATTACCTAGTTGCACAAATGTCCGATAAAATTGTGATTATAAACTAAGCAATAGAAATTTTTTAAATTTAGAACATTCATTAGAGCTAAACCTCTATGAACGTATGTGCTACTGGGTGTATTTTCAGAAAAATGTTTGTTTCACAAATATATAGATCAAGTTTCTGAAACACTGCATAATAAAATGTTTCAATGACTAAAGTTAGCTTAATATTAAATCAATATTGATAAAAAAAGCCAGCGTTGTCATTCCAACACCGGCTTAATGTCAGTTGTCTTTGAACGTGGATTTCCGTGAGTGATACAAATGGATGGTACGCGCAACACTTGATACTTCCTTATGTCACGTACAGTCAGCACGTTAGGTTATATAAATCTGTCAAACCAATGATATTAATATGTCTAGATACGCAATACATACCAAAAATCTGAAGCTACTAAAACTAAGACGTTTGTCTTAGTTTTTTCGTTTTTCACTTCATTACTCATTCAACGAAAGTACAAAAAAAATGCTCCGCAAAAACAAAGAAAAACAGTAGATAAAATTCGATTCTCTTTCACAAATACACATAATACGAAAGATTATTAAGTTTCACACTTAAGTCATTAACATTTTTGGCAATAAATACAAAATTTAAGCTAGGTTATAAAATAAAAATATTTAATTTTCACAAATAAAATTTCGACATTTTCTCGTCAGTGTTGCCACTGCTATTCACTTTCAATTTTCCCAAGTATGTGGGAACCTTTTCTTTTTATTTTACTATATGTGGCTATAATTTATCTAAATATCTTTTTATAATTAATTATATAGCTCAGCTTAAGTATAGGCAACTGCGCTAATTCTGTTGATATTTTTTTATACACGCACACAGATGCTAATGTGGTTTAATTTTTTCAATGCGTGGAATTCATTAGTTGTCGAGATACAACTTTTGAAAATACGTAAAATTGTTTGTTTGATGTTTTATGAACTTTGACAAATGTTTTTGTCTTAACCACTGACTTCATCGAAACACAAAGGGATATATATGCACAGAGCCTACTTTCGAAATTGTTTTTTTTTTCAAAGTTTTTGCAAAGAATTTTTCAAAGTTACAGTATTTTACTAATTGATTTTAAACATATATCTACACGACTCGTTCATTCATTCATTCTTCATAATTGGTGAAATTTTCGCCAGCTGGTAATACAATATCAATTACCCATTTTTCGTGTGTATCGTTCTCGTAATAAATCCATGATTCATCTGCAGTAACCAGATCTGACAAAAACTCTTTACGTCGGGGTCGCAGCAAAAGTGACTGACAGATAGCGACACGGACTGCACGACTGGCGTCTGTAAGGATGTGCGGTACCCACCGAGCCAAAACTTTTTGATAACCAAGCTCATGCAGATGGTGTTCCACGGCGTGGTGACTGCATTTAAGTGCTTCCGCCAATTCACGAGTGGTAGCATCCGGATTCAACTGCAGTTCGCGGCGCAAATCGTCATCATTCACTGCGGGTGGTCGCCCTGAGCGTGGCTGACTTTCAAGGCTCCTGTCTCCTGATTTAAAACGGTCAAACCATCGGGACACCATCGCATGGCTTGTACTTCCAGCGCCTAATGCATTGTTGATATTGTCAGCCGCAGCCCGCGCACTGTGGCCTAACAAGTACTCGTATAAGTATAGTGTTCGAACTTGTTGCTCGTCCATTTTTCTTCAAACTGACTAAACAAATCGCGAGCGCGGCTTTATATACCCTACACCAGAAGTACCTAGAATGTTCTACAACATTCTAGAATATTATCGAAAAAATTGATTTTAAAAAGGAAATGTTATAGATTTTTCTAGTGTGTCTCATTACTTTTGTGCCAACCCAATATAATAAACCTATTTATAATACATAGTGTAAATATTATTTGCAAAGCTACGTCTTGATTTCGGAAAAGTGCTACGCTTTTTGGCGCTTCTGTTGTATGGGATTGCTTCTCAAGTTATTAAACTCATTGTGTCAAACTCCCCCATTTGATTTGAAACCGTAATGGTTCGAGAGTATACTTCTATATCGATTGGGGAAATTTGTCATATCGTGGTAACTTGACTTGCAGCCGGTGACGGCTTGTTTATAATCCTGACTAACATTATTTTTTAAGAAAGTTTGGTTTCCAGTCGAGTCAATGTAGAAAATTAACTTTTCTATATTGTCTCAGGTATGGGTGTTTGGTACCTTCGTTGTCTCAGATACTCCATAATACGGAAGCTTTAGCTACGGAAGACTATAATTATAATAATTATCTGTAGTACAGCCTTTATGTAATTCAATTCTAAAATAGTGTTGTTTCAGTAGCGATATATTTTACCGATAGTATCATAATGCTATGCGCCTTATTAACTTTGATCGTTTTTACCAATAGTAGGTACTATTGGTAATAACGAGAAATATTAACTTTGATATTAATAAATATTAACTTATTAACTTTGATCGTTATTACCAATAGTAGGTACTATTGGATCGATAATTTTTATAGTTAATAGATATTAACTATAAAATTATCGATATGCGATAATATTGATTTTATAAAGGAAGTAATATTAAATAAATTTAAATTCTTTAACGAAAGAGAATTCTATAACGAATTATTTTGTTAATTTGTCTGTTACCTCATGCAATTCTTAGACATTTATTTGTTTCTGGAATTCAGCGGCTGCGTAATACCATTCTCAGACAAATATAAAAATAAAATTGACAATTCTTTTTAAAAAACACTCTTCCTGTAAAACTTAATGTAAAACTTATACACACATAACAATAAAACTTCAAGTATTGAGTGCAAACTACTTTACAAATCAAATTTTATGCACGTAAACATCCGCAATTGAATAAGACATTCGCGGCCTAACGACATCGCAGTATGTGTTATACTGGATATAAGGATAAGGAATGCAAAATTAAAAAAGTGTATAACGCTTTAACTTTTGAAATTCTAAGACCGACTTCGTTGAATCAAAATATATTTTTATTTGCATTAAATGCACTTAGTAACTTTTGTAGTAATATTTCGATGTGTTGGTGTGACTCATTGTAGTCGATTGCAATAATAAGTAGTAAGACCTTCGATAATTTCCATTGCCATTGATATTGGCTGTTATTATTGATATTTTTGTATTTATTACTGTTGATAGTATCTTACTTCGATTAAGTCAATGTATCGTAAATTAAGTCAATAGTTTATCGATATTGCAACAACTCTACTGCAAAATACGGTAATTAGGTTTGGTATGTATACACCATAGTCATTAGTTATTTACGACTACCAAAGTAAACTTATCACAAAGGAACGTTATTAATTAAATCTCAGGTACTGGCAATTGGGTTTTGTGTACTTAGTGTTATGCAACATTTAATCTTATGCAACATTTAAGTTAATTTAGTAAATTATATACTTTTGCCAATGATAATATTATATCAAATTTATAAAATAAAGCATCTTTAAAGTGAATATATCTTAAAAATACGTTTAATGTAATAAAGTCTAGTTATTAAAGATAGCTCAGAAACGGGGTAAATAATTGTTTTGAAAGTGATTTTAGTAATAACATAACGAGCTGTTTCTATATTCTTATTAATTTTGTTGTTACAGTTTTTTGTATACACCATAAATATTACATACTCATCAAGCCTAGTCGTTCATTTACTATCAATATCTAATTGTCTATAATTGTATATAAACGATTGCATAAAGAAAGTAACTAAATAAAAGGGCTTTATACATATCCTAAAGTTGCGGATAAGATATAATAGCTTTATATTTCAAGATGACTTTTTTACAGAATATTATAATAGAAATTATAAATTAAATCACTGGGGGATTACACTACCACAAGTTGTAGTAGCAAACTTTCATTAACAGTGGCTCTCCCTAGATATAAGACCACTGGTAGATGCTTGTAATAATATTTGAACTCAAATAAAAGATTGAGCATTTATCATCACATTCTAGTTTCTTTTGATTGAAAATAAAAGCCAAGAAAATCGAACACCTATTTTATTGAAGAAATTTTTATGTAAACGTTTCTATTTCACGACAGATAAAAATATGCATACATTTTTTAGCACTTGTTATAATCAATAAACTTCGTTTGCGAATACATTCGATGCCATTAATAAGGACAAGTATTTCAAACAAACCGCTGAAAACTGTTTCTTTATATTTCGTTAACACCCAGTGAACAGAAAATTAAGATGTATTTACATAGAAACTGTACACAGTGAATTTTAAATACATACCTACGTTATGCTAAGAAACTAAGGCTGAAACTTTTTTTTGTCGTGTCGTGTTGTTGCGCGTCAGAAGCATATCGCTTTCATACATTAAGTATGGTAGTGGTTGTTTGTTATTTTGTGTATGTTTCCAATATATGAAACGACACGCGATAGTAACAATAACAGCAACACGACATATAATGTTGAAACACACCTTTTCTCGCCTTATAATATTTTGGTCCATATAAGTTTTTGTCCTACTTCCACGATGCTAGCTTTTTATCTCCCTCTGCATTTTCTAACTATAGAAGGCTTGAGTTTACAAATTCTAAACTTTAACCGAAATATGTAGCTTGGCCGTTTTACCGTCACATAGGCGTAAGGTACTATACTGCTAAATACTTCTCTGTTATGAGTAAATACAACAATAGTTCATGTATACTGCCAAGCCGTTTGCATAAATGTATTAGACTACTTCTATTGTCAATGTGGTATCACTATGTTACATACTGAATTTCAGATTTCTACGACTTTAGCTAGTAACCTATGAATTTTGACGATCGTCAGTGAATGAATGAATGAGTCCTTTTACGTTTCGATATACTTGTCCTATGACGCTTCTGAATAATAATTTTATTTGATTTCCATATTCTACAACACCCACATTGTTGGGTTTGTAACATCCACGGTATTTGAAATTAATGTAGCTATTTTTTATGTGTTTACGAACAAAATAACAATTAGTTACCTTTAACTTTATATAACCGTTGTTAGAACAAAGTCAGAGAATGTTACGGTTAAGTTATGTAAGGCAATTGATGAAATAAAGAAATGTAAGAGAAAAGGTTAAGGTCAGTCAGGCGTCGCGTCCTGTGTCCGAAGAGTGGGGTGGGGTTGGCGCTCCTACCACGTGTACATGAAATACTCGAGAAACGTTTTGTGTACACCAAATGTCACTTTTCTTGGGTCCAAGAAAAGTGTCAATTTGGTGTAGACCAAATATTCTTGACGTCTCAACCGAGTATGCGGTCGCAAATTATATATAACGTATTGAAATAACTAGAAATTATAAGATATAGTATAGTATGCAGTCAATTGTTTTTTAATATATGTTTAGATTTTTTCTATTCTTAAAAACCTCTCACACTTTGGGAGTTTTTGAAATTTTTATAATTTTGTTTGTCAAGTATATTACAGTTCGTTAAGTATATATTACATATTATTAAGGATTATTATAGAACATATTTTTTTATTTTGGTTTCAGTTTCTTTGTTAAAGAGTAAATTACTGCTATATTTCTACAGAAAGATCAATTAAATAGTATTTCTTTACATAGAAACGCATAAGCAGATATACTTTCTGATCATACTAATGAACTTAAAATCTAGATTATAAAAGTATATTGATCGTATAAAATAACTATAAACATGTACATTTGTTTATGGATATTTGATATAGACATACGATCGATTTTATTTAAAAATATAATGTTAAAAGTATTTATTCAGTTCTAATCTTATTGTGTAGTGTATGAAATCGCTTACTATATTTCTATCATTATTTCTTTCATCAAATTAAACCATTTGAGAACTATTTTTGTACAAAGCCTGGGGACTAGGTTTTTTAAACATAATGTACAATTTTATTTCATATGAGAGCTTGATGTAACAAAACATCGATAAAATAAAATTCGACTAAATTTAGTTTCAATGCCGTCTTCATTATGAGTTAAATCTCTGTAGAATATATACTTAAAACATACCAGCAAGGAAATCCTTTGAAGCAATCCATTTTCTTTTTATTTGATGTATTTCTAACATTAATAAATCTATCACTCAGTCTTCATTTCCATCTAAGAGAAATTCTGATCGTTTTTCAAGTAGGTAAGTATAAATTAGGTAGGTATAATATCTGTTTTTTTTTACTCAAACAAATAAAGTAAATTACGGATCTACTTTGGAGTGGACAAGCAAAACAAATTAAATGAAGAAACCTATATTTTCAAGTTACCGTGGCAGTTGACAAGATTATAATTAATATTTAGGATAAAATTTTTTGCTCTTTGCGATAAAATGAAAGTATAGTCGAGTATTAACTCTCTTGAATTTATAAAGTTTTTAATTCAATAGTCTTCATAGGTATATGACCTATACGCTATGTTTTAACATGGAAAACTATATAAAAGCAGTTCATTCAAACATTCAATAATATTATATTAAAAAACGACATATTTTATCTTATTTTCATGCGGAAAATGTCTTTCGATAACATAAACTAAACGAATATTGAGAAAACACTCGAATATATACAAGTACAAGAAAATATTTGAAGAAATTATTTCTATGCCCGTTTCCTTATTGGATCTCACTATTTCGTTTTACTTTCATTTATAAAGTTTCAGAAGGTAAATGTTTTAATATTGTTTCTTAGTTTGCACCAATATTGTACCGCTGCGTACTGCCGATGTGACCGTAAAGATGACGGGACCAAACTCCCAAATAAAAAAAATGTTGATCCCTCCACTTTGACGTCAAAGTCAAATGGAAATAGTTCAAACCAATAGTATTACGATATACATTAATATAATATTTGATCAGTTTTGCATTCACAATGCTATACTGGGAAATATTCTTCAAAATGGATTTTTAAGCATTTTTCATCAAGAATATAAATAACATATGTTAATATTAACACGTTTGTCCAATAGCTGTTTTAAACTGGTTTATTGTTATAATTAGCTGTCCCCGCAACTTCGTCCGTGTAAATTGTAAACTATTTCACTCGCGCATGAATGAATATTCATGTTCGGTTCGGTATTTTCACATATTACCCCCTATAAACAAACGAAATAAGAAACTTTACATCTTTATAATATTGTATTAGAATAGATTTATATTAAAATAAGTATAAATCATCAAAGATATTTAGCATTTTTTTTCTAGAAGCGCTTCGTGGAATTTTTGAACTCATAACTTGGGTTTGGATTATACCAGATAAATACAAGTTTCAGGATATGAATAATTCATTGATTAATAATGTCTATATTATTGTACTGATGACAGAAAATCAATGAAGAATACAATATTAAACTTTACTTTTATTTGACGGCAGCAAAACTACCAAGTCACATAATTTGAAAAGTTTGAAAAGTTAAGGCTTAAGTTAAGGCATGTAGAATTAGGTGCTTGGCTCTACATAAGATCTAGAAATGTTATGAGAGTGTGAGCCATATGGTACCGTCTTGGCAACATTGTATATCAAAATATTTTTGATGTCATTTTAATTTATTTGTGCCTGAGATAAGTTGATTTATTATTCTCTGTAAAACACTAGCTTTCAAATTGTAGTTTATCTAACAGAATCTATAATGGACTTTAATTTTATTTTAGATTTTACCTCCTATAGTCATTCTGTTCTGGAAAATAAAGACAAAATCGTTACTCTAATGACATCTTCAAACTTATTAATCAGTTAAGCTTAAAATATACTAACTTTGATGTCAGTGCTATTATTTGAGAAACAGATGCAACCAGAATGCCGTGCTTCAATGCACTATTTAAGTAAGTTTTGTGTTACAATAAAACATGAAACTAAGACTTAATTGACATTATTTTGCGTTATATTTTTCTGTTTCACATAAGCTAATATTATAAAGAAATAATATTGTATTGAATATGATCTAAAATTACTGGACCTATTTAAAAATCTTTTCATTTATGAAAAACTATATCGTACGTAAACTACATCGTAAATTACGGTTAGCTTAAGCTATGTTACTTGTAATCATACCGACGTGACAGATTTTAAACGAGAAAACCAAGCTTTGAAGTATCTTTGTCGCATCGCAACAACGTCAGCAGTTTGAAATTTGACGTGTTAGATTTATTATCTAAGCTTTGACCGGTCAAACGTCCCTACCGGTAGGTCACCTTTACCGCCCAAAGTTTCGCATTTTATATTTAACGATATCCATTTAAGTCACAACAGACATCTAGCACAACTTTTGTCATATTGGCTTACATCATCTAGAATAGATACAGATTTTAAATTATTGTTTTAACTGTTTTTCAATATATTCTGCATTTTTCTTCTTACACTAATACATTGTTTTAGTCGCCATTTTAAAAGGACAAAAAATGTCAATAAATTCCTTAATTAAATGAAAACTATGTTTATTGTAAAATCGTTCGTATCAGACTTTGGCTTCAAAGTTGCTAATTAACTTATTATTTTCTTGATAAAAATTAATATGAAAAGATATTGGATATCCTTGAATTTTGAAACCAAACCTTGTAAGCTTTCGCTCAGTTTATGTAAAAACATAGTTTTTCTCAATTTTAATTACAATTTATTTGTTACAGGTACTCTACAGGTATTAGGCAGATGTTTTTCTATTAGTGATAATATGCCGTCTTGATACAAGTCCACATCATATACCTGGATGGACTTCCTGATTTGAATGGAAACGCCCATCGCTCCCTCCCACCTGGGATGCTAACAAAATAAGCACAACCTGTTTCCATATTGCGCTTTGTACGTGCACAAATTATCATATAATCGAGGGTAGAGCAATTTGTATTCAGTAACATCATGTCCGATATTGAGTTCTATATTTGAAATAGCCAGATATTTCTACAATGTTTAAGCCCGGTTTTGTGAAGAATTATAAATTTTTCACTCGAAACAAGAAATATGCCATGAGAATGATACCACCATTTATTCATTCTATTTGATAGGTTTATTTGTCATAATTTTTCATTTCACTTATTTTTGTTTGTTTTTGCTTTTGGTCTTTGTTACCTTTTTAACTACGGGTATCATTGTCGTATGTAGGTATCTTTGCTGTGATTTACTATTTATTATTTTATAGCTTATCAATCGTATCATATAATTGTTTCCATTACAGTCGTCATTTCTACTAGCTATCACCGTTATATTTATTACCTTATATATATATATATATATATATATATATATATATATATATATATATATATATATATATATATATATATATATATATATATATTTTCACATATATATATATATATATATAGATATATATATATATATATATATATATATATATATATATATATATATATTTTCATTTAATTGCAATTGTCGTTACATAACATCCAAATGCCTCTTGAATTGTCTTTCCTGCACCTATAATTTACAGTTTATGGCGCTTGAACTATTTAGTCTATGTCCAAATAAAAATGTTTTGAGGCCGTTACGTATTACGCGGCATTTATTTCTAGTAATAACAGAGCTCCTAAAAAATGGAATCTAAACTTAAATTGCGCGGATTTTATTTAGGAAAGCAACATAGTAAACTTTGATTATGTACTATTTAGTAAAAATATTGATTGTTGTTTTTTTATAAATGCTTTTTGGTAAAGTTTTAAACTTTAAAGACGGAGAGCTCGTGACAAAAATGTGCAAGAAATTTCTAAAATTTGATATTACAGTAAGTTGAAGTACTACCTATAGGTTTGTATATCACCATTCAGTAAACAGTGCGGAGGTCAGGCACTGGAACACCCGATGGGGGCGACGCGAAAGAAACTTCTGGTGTTTGCTGAACATGTTTGTTCCATTAAGTAAAAGTGAGTATTATTTATCTACTGTAGCTATTTGTAATTTAGTAATAAATTAACTTTCAACCACCACGAAACTCTTTCTCGAGCTCATTTTCACACTAAATTCTGACATTTTCTGAGTCGCCGCGTTCCACCATTGTGCAAGCAGGTTAGTTAACTTTTTTATATTGAAATGAGAATAAGTCATTCGCTAATTTCAACTTATCAAAGAGCAACATTTATATGTGTTACGATTTTTCGTAATTTAAATTGCCTCCAGGCTATTTTGCTACCAGGTGCATCTGACCTCGGCACTGAGTTTACATGTATATTCTTAGTACTTCAACATATTGAAATATCAAGCTTTAGAAATTGTAATATGTCTATGTCTATTAGAAAATTGCAATTCGTCATTTTCTTTGCCGCGTCCTCTTTTAACTTATGATATAAGTAATTAGCTTTTACTATTTTTTGTCATCAGTATAGGAAAGTCAACTTTCAGATAAGTTTCCTAACTAGATATAATTAGAGTCCACTAGAGTTGCACAAAACTGATTTTTAACTAGATGCATTTTCTTGAACTAGAATACTTTTAACCGACTTCAAAAACCAAAAGGAAGAGGTTATATGTTCGAAAAAGATTATGTTTGGTCATCGATATTTCCGCCTATTGTTGACCAATTTTCAAAATTCTTTTTTATTCGACAGTTTTATTGACCGGAATGGTCTCATTTAAATTTTATCGAAATCGAATCAGTAGTTTTCCATTTTATAAGAAAACAAAATGCGCTTTTCACTAATATCACTCAAATATTTAGTTGATATTGTAAGAAATGGCCCTTTCCAGCCAAAAAACCAAAGATTGCGTATTCGGAATTCATTTAAAATCCGAAAGGTGAATTTTCTTTATTCAAGGAGTATGTATATCTTTTGTCAAAGTGGATATATTAATCGATTTCTTCTTGAATTGTGAACTAATTTCTATCAAACTAGCTGTTTCCCTGCGACTTCGAATACGTAAATTTTATAGCCTATGTCCAACGCGTATTAAGTAGCTTCCAATAGATGAAAGACTTTCATTAATAGGTTCAATAGTTTCGGAGCATATCCAATGCAAACGAGAACAAGCAATCAAATCTTTGGGCCGGCTCGACCGGAGTGATACCACGGCCTCACTGAAAACCGACGTGAAGCAACGCTTGCGTTGTGTTTCGTCGTGCGAGTGAGGGTTCCGAAGGCCCAAACCCTCCCCATTCCCTTCCCTCCACCCCTCAACCCTTCCCTCCCTATGATCATATTCGTCCCTCAAATGCCGGCAGCGCGCTTGTAGCCCCTCTGGTGTTGCAGGTGTCCATGGGCGACGGTAATCACTTACCATCAGGTGATCCGTCTGCTCGACTGCCCCTATCCCATAAAAAAAAAATCTTTCCTGTTTGTAATGATAACAATGAGTATAGAATTATTGGAAAAAAAACGGGCGCCTATCATTTAATAAAAAAAGTTAACAGAAGCCTCACGACTTCAATTGCATTTTCTTGAATAAGTAGCTTTTGTGATAAGTAGTGTTATTTGGGGCGTTCCGCGCGAAGCGGACGGGAAAAATAAGTCGATGTTTTCAATTTTAGTAATATTTGAGTAAATTCTACCTTATACATATTCTTGATATGTGTGTCATATGTTCTTGTAATATAGTGACTGGTTAGAGAGTTAAGAGACTTTGAATAATAGATAAGAATAATGCAACGCCTGTTTTTATTACGTAATTTAATGAGATTTCGAACTGCATTTTTGGAAACTAAAAGAAAATACATATAAAAAATTCAATTTAATTTCTTAAACTTGATTTACACTAAGTTAGATCATTTTATTTCTTTTTAATAAAAATAGCTAATATTATATAGAACATTCGTGTTAAGTTTCATAATGGGCATAGAAGTGGATTAGCCGCTAGACCACAAATAGTGCCGAGCGCAGCACTCTGTCCCGTACCGCGCTCAATACCTGCCATTTGCTCGAGTTTGCAGATTACATGTTTTCTTTAGTAGTTTGATATATAATGGTACTTCAATTTATTATTATTATCCACGAATTCATTTGCATATTTTTACAATTTTAAATGTTTCGCTATTGCTTGTGCGTTTTATCATAATACCTCCAGTCGTTGGAATGAAGCAATGATATTTTTTTGTGCGCGGTATTGTTGTTGCCGATCCAAATCTGCTTTCTGAAACAATATATTTTGTTCGATGTGCTCTTTTCGAGCATAAAACATGCGTTCGGGACATTGATTTTCTCACCCATTCATACAAATGCTTGGGTGTAATAATGGCTTTGTTCGATGCAGACTGTAGACTAGCTTTAGCTGCCAGACGTTTTAAGTAACCTCTGACTCCATCACATAGACCTTTGCCATTTCAGTTGCAGTGTCACGTTTTAAGACATCTGATATCATTACAATACTTCCATATGAATGAATGAATGAATGAATGAATGAATGAATGAATGAACACTTTATTGTACTTGAAAATAAAATCAACATAACAAATTAATAACAATAAACAGTACAATTGGCGGCCTTATCGCTAAAAAGCAATATCTTCCAGGCAACCAAAAGTTAGACTGGACAGTTACATAAAAAAGATGGGTAGTAAATGGTGTCCTACACAGTTGAAATAACAATTTTCCATACTAATATATACACACATACATATATAAATATATACATATATAAATATATAATTGTATAATAATAAATATACAATAGCCTAATTTAATATTCAGTAAGTGACAGATAGGTAATGGTCTTTTACCTTATTTTTAAAGACATTCAATGATGGTGCACGCTTTATATCATCTGGTAATTTATTCCAAAGGCGGACAGCCTGAACTGCAAAAGACTTGTCGAGAAACTTTGTTGAATGGATTGGCGTCTGCAGTTTTAGGTTCTCTGATGATCGCAAGACACGGGAGTGCGTATCGTGAAGGTAATTAAAACGTTCCCTGAGATACGTTGGAGAGAAAGGATTAAACAGTATACTGTAAAGCAAGGAAACAATATGGGCATTCCGACGAAGACGAATCGGCAACCACTTGAGCTTAGTGCGAAAATCAGATACATGATCATATTTGCGTAATCCAAATATGAATCTTATACTAAAATTTTGAAGCCGCTCAAGTTTATTTAGTTGCTCCTCAGTTAGATCTAGATAGCTGACATCGGCATAGTCCAGGATTGGTAGAAGAAGAGATTGTGCAAGCGCAGTTTTAGTTGCTATTGGTAAAAAGTTACGCAACCGCCTCAAAGAACCAGCAGCAGCAAAGGTTTTACGACTAACTTCCTCAATTTGTGACCGCCATGTTAAGTTTTTATCTATAGCTATGCCTAAATTTTTAACACAGTCACTGGGGGTCAAAGTAATTCCACCAAATGAAATCGCAGGTAAACATGACCAGTCAATTTTATTAGTCATTACGGGGCTGCCAGCTACCATGACTTGAGTTTTTGAAGGATTAACTTTTATTCCGTAACACTTGCTCCAATCAAAGACAAACTCAAGGTCACGGTTTACAGTATTGATGGCAAAAGTTAGTTGGTCAGGAGTAGCTTGGGAATAAATTTGTAGATCATCTGCATAAAGGTGATAGGATGAAACTAGTTGTCGTGAAATTGAGCTAATAAATATAGCGAAAAGTAATGGAGAGAGAACGCCACCCTGCGGCACGCCGGCAGATATGTTGCACCAAGTGGAAAGGGAATCCTCAATGCGTATTCGCTGACGGCGTCCAGACAGGTAACTATGAAACCAATCAACCACTGCTGGAGATATGTTAATAGAGCGTAATAAGCCAAGCAGAATATCAAAGTCAACGGTATTAAATGCGTTACTGAAGTCTAGTAGACAGAGAACCGATACTTTTCCATGTTCCATTCCTGACCTGATATCATCTGTAACATTTACTAGTGCAGTGGTGGTACTATGACCAGCACGGAAACCTGATTGATAAGGATTTAGGAGATGATTTTTGAAGAGGAAAGTGGATAGTTGGTTGTGAATGAGGCGTTCCAGAACTTTAGAGAGGAATGGTAGTATGGAAATCGGTCTATAGTCTGAAAAGGATTGTGGTTTGGATTTTTTAGGTAACGGAGTAACATAAGCATCTTTCCAAGCAGAAGGAAAGATACTCGTATTAATGGATTGGTTAAATATATGAGAGATAATAGGAAGAATTTCATCTAGGATGGGAATAATCATTTTCCTACTAACAGAGTCGCCACCCACAGCACCAGAAGTTATTGACATAATGCTCTTCTTAACATCACAGTCAGAAAATTGACGAAGAGAAAAACATGAGTGATCCGGGCACGGAAGAGATGAAAGATAATTTAAAGTATCAGACTTGCTTGATGTATCGCAGTCATATGAAGAGGAAAAATGTTTATTGAGTAAATTAATATCTAAACTACTAGAAGAGGATATTTGTCGTTGTTTTCCTATGCCCAGAGATCTTAGAAATTTCCAGACTTTCGCTGGATCTTCGACTTCGACAGAGTTATGAATGAAGTGGCGTTGAGCATTCCTACACACCTTATTGCATTGATTGCGAAGTTTGACATATGCTTCCCAGTTAGAAGGAGTGGGCCTACACTTGTATTTATTTTTGGCAGCAGCTTTTCGTACAGACAAGCGTTTAATGTCATCGGTAAGCCACGGTGAAGGACGATGTTTCATTTTCACAGGACGAATAGGCGCGTGAACATCGTATAATCTTGTGAGTTCTGTCGTAAAAAGATCCACCTTCTCATCTACTGAGTCACTGTTAAGGAGTCGCGTCCAATTAATTTTAGAAGCATCCTCGCGAATGTTATTGACATTAATACTATTAAAACTGCGCTGCAACAAAATCTTTGGCCTGACCTTTGGTGGACGGATTTTGTATGAAAGAAAAATCAGATCATGGTAGGAAAAGGCATCAGCTGAGAATTGTCCATGTTTGGCGACATGTTGAGAAGATGAGACAATAATAAGGTCTAGAAGCGAAGGAGAGCAGTTGGGAAAATGATGCGTGGCATTTAGAGAAGGCAAAAATAGATTATTACATTGAAGGATTGAGTGAAAAGTTGCTGAACGGGAGTCATTTTTAAGAAGACAAGTATTGAAGTCACCCATGATGATAGTATGACTGTAAGAGGGACAAAGGGATTCCAATATATTTTCAAAAGAAGAAAAGAAGTTTATGCGCGACGATGGACAGTAATACACACCAAGTAACACCTTTGTATGGCACAGACTAATCTCCAAAAAAAGATGCTCACCAGCATTCGACGAGGGCGGCTGAGGCGACATATTAACAACTGTGAAAGGAATGTGAGCTCGGAGATAAATGGCGACGCCACCTCCACCACTCGTCGTACGATCGTTTCTTATCAAGTTAAAACCTGGCAGAGAATAGGCAGTAGAAGGAAGACATGGCTTAAGCCATGATTCTGAAACAAGTATGGCATGAATGTTCTTACAGTCAAAATTAGCCAGCATATCAGGAAAATGAGCCGGAATGCTTTGGGCATTTATATGGACAACATTGAAATTTTTCGATACATCAGAGAAACAGGAACTGAGTGAGTCACACAACGCATTGATACTTAAAAAACTGTCATTTTCACTACATGCGGATAAAAAGCTATCAGAGGCACTATCTTCATCCAAAAACAACATAAATTATACGTATAAATAAAAATAATATATATATAAAAATAAATATAAATAATATATATATTTAAATATATCCAAAAAATATCTACTTTTATCAATATAAGTAATAAATAACAACATAAAATAAAATAATAATAAAATTAAATTATTTCAGCAATTAACCTGTAAATACACCATGTACCACCCGCACGTGTTACAATTAAACAATAAACAGTTAATACAAAAGAAAGATAAAAAAAAAGATATGAATTTTGAAACCTACAAATATAACCTACAGACGACAATTCGGACAGAAATAGCTCACGAGAATACAGAAGCTGTATGGGCTTAGATTCCATTGCCTTTCTATGAAAAAGTATAAAGAAAATACAGTTTGACAATGACAGACAGTAAAAGCTATGACGTTGTTTGTTAGAAGCAAAACATGTAAATTATGTAAATAAAAACAGTATTACAAAATGTGTTACATTAGAAAATTTTACAAGTTCGTTTTTGTAGATAGAACCAGTGCGGAAGGTAACCCAATATAAAGTGGTCTCTACAAGACAGCAATGATTATAAAGCACACTCATTGTTTACTTAACCAGAGAGATATTACTTTCTTGTGGCTGCAATCCTCCGTGCTTTGGGTGCTGATTTTATAGTAGCCGCAGGCTTGGCCGGCTCAAGATCGATGATAGATTGCAGCTGTCCAGTGCTTGTGACACGATGCCGGGTGTTATTGTGTCCAAGTATGTATATGACGCCATCCCGAGTCCAGCACTTATTGATGCCGAACTTTTCACGCGCTGCCATAAATATTCCACGACGATACTGTGTCAAGTATTCTGATAAAGTCAAGCCAGTGCCCTTTAACTTCGATTTGTCAGACCAGATCTTATCACGAACACTGCCTTGCGAGAATTTAACAATGACAGGCCGAGGCTTATTATGGATAGGTGATCGACCCAACCTGTACGACCTCTTGATATCTCCTGTGACGAAGCCATCAGTTTTCAGCTTGTCAGTGATAATCTTCGCAACAAGCTCAGGGATGTCTTCATTATCCTGCTCAGGAATACCGTGAAACATCAATATTTTTCTTCGGCCATTCATCTCCAATTTATCAATATTCATCGCAATGATGTGAATCTGAGACTGTAGTGCACTTAGTGATTCCAAAATAAAAGTTTTGAAAGCAGCAAACTCACCAGCCAAACTTGAAGTGTTGGTGGTGGTGGTGCTAGGTACATTTGGAGACTTCTGTAAGTCAGCCTCAAATTTAGCCATCCTGCTATTAAATGTCTCCATCAGCTGAGTTAGCGTATTCTGTACATATATATGTTCCATTTTGTGTCCGAAGCTATGTAGGTATTTCTTTAGTTTAAATTAATTAATTTCTTACAATAAGAGGAAAATAACACTTCAGCGGGTGGTTTCTAGTGTTAGCAATCAATTGTGCTCATCCAAAAGGAGTTACTCTTAACAAATAATTAAATAATTAATTTTAATCACAGAGTGTTTAAATTTATGACTTATATTTCAAATTTTTGCTTGTAATAATATATTGATATCAGCAGAGTAGCCTGGTAATTATTTCAGTAGAATGACAGGGCGGCGTCTACAACCACGCAGCTGTAGTTTTCAGCAAAAAAGGCACAAAATAATATTTTAGCCTTCCAAAATCGATTCTTTTAATGATTTAAAATATCGAGCTTGCTAATCTGCTATGTAAGCATGGGATTTTTAAAGTGTTTAATGCTGAGCAAAGATTGTTTACAAATTCGTCTGATGGAAGGACTCGAGTGATAATGTAAAATGATCTGTACCCATAACTTGATTTTCGTCAAATATGTTTTATAAATTCTCACGAATAAGACAAGGCCTGGGCAACTATGGCATTGTTCATTCAGTGACGATTTGTCTGTTGTTAAATGGCAATTAAGTGTCGGATCTAGGCACATCATCTTTTGCAGGCAATCCTTATACGACGTCAGGGTGTAGCAGACTCTGAAGTAAGCGATGAAATATATCCCCCGTTTAGCGGTAAATACACACGTAGACTACGTGAGTACCTAAATCACAAGCGATAATGCACTGTTTAGGACGCAACGAAAAGAATATTGAAAGACCTACCTTTGTGTCAGGGTATTCCAATTGAAACTGTTGATACAATTCACTGACGTAACACGTCAATAGTTGTTTTTGAAAATTAACTCTATTGCCATCATGTAATTTAACAGACACTAAGTTTTTTTTCCGGGCAATATTCTAGTGTTATCTTCTCTAAGATATAATGATGATATTAGATCACTGATTTCCGATATTAATTTACGGCCCTCCCGTGGATTGGGTGATGATAAAACACCATTCTGCTCAATCAATTCCTTTTTTTGCTTGCCGTCTAGACGTATGAAATTCTTTAGCATCCTTTTTTTTCGCTTCATTATTTAGCTAAAGTAAGAATCATCGTTTTCATTGAAATATACGTGGAATGGTTATTAAATTTTTCTTTCGATTGGAAAAATATTTCATTGTCGTTGGACTGTACATCGTCTGTTTGTGTTGACTTCGTATGCGTATCTTCTACTGGTACATAACATAAACCTTCCGATTTTTGTGAATTTTGTACTGATGATTGGCTACATAAAAGTATGTCGTCGCTAGTAATTAATGGTACAATTAATGGTACTTTACTGGCAAGTCGTTCTCTACACTGTGTACATGTACAAACATATATGTTTTTATTTTGAACTGACCACTTTTTTGCTAACACTAGCGACAACTTCCTCAAGTCTTTAATTTTCTATGTACAGATAATTTAAAAGAATTATAACATCGATCCCCGTAAGGAGCCATGATGTTCTAATTTTTTTAGTAACAGAAGAATATATAATAATCACAAAACTAATAGAACCCTTTACACGCGTCCGTCTTAAATAGTTAGTTGCTAAGCGATTTATATAGGTAACGTGGCAAAATTTTAGTGATTACAAACAACACCACTTTTTTAAATTGTCAGTTTGGATTAGGATATGTTCTCCAATGCCAACCATTGTACGTTATCAGAAAAAAAAAATAAAAGAGTAGATGTAGCAAATTTAAGTATTTAACACGTATTAATATTAGTATTATAATATTTTATTTAACGAAACTCATGCAAATGGCAGTCGTTGAGCGCGGTATGGGACAGAACGCCACGCTTCGGCACCATTTGTAGCCTAGCTCCTAACCCACTTCTACGCCCATTTTAAAACTTAGCATAGATATTCTATATAATATTAGCTATTTTTATAAAAAAAGTAAAATATCGAAATGGTCTAACTTAGTGAAAATCATCATAATCATAATCATAATCATCAAAAAAGGCGTTACATAATTGTATCTATAATTTTATGACTTTTTAATCAGCTTTAAAGTACTAATTGATCAATATTTCAAAGTTTCTTAACTCTAACCAGTCACTATATTACAATAATGTTAAGTAGAACATACTGAAATATTATTATCAAATATTACGCAATATTACATACATTTTTTCCTCTGTACGATTCGCGTGGAATGCCCCTTTTATTTGTTTTTTAAAGTTTGAAGTCGATTTCATTTAAACAATTTTTTTATAGTTTTACAATGTAGAAATTTTCATGAACAAATTTACCAACCAACAGACTATAATTGACTAATAGTTTATGAAGTGGATTTCAGTGAAAATTTATTTATAATCTAGGTGTAATAATAAATATTAACTATATTTAGGAAGATATATTTTCTGTGTTATATACACATGGATAAAAGCGTTTTTATTGTTTAAATTTAGAATTCTTCTTTTATATTTATCTTATTGCGTGTTAATGAGAATCTTGATTGAGAAAGTTATATTTTAACTTTTCTGTTTGAGTTTTGTTTCGTTAAATTAATAAGACGATTAATAATTTTCACCAACCTAATATCTTTCTGAAAGATTGTGTTGTTGTAACATAACATTTAACGATATTACATCCGACCGGCAGCAGGATGAGAAAACTTCCGCACTGTTTGTAACTTTTTGCAATGTTGTAGTGCCCTAAGAGTTTCATTAAGAGGTTTATGTGGTAGATAATGTTCGTACAATTAAATAAATTACAGAACATTTTACGATTTTTTCTTTCTTGTTTAGTATATTCTTAATTTTAATAACACGTCTCTATAAGAAGTAATTTTTTGCTAGACTGATAGTTTATTGATATCAATAAATCTTCTTTAGAATCTTATATAACTTGCAATGGATGTCGGTATGTGTGTTAAATTTTACCACTGAAAGGGTTTAGCCGGATACGTATGACGAGTCGGCCCCCAAATGGGATCGATATTGAAACTTATGTTTTAATATCGACTTGATGTTCAAACACGATTTATGTACTTTTCGCGACCGACTTCCGCTTTGACCTTGAGATAGAGAGCAAAATATCCGTATGCTTGACTATTACTGAATGTGATATATCTCTGAAGCTAATTTAGATAAAGAAGTGAAACTAACGCAAGGTGTTAGGTTACATTACAGAGTATATCACATATATTTTTTTATAATTTTTAGAATAAAAAATTACATTAAAAAAATAAAAATAAAAAATATCATGTTTTTTTTTCTGACTTCTCTGTGACTTACAATCACGAAATTAATATATGTTATGCTCCTTTGTGTGCTCTATCACCCATAAAAATTGTGTGAAAAAAAAGTTGGTGCAACACAACGGAAAAAAATTATATGTGATTCGCGCCTTGTAGTGTGAGTGTATAAACAAACAAGTTCGAACTTGTTATCGAGCTGTTTACTGCATCGTTTGTTTAGCTAAAGTAGCAGTCATTTGTATTACACAAGAAGGCAGTTTGGGACTCAAATTCTGTCATAGGTATTTTGTATCAGCATTTTGAAATTATTAACTATCGAACCAAATCATTATTAAGTAATAATGTCGAGAAAGTGTAAAAATTGTAACAAGTACCTGTGTAAGATTCCAGGAGACCAGGATAACCAAGATAACCAGGAGGTTATAAAAAAAATATAAAGAATGAAGAAAAAGCTAAAGTGTTTAGTGACTGTTTGAATAAAATCGTTATAGTTAATGATATTTTTTGTAAGAAGTGTCGACTTATCCCATATATTAACAAAAAAGCTTCTACTTCTAAATGTGTAGCATTTAACTTGGCCGAAATAATGGACGATCAAAATAATCTCTCAGTACAATATGTGAAATCAGCACCTAATATCATCAAAGCAGAAGTAAAATCAAGACATATAAATAGAAAAGTCTATCGAATTTACATTCACTATATTTCCGAAGGTAATGACTACAATAGTATTCTTCGTTATTGCTGTGATTGCCCCAATGGCAAACGTACAGTGGGATGCTGTTCTCATGTAGCAGCTATTATTTATTATCTATCATATCGATGATATTTGTCCAAAATCGTACGTCCTGCTGAGGTCCTAACTAAGTTATTTGCGACTCAAAGTGTTCCGATTGTAATTAATTACAACAGTGACGATGATTAATATTTTGTTTCTTGTATTTTGATAGACACGAAAAAGTAATAATAATGAGTATTGAACACTGGCTGTTTTTTTTTTCATTTCTTTTTTAACTATTATCCCATCTCTTAAGACTAGTTACTTATGTTTTAAAACAAGCTGAAGTGAAATTTCGAAAAAAAAACAATGATGTAATGTGAAAACCTTATAATACAGGGGTATACCATAAGATAGAAATCACATATAATTTTTTTTCGTTGTGTTGCACCAACTTTTTTTTCACGCAATTTTTATGGGTGATAGAGCACACAAAGGAGCATAACATATATTAATTTCGTGATTGTAAGTCACAGAGAACTCAGAAAAAAAAAACATGATTTTTTTATTTTTTACTTTTTAATGTATTTTTTTTATTCTAAAAATTATAAAAAAATATATTTGATATACTCTGTAATGTAACCTAACACCTCGCGTTAGTTTCACTTCTTTATTTTAATTAGTTTTAGAGATATATCACATTCAGTAATAGTCAAGCATACGGATATTTTGCTCTCTATCTCAAGGTCAAAGCGGAAGTCGGTCGCGAAAAGTACATAAATTGTGTTTGAACATCAAGTCGATATTAAAACATAAGTTTCAATATCGATTCCCATTTGGGGGCCGACTCGTCATACGTATCCGGCTAAACCCTTTATTGCAGTTTTCCTCATTTAAGATGGCAATGCATTGTTAGCTAAGTTATATAGTTTCTAATCTAATATGGCGGATTATATAATAGTTTCTAATCTAATACTAGACCGGCCACAAGATGGCGGTCTAGTTACTTTTAGCACACTATGTTACGGATATCAAATGAAAGTAAAGAGTAATTTATTTGCTAGAAATACGGTTTACAATAAAGATATTTGTATTAAAAAAATAATAGTCCGAGCACATTTCTATAAATAGCATGCAAGAGTTTTTAAAAATAATAATAAAATTGGCAATTATTAAATTAATATTCATACAAACATTATATAACATAATACGACACAATTAGCATTATCTTCAAATATCATTATTTCACATACAATCTTAATAATGTTTATAAGAAATTTACGATTATAACATCATACATCATTTCTAACATCATTTATTATAATTTATTAAAATAAAATTTTATGTCATTTGTTTCATTGATTTGTTATAGACAGAGTAAACAAATATTTAAATGAATTATAGATCATTTATTTGATGCACACCATACTATCGGAAGGTGACAATTACAAGAGACTATAAAAAATCTTATAACAATAGAACATCGTAATTAGGTTCTATATTAATAATAAACCTATTTGGTTATTTATGTTTGGTATTAAACAGATTGGGGGCCTAAGCCAAAACTTAAACATAACCCTTTTATTAATTACTCAAATATTTAAAAATTATAAATTAAAATATTAATCTTCTAAAGGAAAAGGACAAACTTTCATTAAACTAGTTCTTATAATAGAACCTTTAGAAGTTTTTATATCATATTAATCATATTATTATTAAGATAAGCCACTAAAGAGGATCCCGTGAGAAAATGTCCAGGTGTCAAATATGACATATCATCCTGGTCTCTAGACATGGGTGTCAAGGGCCTCGAGTTTAATATACTCTCAATCTGAACTAATACAGTATACAACTCTTCATATGTTAGAACAGAATTAGCAACTACACATTTAAGATGAAACTTAATACTTTTTATGCCAGCTTCCCATAAGCCACCAAATACAGGCAAATAAGATGGTATAAAATGAAATGCTATTCTTTCTGAATTACTATAATTCAATACTTGATTTTGGTGGTTACCAGAATTCTGCATTTCAAATAGTTCATTTAATACATTATTTGCACCCTTATAATATGCAGCATTATCACAATATATTTTTGTAGGCTTATTCCTACGAGATACAAATCTTTTTAAACATGCTAAGAATGTATTAGTTGTCATATCTGACGCCAATTCTATATGAATGGCTTTTGTAGTGAAACAAACAAAAATTACTACATAAGCCTTAGTTATAACAGGCTTACGAATTCGACTTTGCTTGATATAAAAAGGACCTGCATAATCAGTACCTACTATTTGAAATGGACGAGTAATATTGACTCTATCTACAGGCAATGCACCCATCAATTGAGTAGCTGCTTTAGCTTTCAACTTAAAACAAATTATACATTTATGTAGAACAGACTTAATTTCTCTATTAGCATCAATAAGCCAATATTTATCTGATAGACTACTAAGAACCAACTTTAACCCAGCATGTTTGAGTCGTAAATGTTCTTTTAAAATAATTAATCTAGTTATAAAAGATTTCTTAGGCAAAATAATAGGATGGCATTGTGAAAAAGGTAAGTTGGAGTTACTTAATCGTCCTCCCACTCTTAATAAACCTTCAGAATCAATAAAAGGATTTAAATTATTCAAATTAGACTTTAACTCAACATTTTCTTTTAAAGATTGAATTTCTTTAGAAAAATACTTTCTTTGTTCTAAATTTATAATAGTATGTAGGGCAAAAGATAACTCTAGTGGACTCAAATTACCTGTACACTTAGCCGTATTTTGCTTACAATTATTTATAAACCTTTTTATGTAACAAAATATAATAGTTAACTTTTCAATATCAGAAAACTTTTCTAAAATGTTATACAGTGAATTCAAATTATTATTACATGCATTACAAGTTTGTAAAACTGTTTTAACTTCTGGTAATTCAGAAGAAATTGGTTTCACAATTTCATAATTAGAGTGTGTATATTCATTATTCAACAAAAATTCAGGACCATGAAACCAAAGCTCACCCAATTTAGTTTCACACATATTTGGAGACATACCCTTTGCTAAAATATCAGCAGGATATTTTAGCTTTTGATCTTACATAAAACCATAAAAAGTTTTCTGTTAATTTCTTAATCTTTTGCACTCTATTGGCAACATACATATTTAATCTTACTGGTTCAGTCTCTAACCAAGCAAGTACTACGAGGGTCAAACTGAAAGTTCTTAGAACTGGCCACTTATAAATAATATAATAAAAAAATAATTCTAAAATTTGAAAATATAACTCTTTGCCAATATTACTGAGTATATATTTCATTAATTTGTCATTTGTTTTACGATTTGGCGGCAAATTGAAAATTGTCTGTGTCACGTCATCATGAATTTAACACGAGAAAATTTTCGTGCAATGATTTTTTATGACTTTCGATGTCATTTAAGTCAACAAGAAAGTTATGATAGACTACGATTGGCCTTTCACGATGAAGCCCCATCTCGTGCGACTGTTTACAACTGGTTTAATGAGTTTAAACGTGGTCGCACTAATCTCACTGATGATTTACGTGAGGGACGGCCTTCTACGGCGACGACTGAAGATAACATCTGTGTTGTGCGGCGTATGATAGAGACTGACAAAAGAGTGACCTATCAACAGATTCGGACAAGCTTAGGCATCGGTATGAGTCAAGTGCACAAAATCCTCCACGAACATTTAGCGGTCAGGAAGCTTTGCGCCCGGTGGATACCTCATAATTTGACTGAGGCTCAAAAACTCCATCGTGTGGATTGGTGTCGTAAAATGATTGAAAGATTTAACGGAGGTGACTCAAATGCTGTGTTCGACATACTAACAGGTGACGAAAGCTGGATTTACTGTTATGATCCTAAAACCAAAAGACAATCTGCTCAGTGGGTGTTTCCTTTCGAGGAGTTGCCAACTAAAGTGAAGAGAGATCGAAGTGCGGGAAAAAAAATGGTGGCCTCGTTCTTTGGAAGGATAGGTCATTTTGCAACAATTGTGTTAGAGGATCAAAAAACAGTTTCTGCAGAATGGTACACTACCAATTGTTTGCCACTTGTCTTGGAAAAAGTTCGAGAGAAACGACCTCGCAGTAGGATCCTCCTTCACCACGACAACGCCTCGTCGCACACCGCCAAGCGAACGATCGACTATTTGGCGACATCAAACGTTGAATTACTGGGTCACCCGCCGTATAGCCCCGACCTCGCGCCTTGTGATTTTTATTTATTTCCAAAAATTAAAGAAAAACTTAAAGGAAAGCGGTTTATGAATGCTGAAGAAGCGGTGGCTGCGTATCGCGATGCCATTGAAGAGACCCCTAAGGACGAGTGGGCAAAGTGCTTTTCCCAGTGGTTCCATCGCATGCAGCGGTGTATTGACGTGAATGGACAATATTTTGAAAAGATATAATAAAACTAATAACTGGCTAATGTAATCAGTTTTTGATTTTCTAAGAACTTTCAGTTTGACCCTCGTATCTGTGAATCCAGATATAAAAATGTTTTTAGATCATATTTTAAAGATAATGTCTTATGAACTTTATTAACAAGTAACGCTAATAACAACGCACTATTCAATTCCAATCTAGGAACAGTTAATTTTTTATCTTTAGGGTTAATGCGACTTTTAGAACATAATAAATTTACTTTTACATTACCACTTAAATCTATAATTAAATTATATATAAACAGCAACCATAAGCAATATTAGAAGCATCAGCAAATCCAACTAATTCAAATTTACAATAGGATTTTATATTAATATTACGTGGTATTGATATACATGACATTTCTACCAACTCCTTTGCAAACTCAAACCATTTTTCATTATGTGAATTGGGTAATATATCATCCCATTTTAGTTTAGCATACCAAATTTGTTGCATAATATATTTAGCTTTAACTAAAATGGGTCCAATCAAACCTAATGGATCAAAAAATGTGCTTATAAAACTTAATACTTGTCTTTTGGTATAATTGTTTAACACCTCAGTCTTAGGACATTTCATGTTTAATGTATCATTAACAACATCATAACTTAATCCCAATGTTTTTATACATTGATTATTTTTATCAAAATTAATTTCTTTAAAAGTACATGACTCAGTAGGAATATCTTTCAATAAATCTTTGTGATTCGAACACCACTTATGTAACTCAAAACTACCTTCTTGTAATAATAAAATTAACTGATCTTTTATATTAATAATTTCTGACCAATCATTACTCCCACATAGGACATCATCGACATATGTAGAATGTTCTAGAACGAAAGAAGCTAATGGATATTTATGCTTATATCTTAATGCAAGCTCTTTTAAGCATCGAGTAGCTAAAAAAGCAGAACTTTTTAAGCCATATGTAACAGTTTGCAATTGTACACATTTAACACTATCACACTGCGAATCACGCCATAGTATATTTTGTAAGCAACAGTATTTGTTATTAATTAGAACTTGTCTATACATAGCCTTAATATCACTAAGCAACACAAACTCATAAGTGCGAAATAAAATTAAAATATCAAAAAGCTCGCTTTGTACAACTGGTCCATTAAGCAAAACATCATTTAAGCATTTACCATTATTAGTTTTCATACTTGCATCAAACACAGCACGCACTGGTGTGGTTTTACTGTTAGGATTTAATACTGCATGGTGTGGTATAAAATAGACATTACCCTGCCTCAAATTATAATAATTAATATCAATATATTTACCATGCCCTTGCAGCAGATAATCATGCATGAACCTTTTATATTGTGCATATAGAACATCATCTTTCATCAATCGTTTCTCAAGATTAAAGAATCTTTGTAATGAATAGTGAAAAGAATCACCCAACTGTACATTTTCTAAATCTAATTTTAATGGTAAAGCAACAGAAAATCTTTTATTTTTTAAAACAACAGAATCTTTAAATATTTGTTCAGCTAATTGATGCTCATTCACATCCTCAGTATACAAACAAGGAACTTTTTCACATTCCCAGAACTTAGAAATATTTTTATTAATATCATTCAAATCTGAAACAAAATCATTAGATAAATTAATAGAATGGTTACCCTGAATGGTGACACATGAGTTTGAAACTAATACTTTGCCTGATGACACAGGCAGGCTCCCAGCAACAACATAACCGAAGGATGTATTAACTAAAAAGGGACCAGATGGTGACACAGGAATAGACTCACATTGAATCACCTGGAAGAATATATCACATCCAATCAGTAAAGATACTGCCATTGTTTGGTTAAAATATTTATCAGCTAAATTAATATATGGTGGTATATTGAGCACAGATGCATTAAAAGTTTGTTGAGGCAAGTCACAAGTTATATTATTTACAATGCAGCATGACATTTTTATAGAAAAGTCACTATTTGAAGAATAGGTGGTAACATCTGCCTTCTGAGAAACATTATTGAGTCCCTCCATTATACCAGATATAGTCTGATATGAATTATATTTACAACATAGTATTTTTGCTGCTAAATCAGTAGTTATAAAAGACACTTGAGAACCACTGTCTAAAAGAGCCCTTGCATATATAAACTTGCCATCTTTTCCTATCAAGCTAACCATCACTGTAGGAAGTAAAATACTAGTACATTGTACTATATTTGACACTGACACAACAGCATTATTCTTATCTTTTTTAATTAAGTTCATAGTTGAACTATCATTAAGCGATTGTGTCTGAATATGTAGTAATGAATTATGTGCTTTTTTACAAATTGAACAATTTATTTTCATTATACATTTATTTTTATGAAAATTCAAACAAATTATGCATAAATTATTTTGATTTACAAAATCAACTCTTTCTTTAGGATTACATAGTTTAAATTTAGCATATTGATATAGTCTATGATCAAAGGCTTGACAAAACTTACATGATATTACTGCAACTGAACCATTCATCATCTTGGCCTTAACAGCATTTGATGGTTGATGGATGCTAAACTCTTCAGAGTTTTCTATAGCTACAGCTTGCTTTTCTAAAAATGTCTAAAACTCAGATAATGTGGGAACACTTCTTATATTTCTTTCTAAATGAAAACCCTTATGTGTATAGGAATCTACCTTTTTTGACAAAATGTTAATCAATAAGGTGTCCCAATACTCAATAGGTTGATTTAAGTTTTTAAGTGCAGCTAAATGTAAATTTACTGTGCTTATAAGTGTTCTAAATTATTAGAAGTACACTTTGAAAATGCTGACATATTTAAAATGCTATTTACGTGATAATTTACAATTTTAGGTATGTTATTATATCTGTCATTAAGAAGTTCAAGAGCGACTTTATAATTTTCACCTACCAAAGGCAAATTTTTAATTAAATCCAATGCTTCCTCCTGCAATAATGAGCGTAAATAATATAGTTTTTCACATGAACTTAACTTTTGATCTTTATCAATTACTGATAAGAACATATTTATAAAGGGATAATAATCAATTATATTTTTACCATTATAAGGCTGCAAATTAATTTTAGGTAAATTACTGAAATCTCTCTTAGAAGCGATTTCAATGAGAGAATTTTTTAAATGCTATCTAAAATAGATTTACTATTGAAGTACTTACTCTCATAAGTTTCATAGTCTTCATTATCATCTGGATTAAACGCTAGTATTTCCATGTTTAATTTTTCATATTCTTGATAGGCCTCCACAAGACGCGCTCGCCTTTCTTGAAGAGCTTCATATGTATATTCACTCAATTTATTAGATATGATAAAGTTGTTAATACGCGTTATAATACCTTTATTATATCCCCGATGAGATATAAGTTTAGCCACAGTTTCATTATTTGTTTCCATGACTGAGATTCTAATAAAACGCTTACGAGATTCTAAGACTGAGATAATAAATTTTATCTAAATTATCTGGCGTAAGAACCTATATACAATAATATGAACTAACTTATAGGTATTTATACTCTTAATTATTAATTAATAAGTAAAAGAACAGTTTGCTAAATCACAACGGAAAAAATCAAATTGATTTCTTATTTGACGTTTACGTAAAGATGGCGTCAGCCCACACACGGTACTTTGCTTTCCACGCAGTAAGGCTGTCACACACGTCGCTGCCGTCGCTGCACAACGTTCACAGTCGACCAAAGAGTAATATGCCGGCAACACAGATCCGCTTCCGCTGAGCACCGTTCTCGTATCATAGCAACGATATTTATTTATAGATAAATAATTTTCTTGACAAAATATGGCGGCCAAATTTAAAACATATTATACGGTAATAGAAACCTTGTATTGCTTGATCGCCTTGTCTTATATTTTTTTTTAGCAGAAAGAAATACTTTTTTACGCCGTCTGTGATTCCACTTGAGGTTTTAAATATAGTATCTTCGCCTATTGGGCGTTCCTCCACAGCACAGCGTTATAATCACAAAATTCTTCTTCTTGAAAAATTTCCTTCTCAGTGTTTATAGAACACAAACTGGTAAAACTCACGATGAAGGACCATTTTTAGCTCTGTTATAGACAGAGTAAAACAAATATTTAAATGAATTATAGATCATTTATTTGATGCACACCATACTATCGGAAGGTGACAATTACAAGAGACTATAAAAATTCTTATAACAATAGAACATCGTAATTAGGTTCTATATTAATAATAAACCTATTTGGTTATTTATGTTTGGTATTAAACATGATTCATTATACAGTAATGTCAATATTGTCTATTGGGGATAATTATATACATTATAATTAACTAAAATGGCAAATTCTACGTCTCTTGTCTAAATATTCATTAAGACAATAAAAATACTTTTGCTGTAGCCATTGGTGTAAATGTCAATAACGGCAATTTCTTAAAATTTTCAGGTGAGTTATTAAATATTTTTACACACATAGCATATGAGTTTCTTTTGCTTATTTCAGTTCTGCAGTTTGGTAGCGCCTGCCCGGGAATCTTGTGTTGAAGGTGCATATCTCTTTTTTAGTCAAAAACAAAGCTTTATGTGTTTTGACAAATACCGTTGCATCCAAAATATAGAGGCTTGTAAGAGTTAATATCTTTAGGTTTTTGAATAGCGGTTTACAGCTTGTTGTCGGTGATACATCACAGATAGTGAGAATACATTGCTTCTGTGATACAAATGCCTGGTTAATGTTTACTTAGTTACTTGGGGTAGCAAAAGTCCATACCTTAAATTTGACATAAAATAACCATAGTATGCCTTAAGTACTGTTGGTTTGTTACTTAATTTGGTAAGACGCAAGCAAAGTGTTTTATTTTTGTGTAAATGAATGCAATGTTCCAGGTTCAACATTCATTCAAAGTAACGCCCAGAAAGACTTTGTCATTAACCGTGTTTATATATTGGCCCTTATACTTTAATTATAGATCCTTAGTTGCGCCGCCTTCGTTCCTAAATTGCAGTTGGTTTTTGTAATATTGACTTTTAATCGATTACTTTCCAACCATTGTATAAAGACAGAGAGAGAGAGAGAGAGAGAGCTTGATTAATATCATTTGTATAGGTACCTAATTTAATTGTGGATCTTAAGAAACAACCACTGAAATATCATGGGTAAAAAGATATCTTGTACAATTTGGTAAATCTTTGGTAAATTTGGAATGACAAATTTATCAGGTAAGTTAGTCCCGGCTGCATTGGCAGTCGTTAATAGCCTCCAATCCGTATTGGGCCAGCGTGGAGGGTTATGGCCCATCCTTCTTAACCATCTATAAGGAAGGCCTGAGCCCCTGGAGTGGGGACGTAATAGGGCTGATGATGATGATGATGATATGACAAATATCCTCATTGTTGACGTAAATTTTCGTGTCTTTGCAATTTTGTTTGATTTTTTTTGAGGAACCTTGATTATGTTTCACCTCATTAATCGTTTGCACATACTTAGTTGGTGTTACACCTTATAATATTCCAAGTAGCTAATATTTTGGGCATTGAGCACATATTTTGCATTATTTATTGTTTAATAAATAAATTATTGGTACATTTTTTTAGTTACGGTACAAACATTTATTATATGTGTTATTCTACTTAAAATATTGATATCTTAGCACTCTTTTAGTTTTAACTCCAACTTTTATACCTTTATAATGTTATTGATAAAGAAGGTTTAGCGTTAGACTAATTTACGCTGAGATTGTAATAGTCAAAATTCTAGAGAGTATTCTATAGAGTATTATTTACTCTTGGAAGGTAGTAGTAGATTTGCTTATTGTCTGTATATTATAAATTTGAACTAATACTAAAATTGTAATTTTATCGTAAATTTACTCTGACCTTAAACCTTGTTTATTAATAGCACTGTTAGTGATCCATAAAAGCCGTTTAGCGCAAGTCTTTATTTCGTTTTAAAGCCTGGAGTACACAATCGATGAAAAAGGGTTCTTTTTGAAAATTACGAAAGAATATCTGAAAAAAATAATACATAAAATATTTATTTTGCCAATTTTAAAAATTAAGTCTTTATTTAAATGTATTTCAAAACAAAATATACTCTTTGAAGTAAATCTAACCATCATTCTGCTGCATTCATATATGTAATGTTGAAGCAAACTGGCTATAATTGGATGACTAGCCTTAACTGAATGACGTCGTTCAATTACATAGTTAGATGACATTTAAAATGTTCTATAAGACTTCTGATTTAAAAGCCACCGCAACGTTTATTTGGCCTAAGGATTCCATCTACAACTGTATTTTTCATCACTTTAAATGCCCGTCGCACAAACGTTCACTAAAATTTTCACTAGCTTAATGCGACATTACCGATTTCAAATATAGAGCATTCATTAGAGATTAAAAAGGTTTTTAAACTTTAATGAACAACTGCGCGTAAGTTGTTTTTTGTGCAAGAAGGAAAAAGAAGTTGTTAATGTTATTAATAAAGTAACAAATGATGGAGTACCCTAAAAGTTATTCAAGAGAATTAATTTATTTCGAAGTCGAGTGGTTTTATATAATACCTATTTATAAACTTAAAGTAGAATTGTCACAAAGAACATTCGTCATTTCGCAAACCGCCATCCTAAATGGCATTTTATTTATTATGAGCTTTTTTAGTCTGTGTATTTCTGTTTTTTTTTTTTTGCGTTTGTATTATATCATGCCGCGAGTAATTAAAAAAATACAAACCATTGAGATTTACCCCCGGTTTCAATAATCTACCGACAACCATCGGCAGCAGCTACCGGCCGTTTTTTGAGCCACCGACAACCATTTGTTTTTGAGTTTCACAATCATCTGTAGGCTCCTACCAACTAGTCGAATGGTTGTCGGTTGCTCATTTTTTAAAAATTGTTATCATTTAATTCAAGGAAAATGGATCTTACCATAAAGCCTTGTCTTAGGTAATATTTTTATTATATTGAAATGTTGGTGTTTAACGTTTAATGATTTCTTGGAGCCAAAATCGTAAGAAGGGTCTCTCTTCTAGAGATATCAATAGGAAAGAGGTGAACTGATTGCGTTCTTGCGCTAAATTTGAAATTGGTTATGGAATTATTATTACTTATTCATTGTATGTTTGGTTACTGAAAGTAGTGTTATTTTGTGAAACAAATTATAAAATAATTTACAAATTTTTGAAAAGTCGTACGTGAACCTCAATGTGAATAGTATCACCCTAGACTAGGTTGTACGTATTATATCCCTTTGTCTTTAGTTAGGCCAAGAAGTATAGTTGATTTATGTTCTGTGGAAGCTAGCGGGAATTTCATATGGAGTTCACATTTATTAGAAATTTTTGATGATTTGAAGTTAATTGTTTTTTATTTGTAAAATAAATAGTTTATATTAAGTTTGAGTTTTATCAAGTATTTACTTAATATCTTAGTGTTTATTAAAAATATAGGGTATAAACGTGTAAAAGTTTGGTACAAGTTCAGTAAGTAAGTTTTGGTTCAGTTTCTTCAGAATCAGGTTTTCATAAGTGTATAGAGGTAAATAATCAAGGTTTTTAGCATAAATATATTGTAAAAATCATCTGGAGCAATAATTAATTAGTGGTAAGAGCCCTCAAAGGTACATACAAACATTGACATGATTACGACTTAAATTCTTCTAATTGGAACCACAAAACACATTTAGCTCTTCTACAATATTATTTTTTTAATCAAACATTGTTACTTTTTTATTAATTAATAATGGAAAACGTGTAATTTACAAATATTCATACGATAACCGACAGAAAATGGCCGGTAGGCAAATTTGACAGAAAGCTACGGATAGTAAGTTTGACAGCTCTACCGACGGGTAGACTTTTATTGAAACCCCTTTTTGCGTCATTTTCATACATTTTGCCTATGATACTACTACCGTCGGTAGCTTTACCTGCCAATGGTTTGTTATTTCAAACACTTTTTAGCTACTATCGGTAGGAAATGCTACGGATGGTAGCAAGAACGGATAGCTTTTGGTTATTGAAACCGAGGGTTAGTGGCTAGTACTTCAAAATGTGTTTTATCTCTCTTGTACCTACGTTCCGGAACGGAGAACGGAGTATTGTTATAGTATTACTTTTATACTACGATAGTTCAGTTTTCTTTTGACGCTTACATCTGCCCATCTTTCGCCTGCGCTAATAACAGACCATAGCTAAAAGTTTGTATAAAAAATATTATTACTCTATTATTGGTAACTAACTACACGAGCTTACCGTATCTTAAGATTTTTGGACTCTTACTATTGCGTTTGGATTTTGTAAATCTCAGGAATTTATAGTAAATTTTAAAGATGTCTTTAAGAAAGAGTTATGCAACGTAAAAATGATCTTTCTAATTTTGGTAGCGCTCACCCGCGATGAGTGCTATGTGCAACGAGTGAGCTAGAACCTCCGCAATCTGCCGTGTATAAAAATGATATAATTTCGAGTTTTTCATTTTAAGTACGTTTGAGAGGAAAATCTCAAAGTGCAACAAAATCTCAGGATTTTTCCATTTAAACCAGGCATTTGTTTTCGGACTTTTATTTTTTTCATCTGGTAAAACTATTCTCATTGGAAAAAATAAGTAAATATAATCACCACATTATAATTTTATAACTTTGATTAGATAAATTATATTATAGATCCAAGTGTATTAGTATTAGTAAAGAATCTGTAATAAAACATGCCTGGAAGATATCACTTTCAGTGATAAAGCCACAAATTGTACATCATTTGTTTGCAATTGAAACTACAAGATTTATTTGATACAATAAAAAAAACTATTCTATTTTAATCATTAAAAGTTAATATTCGAAAATATCAAAATGATAAAATATATATCCACTCTTTAAAAGAAAATATACGAGGGCGGGATGATAAATAGCTAGCCTAGCATAGAAAGCAGCATTTTATTTCATTTTTCTTAATGCTTATAAGAGAAAGCAAAGAAAATTTATGTTATATTACATTTTTTATTTGAACATATTATTTCTGTTTGCAAATCTATTTAAGTATATAGATCTTTAATTTTTATATATATCTATTCTTAATATGTAACATGCTCGCATATTGACTCAGACAACTAATATCACAGTAAGCATTTCCAGTATATATCCTATTAATGTTTATGTGATTCGAGTTTATATTTATTATATCATTTCAATGCAAGTAGGTTTCAGTTTACATACCTATTAATGTGATTTAATCGTATAAATAAATAGAAGTGACGTACCGAGAATGCGATACTATAAGGACACATTAGTTTAATTGCGTCATGTAATCACTCTCACAATTACATAAGTTTTCTCATCACTAGTCTATTAATATCCTCACTGCTGCGGCACAAATCTTCCTTAACATCTTCATCAGCCCTTTTGCACCCCACTGCAAGGGCTTATTTAAGGAGAATAAGCATTGACTCTCCACGCTAGCCCCTATGCTGTGTTAACTTCTGCGAATTCAGCCGGGACTACGGCTCAACGTGCTTTCCGAAAGTTCGGAAGTACGGAGTAGCTTGAGATTATCATTGTTTGATCACTCATCCTGTGGCCGATCTTTGCGAAAGTTGCTTAACAACAATACGCGGGCCCAGCGTGGATGGCATATTGTGCCTTCCGAAACACGAAGGAGTTCGATATAATACATTTTTGTTTATCCATTCAAAGTAGCTTCCTCTTCGTAAGCCGAACGCGCTAATAAATTGCGCCTACGAACTCCTCCGGAGATTAAACGCTAAACAAAAGTTTTACCGAAGTTTATTGTTTATAATCTTCTTATAATCGCCATTGGTGTTTTCATGAAACCTCCTGTTTTCTTCCGTTCCTACTTTCGGTGGTGTTCGTAATCGGTTTATAGGCATGTGAAATCAATACCAAAAAATAAAATATTTTCAAGTACTAAAACCAAAACATAATCTTGTATTAAATTTCAAATGGTTAATCATTACCGTAAAATGCATTTTAACAAAAATGAAGTTTGCTAGCTTATTATTGGTGAATTTTTTTTTTTATCATTCGGAGAAAACACTCGAGAGTCCTATTGGATGAATCTAATGAAATCAAATGGGTCTTGACCCACCACTCGAGCCCAATTTCAATTAGATGATATTTATTATTGCAATTTCAAACCAAGATTAACGGCTTAACGTGCCTTCCGAAGCATGGAAGAGCTCGAGATAATAAATTTTTGGTCACCCATCTTTTGATCGGCCATTGCCAAAGTTGCTTAACAACCGTATCGCAGACCGAGCCCGCTAACCACAGCGCCATCGAGCTCCTAACTCCTATCTAACTTACTTCTAATTATAATTGTTTATTTATTTATTTAACACTTCATGCAAAGAGTACATTGGCGGATTTTAATCGTAGGGATTTTCTACCAGTCAACCAGGTGGGTGATGTTGCGATATATATAAGGGAAATAATACCTATAACAAAATACACATACGTTCATAACTACATACATATATTAATATAATATTAGGTCCTTACATATGAAATTGGTGTTTGGTAGGAACAAAAAAACACAAAGTCGATTTTTTTATATAACATATTTATTTAATCAAAGTGTAAACCATTGCTATCTATGCACTTTTGCCATCTCATGGGTACCTTATTGATCCCCTTACTAAATAAAACCATTCGGACGGGAATCAATAAAATATTTGAAGGCGATTTGCACTGCCCCATCGGAGTTGAATTTTTTCCCTTGCAAGAAGTTATCCAAATTTCGAAAATAACGGTAATCTGTTGAGACAAGGTCCGGGGAGTACGGTGGATGTCTTAGACGATCAAATTGAAGCTCTTCTAATTTGGTAGCCCTCTGTTTTGCAGTGTGTGGTCCAGCGTTGTCGTGAATTAGCAGTGGCGTAGAGCGATTGACCAGCCTCGGTTGTTTAACAGGTAGTTTTTCCAGCATGGTTTGCAATTGCTGACAATAGACGTAATCGTCTGGCCAGATTTGAGAAAACTGAAATGAACGACACCACCAAATGCTTACAAGTAACTTTTTTGTTATATTATATATGTATATATCATTAACCCTTCGAGCCGTTTCCGCAGCACTGGTACCACGGTGGAACTCGTACTCTTTAATAACACGATATTTCAAGTTTTCCATTTTTTATACTGGGTGACGTAAATAGGACAAACAGAAGAAAAAAAAAACAAATGAATGTTGCCTAATGAAACACAAATACATGTGTAAATGGTTGTATAAATTAGAATTTGGAATTCCCAACCAAGGACGAGGAGTTTGTGATTAAAGTGGCCAGTACGACAAAACGCCAATTTCATATCTAAGGACCTAATATAATATAATAGGACTCTTATATATAATATAATATATGATGTGGTCGACTAACGGTGTAACGAATTGGCCTGTTCCAACAGAAAGCTACGCAGTTTGTTTTTAAATGTAAATTTGCTGATGCTCATTTTGATGTCCAACGGAAATTCATTCCACAAGAGAATCGATTTTAGGAAGAACAAAGAATATATTTTTGACGCATTGCCACATGTTTCTGTCGCTTGCAAAGCTGTATTGACTGTATGCTTGAAACGGAACTCATAAAGTGGAAGCCAATTTCTATTTATTTCCACAATAGTATTCGCTGGGTTGTTACCTCTTTTCCGTGTTCTGTGGTTGTTGCTTTGTTGCACTGAGCTCGCTTATCGCTCGCTCGCTTGCATACGGAGACTTGTGGCTGTTAGATTTCTGCGCACGGGTCATCCCTCTTTAGTTAATCTATGTGTAGTTTCCAGATTCAGATCAGATTAAGTGCGAACGTCCATTTAACATGTGTCACTAAGTACGAAAATTCCAGATGTCAAAACACCCTCCGGTCCCAACCTGCTAGTAGCCGGACTATAGAAGACATTCCCATATCTATACTTATTGTTCCCGTGAAAAATTTTCTAGAATTAAAAAAAAGACAATAAGATTCTCAATTTAAAAGATCAGATTATTATGTTACACCATAATCTATATTAACATTATAACAGTTTACAGTATCTGGAACTGAGGGATTTTTTAAAGTATTTTTCATTACAAATATTATAATGGTTTATTTGTATTGAATAGGTTCCGATAATACTGAACCAATTTTAAAAAATCCCTTCATACTACGCGGGTAACATGTATCGAGAAAAAACAGCTAGTAGTATTATAAACAAACGAAATTTGTAAGCTTTGCTTCAATATAAAAAATGAAGTTTTCTTGCGTATACATATATACTATGGCTACTTCAATGAAACCATTCGGCTCCTAATGGTGCCAAATGGTTTCATTGAAACGTCTTGTTATGAAAACAATGTTTTCCTGTCATTAGATCCAACGGATTTGTTATTAAAAACCAACAATGCTTTGTTGGAGAAACACAATAAGTCACGTAACGTCGTGTCCTTGTTTTTATAAATCCCCACTTCAACGGAATCTCTTATTACGATCCCTATTTACGTGTCAAACCAAATTTGAAATTTTCGTATCAAACCAAATTTACTCTCTATGAGTTGAGTTTTCATTTAACTTTTCACTACCATCACGATTTTATCATAATATGATCTCATTTTTGAGATATTCGAAAAAATGAACATAGAGTTTCCATGTTTGTCATTGATATTTAATTACTGTGATTATTACTTTTCTGGCCGCTTTTAAGGCCGCCCTTAAGAAGTGAATTTGCACAATATAGATAACCACACTTGCGTGTTTACACTTAACTGAAGTTTTGTATTAATTTTTAACAAATAAGCAGACAACATGAAGGCTTACCGGCGCATTCCAAGAAGAGTTACTATCTCAACACAGCAAATCACTTTAGAGTAAATATCTCGGTACGCCACAATGCACAAGTAACTACTTAGATACCGTCATTAATTTTATTCATTAAAATAGCAGTACTATTAAAATGTAGCAGATCGGTAAATCGATATATAAACGTGTAAGGAACATATAGGGAATTAACAAAGATTAAAGTATGGGAATTAAAGTCAATAGATTTAACACCTGACGTTGCATATTTCGGTGTCTGTTATGTTTTTTTTGAGTTTCTAATAAAATGGGCAATGTATTTTTTCTTAATTAGATGAAATAAAACTATTTAATACCACTTGTTAGTACACCTTTTTTTTATAAAGTTTTGTTTATAATTTGAATATTATTTATTGACGTTTTAGTTTATTTTTACGTCGTGATCTCATTTGTTTTATATTTTAAATATTAATTTATGTTATTTTTGTTTTACTGTATTTTCCAATTTGATTATTTAGAAAAAACAGCCAAAATCTACCCACCCTTGTAATACACATAAACTGTTGGATGGACTCGCGGAAGATTACATAGCGCATGCTAGGCGCCAGGGGTAGTGTTACCATTTTACGATGACATACATTGAACGGATATTGATTGGTCTTTTAAATAAATATATTTTTATATCAATACCATCATTTTCATTTTCGTTCGTTTTATATTAAAAACACTTTATATTTCTCTTTCATAAATTTCGAAGCGAGATATGAACGTATTATATTAATAACAAAAGTAATAACACAAGTAATCTTCATTGAACTGCGATTGTGTTTATTTGTGAGAACGCTTGAGTGATTGACATTCCAACAAATATTTTCTTTTTTTCCCTAATGAAAGCTACATATTTCACAATATTGTGTTTCATGATTTTTGTTATAAATCTTTTCTCGTGTTTTCTCATCTCGAAGAATCAATAAATGGAAGGTTCTTATTTTTGATATCAGAAATAAAAAAAAAAAATGAAAATCGTATTTTGTTGTATTTTTCTATGTTCGTTAAATGCTATGTCAGAATAAACCCAATAAATTGGAAACCCCGAGATGGGATTCGAACCAACAACTTTTAGCAATTAAGGCGATTGCTTTAACCATTGAACTACCATAGACTCGATAGCACTGTCAAATTTTTCAAGCATTTGTTATTTCCGATACCAGTGAGCGTCTTTTATCAATGTTTAAACAATTCATTTAAACAGCCAATATATTATTTTTTATATGAATATTTTAAACTTTCGATTGAGATCAAAACTTTTTCTAATTTGTAGTTAACTTGTATGCAGAATCAACTAACCTTTGTCTACAAGTAACTATTACTATATTTTTATTACCAGAACTATTTTTTATGTGGTGTGTTTAAAATGCAGAATTGCAAAGTGGTCTCTGAACTTTATTAAAGAGCCTTACGATTTCGTAAAATAAAATAATGAAGTTGTATCAATAAACCTACTTAAATCTTTTAAAACTAAAGCTGCAGAAAAAGCTATAAAACAATATAAAGAAACTAAAACAGAGGTTTAGATAATATTGTGTATTTTATATCGCTTCCATCTATTTAAATACTCTGTAAGTTGTAGTCCCATAATCTCAAACTTTTTAGGAAAAGCAAGTTTATATGGTCTTCCATTTAATTGGATTAGCAAGTTTTACGCGTTCAGTTTTACTGATGTTCATGATAGTTTTGTTTATCGTCAAAGTTGGTTACACAGAAACACTTTAAGTTTTAGACAATGTTTATATATTAAATTTAACACCATGCAGATGTATAAAGCATACATTTTTGTAGAAATTCCTTCTTTTATCATTATATTTGTATTTCTTATATAAAAAAACATAATATGGTATAAACATTTTATGTAATAAAAGTAAATTGAGTATCGAAAATAAATATGATAGCTTTTTGTGTTTCTTATAATATCTAACTTTACAATTAATTTTAATTTATTTGGATCGCAAGTTTAAGTTATTTATTATGTAACGTGTAAAGGAACGATGTTTGGTTAATATGTCAACATTAGTGATGAGCCAACTTATTGGTTGCTCGTAACTTCAATTGACTCGATTCAACCAAATTCAGGTTTGGAATTAAGAATAAAAACACAATCATAGTATATAAAAAACCTGTTGCACAACTTTTGGTGAAAAGAAATAAATTATTATTATTAATAAGTATTATATTTCAATAAAATTGATAGAATAAATTTCTAGAGTAGGCTGAGTAGCAAGTAAATCTATTGATAATATAATTGTAAGAACCAAAAAAGCACATACCCATCGTACGAATCAACAACACCTGGCTCGGCGTCCGCCGTTGATATGCAAGTTCAGTAGCGATAATATAATAACTGTACGTGTCTTTGTGATTTTGAATTTTAAAGTTATAACCTTGCTGTTCGTTTTGAACGGATTTTTTTTAAGACTTTATTATGAATATAAGATTTAATAACTGGTTATAGTTTTTTTTATTCTTAATTTCGAAAGGAAAACTTATTTGCACGTTATACTTTGCACAAACGCCATACTAGCCAGAAGTCATGTTATTTTGTACGAATAACTAGGATATTTGATACATTTCGGGTAAGAACATAGATAATAAACGGATTTTTTATTATAATTATTGTTTTTATGACCTTTGTTGCTGGTTAATAAACCCTATTTATTCATTCACCACGCATAATATCAAAATTTGTTTGAGACTTGATTTACTTTTGTTGCTTTAAATATTGTTGCATAATAAAATAGTTGTCAGCACTTTTGTTAAATATTATAATAAAAAAAATCCTAGACTTACTATGGCCTAAGTTCCTCATTATTTTTTGCATAATATTTTTTTCAGCATGCAATTATGTAACAGTATTATTAATTATTATTGTTACTTTTGCTGTACCGCTGTGTAACTTGTGTGTTTTTCCGTGTTCTTAAAAAAATATAACTTTTTCTATTCATAATCTTTTTAATTAGCTACAGTCTACCGTTCTTCCTGTCGACAACATCCGGTTTCTTCGGTCTAGTGAAATAGCGTTTTACAATAAGAAATAATAAATGTTAATTTTAAAAATGTAAAAATAACGTTCTAATTACTCGTTCATAAGTTATTCATTGTTTCTTTCAAGAAAATTTTATTAAGACAAGTTTCGGCTATAAAAATTTATGCTCTAGCTCACTACACACCATTTCATCCATCGTTCTTCGGTTCTGCTTCATTGAACATCGTGGATAAGGCTGTTGCAATTTACTTTAATGTTTTGATATACAACAACCTATTATTCGTTCTTCGGACGGCACATTAAGCTGTTCTTCCCGGCTGCATTTGCAATTGTAATACCCACCAATATGCGCTGGGCCCGCGTTGTAGGTCATGGCCATTCTTCCTATTAGATTCAATTCGATTCCATCCATCCATAGGGAAGGCTTATGCCTTATGTCCCAGCAGTGGAGAGACTAACAGGCTGGTGGTGTTGAACCTTTTATACCCGTGAGCTTGTTGTATAAATACGAGGTGTGTTCAAAAAGTAACGAAAATTTTTAAATTTCGCGGGTTTGGAGAGTCCGCTTTTATATATTTTTTATTATGTTGGTACACATGCTCCTGAAGTATGATAAAATTTTCAGCAATATTCATTGCTTACTTTTTTAGTGTCAGCCGATAACGTTAGACGTGTTCTTCGAGCTCGGCGACTTTCGTTTGTGAAAAAAAAAATGGATCAAAGAATTTGTAGAATTTGTATAGAATATGTATGAAATTTTGCGTAAAAAATGGAATCAAGTGTATTTAAGTGTGTGAAATGTTAACAAAGGCATACCAATGGTGAATCTGCTATGAGTAAAGCAAGGATTTACGAGTGGTATAAGCGTTTCAAAGATGGCCGCGAAAACGTTGAAGGACCAAGCACATCAACAACCGATGAAAACGTGAAAAAAGTGAAAGAAGTGGTTATGAACGATCGCCGGATCACAATCAGAGAAGTAATTAATGATATCGGCATAGCAGTTGGCTCATGCCTTGAAATTGTTTCCACTATTTTGGGTATAAACCTGCTCACACTTCATTACTTGCTCGTGAATTTTTGGCCAAAAACAAAACTGTACCGATGCCTCAGCTTCTATATTCGCCAGATATAGCTCCATGTGACTTTTTCCTATTTCCAAAAATTAAGAAAACATTAAATAGCCTTCGTTCTACAAGCATGGCTGATATTAAAAGTGAATTGTTGAAAGAACTAAAAGCTATTACAAAGATCGAGTTTCAAAAGTGTTTCAAGGATTGAAAAAAGCGTCGGTACAAGTATTGTATCAGAGGGGACTACTTTAAAGGCGACGACAATAATGTAGATAAATAAATAAATATTTTTTTTTATAAAACGAAAATTCTTGTTTTTTTTTTAACACACCTCATATACTTTAACATCGTCCTTGACGAGCCCGATTTATTGTTACCTAACATACCTATTAAGTAATTAAAAGGCATGATAAATTACAGCTTAGTCTCACTTCAGATTTGCTCCTGTCTTCATAGCCCAATGGGTGGTGGTTATCAAGGTGACACCATCTCTGAGGTCCGGGGTTCGATTTGCGGTAGGGTGTAGAAAAGGCAATTTTCTTATATTGTATCGGGGCGAATATGGAGAATGGACTATAACCCACCACGCAGCCCCAGTGCGGATTGGTGAGTATTAACGACTGTAGATGCAGTCTTGACCTAAGCCATTGGGTACGTTCCTTCCGAAGCATGAATACCAAATTTTTGGTCACCCAACTCATAATTGACCCTTGCGAAAAATGCTTTACAATCGGATCCCAGACTGACCGCATTAACCACTGCGCCATTGAGTGCCTATAATAACAAAGAATAAAAACAGAATAAATAAATAACATTTAAGGTGGCTCTTATAAAATAAACGCCCATCCTATGACCGGAGATTGCGAAAATTGCTTAACAATCGTATCGCAGATAGAGCGCCTTAACTACTGAGCCAAAAAGCTCCTCAATTACAGTTACTACAACATAATATCTCGTGTGTTCATGAGTTTTGAGACAAACTTTTTACTGAAAAAATAAAATTTACTGGCTGTTATTATTTTTTTTATTTGTATCGCAAATTCATTTGTTTATTTTTTCTCGTGATGGAGGGAGCGAAACAATTAAGTGCAACTGTCATTTCACTATTTAAGGCGGGAAAAAAGCCGATGCAGATTTTCCGCGACCTGAAGGTTTTCATGTGAGCCAAAGAAGTGGTCGGCCACACTCTGTGAGAACGCCTGCGAACATCAAAATCATCCAAGAGCGACTTCATCGAAATCCATATTGTACTCAGAAGAAACTCGCTCTGCAGACATATATTTTGTGCATTTCAGTGAACAGAATACTGTAATATGATCTTAAGGTAAAGACTTATAGCCGTAGAAAAGATCACTTTTTAAATTATCGTCTTCATAAGTTACGACGCCAATGTTGTCCATTGCTGCTGAAGAGACACGATGCCAGGAAGATACTCTTCACCGATGAGAAAATTTTTACTGTCGAAGAAAAGTTCAACCGACAAAATAATAAAGTGTACTCTAAAAGTAACTAGGATGTCCCAGCTTCTGCACGGAATGTCTCGCGCATTCATCATCCAGCTAGTGTGAGGGTATGGTAGAAAGTTTAGTATGAAGGTGTCACTCCGCTCCATTTTTGCCAACAAGGTGTCAAGGAGAAAGCCAAAAATTATCAGAATGACATTTTAGCGCCCGTAGTCAAACCCCTGTTTGATACATTATTTCACAATAAGGATTGGGTCTTTCTGCAAGACTCGGCGCCATCCCGAAAGGAAAAAAGCACCCAAGCTTGCTCCAACTTCAACCCGCTGGATTATTCTTTATGGACTAAATTAGAGCTCAGGGTCTGTCGAAAGTCTCACCCAAACTTGGAGTCACTGAAGCGAACCCTTGTTCGAGAAGCAAAGTGAATTCAGCTAGAAAAGTTTTGTGCCGCTATTGATGACTGGCCGATGTATTTTATTGTTGATTATTATCGATTTAATGGTATCTGAAAATTTTAGAAATAGAAGTTAATTATTAAAAAAGTTACGCAACTTTTATTTCGTACAGTATTTACGGTACAGTTTTAGAGTTAATTTCAACTAAATAGTTAGATAACATTTCTGAACTTCGTAACTACGTTGAGAATGTGTTGCCTGACCTGTGTCTTCATAAGTCGACACAGGTCGCGGTCAGTTTGACAACCAATTGTAAATTAGTTTATAGGTTTTAATAGCGTAATTTCTGATATAACTTTATTTTAATGATTTTGGCTTTATTTTACGTTATTTTACATTTTAGAAAGTATGTTTGTAGATTTTCATTACTTTTAAATTTCAAATTTGTGATATATCTGAATCTTTTTTTGGTTGTTCAATTGTGTGTAACATTAAAGTTCAAAGACATACAATATTTACTAATAATATGCTTCAAGGCTTTGAGTGAATATTTTGAAAAATACATTAATAATTGATGAAGAGAAGTACTACAATAAAAAGCAGTGGGTTACGCTATTTTATTAAAAACAATAGAAAATATTAGAAATCTAAAAGTATACAAAAATTATAAAAAAGTTTTATTATCGTTTGCGTCGGCAACAATGGAAGTTATACAGGATGTCTCAGAACTCAACGTTAAGCCGAAACGGAGTTACAGGATTAATTGTAACCATTATGAGAAAAATCAGAAAAAAATATATCCCATGCAAATTAAAATTTGAGAAAAACCTAGAAATTCGGGCAAACTGTGAACATTTTTCGGTTATTGTGGTTAATTTTTATTATTTTTGTTTATTTAAACTTTGGAACCGTAATTTTTAATAACACTATTGCCCCAAGTTTCCTAGAATTAAGACCGTTAAACTATAAATTTAAAATTATCAAAATTTATCGAATTTCAAAAGCCCTCTTTTTTTAAAAAAAAACTAGCAAAAAAAAAGTTGGCGCATCAAGATTTTAAAATGGTACAATAATTCTTAGTTTCATACTCGAAAAATGAGTAAAAAAATAAATCCTCAAGTAACCCGACATTTGCTCATTTTACTCAGTTAAAATTTTTGATTCGCACAAGCTCTTGGTAGGTTCTTCATTTTACAGCAAATTGATGTGAGAGATGGATAGTGAACATGTTTGCCATGAATAAACGAGACAGATAGTGACGCCACTTTCATCAAAGTCAAGTAAATAAAATTTGTAAAATAATGAAAAATCTTGACCTAGTTTAGTTTAGGTTTATCGGAATAAAAGTCAGATAGAGAAATAACATTTTTTATTACAACAAATGTTCAAATTGCTTTCCATTAGCCTCAATACATGCCCTACATCTTCTTAAACAAGATGTATTTATTAGCGTGGCATATCTTCGACAGTTGATGTCCTCAGCAGCTCGAGAATTCGTTCACGCAGCTCGGCTATGCTCTCAATGGGCTTTAAATATTTTTTTTCTTTGAGAGCACCTCAATAAAAAATACAGGGGATTCAAATCTGGGGAACGGGCTGGCCACGAGATAGTGCCTGAACGTCCAATCCATCTTCCCGGATATTCCTGGTCTAGAAACTCTCTTACTTGCACTGCATAATGCTCTGGGCAGCCGTAGATCGTAGCCACATGTACAATTTTGCCGTTTCAAATTCCGGTCAACAGGTAAACATAGTATCGCTTTAAGGTAAAACCTTAAAGCGATACTATGATCTGTCTTCTCGTATTAAATGTGGATTCTCCACATGCCGCTTGTGAAAATTGTGTAAGTTTAAGTTACCATTTTGTACAATGTAGTTTCATCTGACCAGAGATTTTTTTTGGATGAATTGGGGATTTTCATTATTTTATATGTATTAGGTGTAGCCTTGGCGTAAATTTATTGTGACGCTAATCCTTTATTAATAATACAGTCGTATCAGGAGACAATATTTTCACCTATAATACCTTTCTAATTTTAATTTTTTTTTAATTCATATTTAAGTATATATCAATATAAAAAAAAGGAAAGTATTGGATTGCCAATGTGATTTCCAGGACCTATTTCATGAATTTCAGATCAAAGCTATGGATTCAATAACTTCTACCCTTGAAAACCAAAATCAAAATATTAAGGGTTCCCTGGAGGCTTTCAACGCTTTTAAGGAGGAATTACGGGATATAAATTTTAAAATACAAAAATTATCTACAGAACAAATTACATTAAAAGAAAATATAAGCATTTTATCATTATCAAAAGAAATAACCGATCAAACGATGGAGTCACTCTCGAATGATGTTACTAAATTGAATTCGACTGTTAGCGACCTAACCGAGCAACTTCAAATTAAAGACCAACAGGGACGGATGAACAATTTGGAAATTTCGGGTGTGCCTATTCTAAAGGGCGAAAACTTACATATCATATTGAGTAACATAACTACAAAGATAGGTTTTTGTATGATACCTTCCGACATCGACTATATTCATAGAGTTAGACGTTTTACTTCAAGAACTACGAATGAATCAGTTAGTGATCCGTCTTCAATACCTAATATTATAGTTAGGTTTTCGCAGAGGAAACGTAAAAGCGACATGCTTGCGGCGGTGCGTGCGAGACGAGGCTTAACGACTGTCGACGCGGGGCTAGATGGACCCACTAAATCAATATATATTAGTGATCATCTAACACCGTCCAATAAATTGCTTTACAAACAAGCTCGGTTACTTGCAAAAGAAAAGGAGTATAAATTCATTTGGTTGTCTGATTGCAAAATTTTATTACGTAAAAATTACACTTATAAGGTGGTACTTATTTCAAATGAACGCGACCTTTCCAAAATTAAATGACTATTTATCTATTTGTATGTAAATTATAGCATTGCATTGTATTTTCCTACATTTTTCAAATTAACTCTTTATAATGTTATTGATTTAACTTTTGTGTCCCATGTATGTATATCTAGTACAAAATATCACTGTTACATTGTTTTCTTTTATGTTGGTGGAAACATTTTAACTTTAACTCAACATTTAACCAAAATTCGATAACAATATTTTTTCTATGTATTACCAAAACGCGAGGGGTTTGCGCACTAAATCACATTCTTTTCTTGAAAACGTTTTGAGTCACAATTTCGACGCTATTTGTATCACTGAGACGTGGTTAAATCGTAACTTTCACGATTCGGAATATGTTGATAGTCGATATGATCTATTCCGATGCGATCGTAACACGGCTGCAAGTTGTCATGAACGAGGTGGCGGAGTATTGATAGTGGTGCATCGCGACTTGTGTCCGCGACACCGAATTGACATGCGTGCGTCACCGCCGGCCGAAGAGGTATGGGTATCAGTGCCCCTGCGCACCCGCGCGACTCACGGTCGATTTCCCTCCACCTTTTCCTCACCTAACAGCGTTCGACAAAATTCGCATATTTAATCAACGTATATCGCTCACGGTCATAATCACGACATGTTATTATCTTCCTTTTATGACAGGGTAAGCGAATTTGTTATTCAAAACCCTGATGATATATTTCTAATATTGGGTGATTTTAATGTCTCTAATGCACATTGGTCTTATAATATATGCACAAATTCCATGCATATACAAACTAACAATGACAATTTAGCTTGTCTTACCGCTGATTTCATGGCTTTGTCTTTTTTATCACAATATAATAATCAATTTAATAAAAATAATAAACTTTTAGACTTAATATTTTGTAACGAATATTGTCAAGTTTCCCTATGCAATGAGCCATTGGTATCGGATGATCCTCATCACCCTGCAATACAAATATATTTGAAATTATCAACTCCTGTACCACTCAAACCTGCCAGTTGTACAAAGAAGCAGTTTTTTAAGGCTGACTTTGACTCGATTAGGACAGCTTTAAATGCCATAGACTGGGAAAATGAATTGCTCTCTATGGACGATGTAGATTCGATGACAAACTATTTCTATAATATTATTGATAATTTAATAGACAAATATGTGCCAAGCTGTAATATAAAAACAAAAGAAAAATATCCACCATGGTATACGAAACCGTTAATTAAACTATCAAATGAAAAATGTAAGTCTCATAGAAAGTGGAAGCGTTATGGTAATATGTGTGACTATCAAACATTTTCAATACTTAGAAACCGATTTAAAAAAATGTCAGCAGATTGTTACAAGCAATTTATAAAACATTCTGAAGATAACATCAAAAGGAATCCGAAGTGGTTTTGGTCACTTGTTAAATAAAAAAAAATAAACATGATACTCCAGCTCAGGTGTTTCATAAAAATAAAACTTTTTCTTGTGGCAATGAGATTTGTGAGCAATTTAATAGATACTTCCATTCCGTTTTCATTTCGTCATCGAGCCTCTCATCAGAAACCACTATCCGCAAAGATAGTATCTCAATTGTTGATATGAATTCTGTAAATGTAAACTTCGACATAGTTTTGAAAGAGCTTAAATGTACTAACATCAACAAAGGGGCTGGTTTTGATGGTATTCATCCAATTCTCATTTCCAATTGTGCTAAAGAGCTAGCGAAACCTGTTACCATATTGTTTTATGCTTCTTTGGAGAAAGGAGTTTTTCCTGCGAAATGGAAATATTCTTTGATAACTCCTATTCCAAAAAATAGTAGTAGAAATATTTTAACAGAGTATAGGCCAATATCCAAGCTGTGTGTTTTTGGGTAAAATTTTAGAAAAAATAGTAACGTCCCAGATCGCTGTTGCGGTTCGTAATTATATATCTCCTCAACAACACGGGTTTTTTAAACTTAGAAGTGTTGAAACCAATCTGGCGACATTTACTGACTATTTACTACAAGCAATGGATGATAATTCACAGGTTGATGTCGTGTATACCGACTTTTCTAAGGCTTTCGATAAAATTAATCATTGTCTGCTCATTGACAAGCTAGCAAGAGCCGGTATACACGGCAATCTACTTAGATGGGTTGAGTCTTACATAAAAAATAGGTTTCAGGCAGTTTGTGTCAAAGGGTATACTTCACAATTTCTTCCGGTACCATCCGGCGTTCCTCAAGGTTCGCATTTAGGCCCATTGCTTTTTTTTTATATATTAACGATATAGGACATGCAATAAATAGTCAACACTTACTTTATGCTGATGACGCAAAATTATTTAGAGTTATAAAGTCCCATGACGATTGTAAAATGCTTCAAGAAGACTTGGATTCGTTGAAGGAATATTGTTCATCAAATCAACTATTCTTGAATATAAAGAAGTGTTTCATAATGACATATACAAGTAAAAAGCATCAGTTTGACTTTCAATACACATTGGAAGGTACCGTAATCAAACGTGTGACTAAAATTAGAGACCTAGGAGTAATAATGGACTCCAACTTATCCTTTAATTTACATATAGACCATATATTGAATTCTGCTTTTCGAAGTCTAGGATTCATACTAAGACTAAGTAAACCATTCTGCAAAACTATTACTCTAAAAATTTTGTATTTCTCTTTCGTTCGATCTCTTTTAGACTTTTGTAGCATCATCTGGAATCCATATTACCAAAAACATATCAACAGACTTGAAAGAATTCAAAAAAAGTTCATTAAAACTCTGAATTTCCGCAATAACATACAAAATGAATCATATAACGATGCCTTGACCAGATACAAACTACTAAGCCTTTCTAATAGGCGCAAAATGTTTGATATTATTTTCCTTTTCAAAATTCTCAATTCACAAATTGATTCATCTTTTCTTCTTAGTAAAGTCTCCTTTTTGGCACGCATTCGTCTTCCAGTGCGCTCCTCACGTAAATTATCATTCTTTGATCCTCCAAAATTGCATAAAAATTATACACGAAACTCTTACTTTTATCGTTCCACCAACATTTATAATAAAGAATTCTCCGAGCTTGATCTCTTTAATTTGTCAATTTCTGTATTGAAGACAAAGTTAAAAGATATGCTATGTAATTAGATAGTTTTCTAAAGAGCAATGTAAGTATATAATTGTACAAAGTCATTCTTTTGCCGAATGTTTTTGTTTTATATGTATGCGTGTCTTATCATGTAAATTCTCTTATTTATTTGATTAAAAAAATGTAACTTTTAGGGACTATTGGTTTGTAATTTAAAGCACATTTAATCATACACACTTTGTTATGTAAATGACCGTTTGATACCAAAATAAATGAAAAAAAAAAAATTATATTATCGATTTGTTAATGTACTTTATGAACAGCAAAATTTCAAATAAAAAAATTGGTGACATTTCTTCACAAGATGGCAGTAATAAAACCGCGTAAATTTTTTTCTGTATCATTTCATGAACCGAATCATATTAACAAAGACTAACCTTCATCTCCGTGAAGCAAACACGCTCAGTCCCGTGAGGGCAAACAGTTCCCGAAGTGAGATCTTCTTGTCAGCAGTATAAACATTCAGTATATTCAGTTTAACTTGTCGTTAAGTATACTCTCCCTTACGTCAGCAAAACGAGATTGGATGACTCGAACAAAAAGCTTATTACGAGCAGTCATATATCAGGTATATTGGCATTATATTTGTTTTGATTGTTTATGATATCTACCTTCGTCAAATCCACTTTGATACATAAACATTGGAGCATGAAACGTGGTTTGTTTAAGGGCCTTACGGTTTTATCATGATATTCTCGGTCAAACCTTTGATGGCTGTAGCATCTATAACACAAATAAAAATTAAAAATAAAGCTTTTGTTAGTATTATGCAAATAAATATATTCCTTAGTAGCTTTTTGCCAGCTGGTTCGCCCGCGTGGTTTTTCCTTTTTTGCAAATAATCATAGCATGATATTATACTCAATAAATAGTCTACTCAACGCAAAAATAATCTTTCAATTCGAACCAGTACTTTCTAAGATAAGCGCGTTCAAGCAACCAAATAAAGTAACCCTCTGCTTTATTTATTACTAGCTGTTTTCCGCTACATTGTACGTGTAAATTATAGCTTATGTTAATCCCGTAAGAAATAGTTACCCGTAGGTGAAATAATTTTTAAAATCAGCAACTAAACAATCATCTTTCGTCTTAATATAGGGTGTTATAATAATTTTAATATAGATATGGTGTTATTAACTTTAATATATTTTATACGGAAAAAGTTCGCTTTATATTACGGTCTTTTCTAGGAGATTTCATGGTTAAACACCAGAATGTTCTGAATATTTTGTGCCATATTTACTTGTTCTAGACTCATATATATAATGGAAATTCCCAATGAATTCAAGGAAATATTTATAATAAAGGTAACAGGACAGCCTGCATTAAATATTCAATCATAGGGCCTTTATTAACAATATTTTAATAGATTTCATACTTAGCTAGTAAAAAAGACAGACGTACGCACATCATTTTCGTAATATTTCTTTACCTGCTGATTAGTCGTAAGCATTCATAAATTCAATAGGAATTCACGCAGCTGATATTTCTATAGGTTTTAGTTGTGCAATTTCTATAATTTAATATTTTTACTACTTTTACTTAATAAGATTAACAAATTTTCGATATGTCTAAATATAATAGTGAATTACCTACTGAAATAAAAAAAAAATCACAGTGTATACTATAAACCTTAGCATTGAAGAAAGAACGCCGACTAAACATTAGCACCTTGTAAGTATAGAATTAATAACGCGCCAGACAAATCGAGACAAAGAAATTCAGAGGCATCTTCCTGAGGTACAATTTTACCCTTTGACTAGTTTCGATACACAACATCTATATATTTCGTTATGTATGTATGTATTGTGGAACATTACAGTTATGTTATAAACTGAACACCACACCAACATAATTTAAATTCTAATATCTAAATGTCTACATTTAAATTAGATAACACAGTATTATAAATACTTATGTGTAGTTACTTAAAAAGTTTAAATCTTGCACAAAATTATAACTGACTAGTTTTGCAAAGTTAAGTACTTTCAACAAATAATAATAATTAATCTTAATGAAACATATTATCCTTATGAGTATCATAGAGGAGGAGGAGCAGGAGTTTTACCATTACAAGTGGTCGCCCAATTGTTGAAAGAAGAAGTAGAAAGTAGTAGGCCGGAAACATTGGATTTTATTAACGTTTTTATTTTAAGGAACTTCTTTATGATTATTTGCCACTCTGTTTTGTAAACTGTACCTTTCATTCCCTCTGTCCGCGCTTTTTAGCAAAAAGGGGTCCTTAGTTTTTGCTTCACGTATTAATATAATAATAATATTATGTGGTCTTGGAATTTATTGAAATTATCAAGTGTACTTATTAGAGAACCTGAGCGAGAGAGATGGAGTTCATGCAAGGAGTGGGGGGGAGACGGTACTATACAAATACACACAAGTGAAAAAATTGTGATTTTCATTTTTTATATAAATAATTATTTTCAGTATCATTCTCATTTTATATATTTTTAGCTTTGGAAGACAGAATTCATAAATTTTAAAAATTAAAGAAGTAAAATCAGTTTCATTAAAAATGAATAAAACTGCTTACAATCCCTTTCATTACATTAAAACTTTTTTAATTTTCTTATTTGTCTATCCTATTCAATCCTATCAAAACAAATACAGACGAATGAAAGATAAAAAAAAGAATAGAAAACCAGTAATAATTTTGAAAATGGAAGGACTCCTGTGCCATTAGTTTTATCAAAGTGACTTCGTTTTAAAAACTGTGTATTGGATCAGATTTGAAGTTCGTTATAGAGTTGAGAGATACTCGTGCTTTAATAAGTAATTGCTGTTGAACTCCATCTTGTGACTCTATGAATACGTGATTCAATTTTAAACTCAATTCTCAATTCAATCAATTCTAAAATTATCATCAAAATTATCAAAAAAATTGAGAATATGTCTAAAGTTTCGTTTTGTTCAGTATTCGACTTTATTATAACTTTTTAATTTAAGGAACATCTATTGAATTGAAATATATTAAAATTAGTAATTGTGTTACAGGAATAGTAACAATTAGCACTGTAATTTCTATAGATAACTTGTTATTAGTACCTAAAATAAAATCATTTTGTGATATGCCTGTGTCATCTAACCCGTATAATACGACCCCAACATCGATGGGATTATTTGGTTTCATTACCTACAGAGAGTCCAAGGCTACCTTCCAGCTATATCATCAGCTGAGTGATCCCGTAAAAATCAGAACCCGAATTCGAATTCACCCAAGTGTCCAAATTCACGACGAAAGCGATATCCGCTTAACCTTGAATTGGTATTAACGTTCCGTGACATATCGAAATGACAGGTTTCGAATATATGAGACACGTGTGAATCAATCAATCTTGTTTTGTATTTTCTATACAAAAATGGGATCAATAGAATTTCTACGCTAACTTAAGTTAAGCGTATCCGAAAGCAATTCGGAGTATTGCGACACGTGAGCGAATTCGGATTTTTACGGAATCACTCTGCAGATCAGATTTATTTCATATTAATTTTACATTGTCATCCGAGTTACAAAAATAATATGTAAAATTTAGCTCAATAGAAAACCGGGAAGTGACTCAACTTCAGCTTGCAAGATTTAACAAACACTGATTAATTAACACGTAAGTTAAATAAAAGCTTTTTTTTAAATTAATACGAGTCAGTGAGTCATATATATAAGATTTTTTTTGTGTTAAACACCAATCAGAGCAGTTACACAATATGCTGTCTGGTCGGAAATTGTGGTGTCACGGTGAGAATCTGCTTTCCGTCTGCTATAATTGCTTGTGAAACTTTCTATACCTAATTTACAAGCAATATTATTGAAAATTAATTGCCTACAATGTACTGAATTCTTATATTTTTACGCGCACTTCTCATAAAATAAAACAGCTTTAGCGGGTTTAGATTTCATGATGTTTCGAACTATTTACAGGCCCCGTGTTTACTTAAGATTAAGGTGTAGATAGTATGAAAAACGCAGTTTGACTAAAAATAAATTTGATCAAGTTTGTATCACGTGGAAGTTTTCATAAACTATTCAACTGTGGAGGAGTGGGAATTTCCAATACACATTTCCCAGCCTCCATTATATAAGCCTAGGTGAAAACTGGGAAAATACGGGGTATTTGGGGCAAGCTCTACAACGCCATTACAACGCAAAATTTCGTTTAAATTTCGATTACTGTCATGACAGTGCTTTTTTGTATCAGACATTTATACCTTACGTATTAGATAATAATTATTTTGGTTCATCATTAACCTGAAACCGGGCATTTTATTTTTCCGGATTTTCCCCATGTATAGACTAGTATATCAGGTCAAGTATTTCAAAGTGTCGGTATTCTGTGACAAACTCGGGTCAAATATCGATTTTTCCGCTGTTCAGAAAATGTTTTCTTTTCTTGAGTCTGGATATTATAGAATAAAATAATTTCAAAATATCAGGACAATCTAGACGAATTCCGATCCTCTGGCAACTCTACTGTTCATTGTTGTAGTCGTTTATCGAAATACGCGAGTGATCGTTGTCGGAGTGAATCATGAATACTTTTGATTATGTACGAAAGCCTAAACTACTGTGACAAATACTGAAGAATGTACTAGACAGAAAACTAAAGAAAGTAAGGTGTTTCCGTATACTCATAAGGAAAAGTGTCGTAATATTTTTACCTTTTACTTATTTATTTTGGGTCTTGTTTGTCTTTTTACCGCTTTTTATTTACTTTATTGTCTGTGACTGTAAGCGACCCTACGCCAGGTACTAGCCCTAAGGCAAATCAATCAATGTATTAACATTTTAACTCGACATTTGAAGCTCAATAGCGCAGAGGATAGCGCGCCAGCTTTGCGATACGGCCAACTTTTGCAATTACCGGGTGGGCTATAATAAAACCGTGGATGGATGACCAAAAATGTATAATCTTGAGCTCCTCCGTGCTTTGGAAGGCACGTTAAGCCATTGATCCCGGTTGCTTCTGCAAGGTCCACGTGGTGGGTCATGGCCCATTCTCCCTATTTAATTTGATTCAATTCCATCCATAGGGAAGGCCTAAGCCCCAGCGAATATGTAAGTAATATGTAAATCGGTAATAGCTAAAGTTTTTTTAATTATAGTAGTATGCACTCATGTTTTATTGTACGAATATACTTAAAAAAAAGATCATTCTAAAAGTCCTGTGCGTAATGGCTGATTATAATGGATTGCGCCTGTAAAAACGTCCAATTTACATTATGGTTATTACTTTGAATCTGAATGGATGTCTATTTATAACGACATTTCATCTGCAAGAATTCAGTCTCGTCCATTAACACTGTTTATGTCTGTTTTAATTATGGAATTCTTTCTCAGCTAGCGGAGGACGGTATTAATTTTTCATTATTAGAAGAGCGTGATAAAAGTGATGATTCTTAAATGTCGTTCAAAATGACAATTTCAAATGAAATGTTTTAAGATTTGTGACATTTTATGACAAATAATTTTTCTTTTTGTCATAAAATTTCACAAATTATTGTAATAAATTGTCATAAAAAGTCTATTCGCTTTTATTTGTTGTCAATTGTTTAAAGGTTTGGTGTGAATTTGAAATCGGTTTCGAACTGGATATGAAGGACAGCGCTGTCACAGTACAACGTCAATGAAATATTAGATTTATTACATTTTAAAGTAGGTTTTGTAGGTTAACAACGCTGTGTTCGATGTTGAGTTATTACAGAATAGTGCCATGATTATAATATGAATAAGGATGAGCATTTCGTTCTTGTCATAATAAATATTATAAGGATGATCATTTATCATACGGACATCGTGTACATGGCAACATGGATAACTGTTAACTAATCCTGGATTTCGTATGCGATAAGTTTTTATTACTATTGATTGATTTGATGATTGCACGTCACACATGTCTTCCTCACAAATTAATTGTGACAGATATATAATAATAGTGAACTTCAGGTAGAAAGTACGATGGGTGAATGTAAATATACGTATTAAGATGCAAAGTGAGTAAAGTAGAAAGACGCAATACCAACTATTATAAACAACTAATATAAAGGAATGTTATAGCTATCTATCGTCAATTCGACGCGCCATTTCCTTCGTTATTACGAGTTAGATATTGCGTGAAGAATTCGCGTTGCCTCCACAAGTAAAATATTTTTAAAGTAACTAGTAAAGTTAGTATGAGAGCTGTTAGTTTTAAGGTAAATTAATAAATTATATATTACAAGAACGTTTCAGCTGCTTTGTCTATCTAGAAAAATTATGAATTAGATGAAGCATTATAGCACTAGAGAATAAGTAATATTTAAATTTGTCAAATATTAATTAATTTTATATCTACATGCTTAGCAATTAATATTTTAAATCAGTTCTAGAAATTGTATACTGGGAGGTAACTTGAAGTGCAGCTGTATGTGTGGCAGCCATTGGATGCTAGCCCTTTGATCAAATAGGGCCATTCAATCAGCTGAGTAGCTGAAAACAAAATTCAACAGTAAAGCTGGATTTAAGTCAACCTACTGGTTAACTATCAATGATTACGGTATATACATTCTTACTTACTTAGAAGTATAGTATTATTCATATACGTACGCAGACGATTTGAAAATAGTTAAACGCATGGGGGACCCATCAGACTGCTTGTGCTTACAGGAAGACTTAAATAGACTTGTGGATTGGAGTGATCGTAATCACATGACATTGAACATAAACAAATGTAAATATATTCGATTTACTCGCAAAAAAACATACAACCCATACAAATATAAAGTTAAAAACCAAGAATTGCAGGAAGTTACTGTGATTCGCGATCTGGGCATCTATTTTGATAAAAAACTTAACTTTAATACTCACATAGATGAGCTTGTCAAAAAATGTTTTAAAATACTTGGTTTCGTCATAAGAAATACAAAAGACTTTAGGCTTCCTAATAGCAAGATTCTTATATTTAACGCATTAATTAGATCATCCTTGGAATATGGTAGTGTGGTGTGGTCTCCTCGTTACGAAGTACATATAAAAAGAATAGAATCGGTACAAAAAAGATTTTTATGGCATTTGTCTTTTCAACATAATATGGCTAAAGAGTTACCTTCCTATAAAGAACGATTATCATATTTTAATGTATCTAGTCTACAAGACCGAAGACTATTATTGGATCAGTTATTTCTATATAAAATGGTTAACGGTGCATTGGATTGCTCAGCTCTTTTACAACAAATTAATTTTAATATTCCACGTAAGCATGTTAGACCCTCGCGTTATAAATTGTTTTCTCCTAAATCTTTTAAGAGCAATCTAGGACACTATTCGGCATTAAATAGAGGCCAGAATCAATATAATGTAATCGCGAAAAGAAATAACGTACTAGATATTTTTTCCAAATTTAACTTGTTTAAATCTAACATGATTGCTGCTATAACAGATAAGTAATTGTTATCATAATGATAGAATAACTAAGCATAAACTTATTATACATCTCTCACGTATTTCCTCCTGTGTAACTGTACATGCCGTGGCAGCTTGTAATTGAGGCAACACTTATTTGCATGCTATTTTATTATTGTAATAATGCTATTATCAGTGTATTGTCTTGTAAGCTGTCCTTAAATAAATAAATAAATATACAGTAGCAAAATTCACGTTATATTAGAAAAAAATACATAGTCAACGATGATTAATTTTATAGTTGTGCAGTTTTTCTTCAATGTTTTGTCAGATTAATTACCATGAAAGGGTAGAATCACTCGAAGGTAACTGCGTTATTTATTACTTTTAAATAGCACTTGTAACTTATTTGTTCTTTTCACAATAAATAAACACTATTTGAACAAAGCGAAACTGCCACCGCAGTGGTGGAATTGGTGGAGATATATTTTCTTTGAAATCAGCCGTCGTATTGAACATATCGCTCACTGAATAGTACAATGGCACAACTCAAAAACCATTATTTTGAGAAAACGCCACAACATTGTGGTGGCATCCCATAGATAAGTTAAAGAAAAAATAAAAAAAACTTAACAGTATTAATATAATACAAACGATTTAACTGTTATGCTAAAAAAAATTATTTTCAAAATTATAAATATATTAAATTTTCATAACTTCGGAGAGCGTTTCTCGAAATTATGGTTTTTGCGTTGTGCCACTGTACTATTCAGTGAGCGATATGTACCAAACTACAAAACTAGTCTCGCCATTCAATAGAAGGGCTTACTGCTCCGTTCAATGGCTGTTTAACTAGTTTTCTGTGACACACATTTCTATATCGGATCGATCTTGAAACCCTGACATTGCTTTCTCGTTAATTGTGATCACTTAACCTAAATAGGTGATGATCTTAATTTATTCCAGGCGGGGATTAGTTTTGGAGCTCTATTAGGAGCGAACTCATGATTCCCTTAACGCTAATATTTTTGTGATTCTCCGGTTTCAAGTTATGCTTTTTTTTTATACAATTTTGTAGTTGGGAGTTGTGAATATTATAGCAACAATTTTGTTAATTTGAAGACGGGCAGGATACTTTGATTATAGCCTTATTTTGATATAAAGAAAATATATTTTTTTAGCACCTAACACACGAGGCTGCTGCAAAGTATTAGGGGTTTTATTGTAATAGGTTTCTTAAATTGACATAGAGTCTTCATGGTTTGAGGTTTTCGAAAGATACTTTTTTCAATAGGTTTATATGATGTTCTTCGATAAAAAAAAAAATGTAAAACATTTGAATATCGACTTTCAATTGTTTTTGTTATTCAACTTAGACAAGAAAGATGGATACTGCGAAAATTCGAGTGATTTTGAATACGAGTTCCGACGCGGAAGTAACGAGGCACAAACAGCCCGCAATATCAATGTTGCGTTTGGATAGAAGTCTACTAATGAAAGCATTGTGCGATTTTGGATTATACGCTTTCGTGATGGAAACTTCGACTTGAAGGACGAGTCACGAGAAAGACCGCCCACACAGGTGAATAACGATGAATTAAGAGAGATGGTGGAAGCCGATTCTATTCAAACTACCCAGGAATCAGCGGCATGGTTTAACGTTACCTTACCCACAATATTGACTCATTTGCGTCAAATCAATAAAATTAAAAAATAAGAAAAATGGGTGCGTCGTTATTTGACTGATCTGCAGAAAGAAACGCGTGTTTAAACTAGTGTTGCCTTGTTTAATCGGTACAGAAATGAAGGAATATTGGATATAATTGCGACATGTGATGAAAAGTGGATTTTTTATGATAACCGTAAAAGAAAAATGCAATGACTTACCCCAGGTCAAACGCCACAACAGTGTCCTAAAGCAAATCTTATTAATAAAAAGGTAATGGTAACTGTTTGGTGGTCTCAGCATGGTGTTATTAGTATAGTTTTCTTCGAAGCAATAACGGCAAATGTCTATAGTGCCGAACCCCGAACAATGTTTCGGATGACTCATGAATCGATCGAACTTCACCATTATTGCTCCAAGACAACGCGAGACCTCATACAGCATGAGAAACCGTTTTGACCCTTCAGGAACTGCAGTTAGAAATCATTCGTCGTATTTGCCAGACCTTGCTTCCAACGGACTGCCATTTTTTTCGTGGTTTGGACAGTTATCTTCGTGACAAGAAGTTTTCTTCCCAGAAGGCAGTACAAAATGCTTTCACATAGTTTGTGCAGTCTAGATCCTCAGAGTTCTATCACTAATACTAATATGTTGATTCAATAAAGGACATTGGTCAACGTCCATACATTGGTGGCTCCAGAGCCAAAAAAATATAGGAAAATACTTACTTTATTGTGTGTCACTAACTAATTCTCATTATGTATTTATTATACCGCGACCGAGTTTTAGAACTTATTATCACGAAAAATATAATTCATTTTGAGGTTATAATTTGTTTGGAAAACCACTAAGAGATGGCACTCTAAGTACATGATATGATATTGATGTCTATATTGTCGAAGCAAAAAAAACTCAACTTTAAGAAAGTCGGTTTTTCGTTGTGATTTGTAAAAGTTTCTAAGTCAATCAATAGACAAATAAATCATTCTAATAGTTAAATAATATACCTATTGATAAGCTTAAAATTAAAGAACCTATAGCTTTTTGATGGTTTACATCAAAAGATGGCGCCTTAAATACATAAATGACATGATGTGAATATGTTTACGAGAAATATAAAGGTAATGTAATAGAAACAAAGTAGTTTTTAGGATATGTCGTATGAATATCAATCTTTCTGAATAAACAAGAGTGAATTATCAACAGTTAATGAATTTTGTTTGTATAATATTCAGTTTTTATGTCCTTATGTTTTAGATGGAAAATTACCAAGAGATGGCGCTTTTAGTAAATTTAAGTTTATTTTCGGTCAATTTAATTTAATGTTTTTGTGTTCGATGATTTAAAGGTTATCTAATAAAAATAAATTATCTTCTTGATCTGACGTGTAATTACATCCATCTGACTCAATAGAATTTAAGTATATTGAATGTGAATATTTGCGAATAGAAATGTTACTGTTAAAGTACTTTTAAATATTAATTTTGGATCGCAGCTTGTCCGTGTCAAATAAATATTTGATTCCAATTTAATAAATAAATTAGTAATTATTTTATTAATTATTTAATGGTATTGGGGCCATTTTCGGCGATGTCCTTTGTTAAAAATTAAAAAATAATAATTTTTTGATTTTCAGTACACATCGGCAATTTCATACTTTAACCCCAATTACTTCTAAAGGTGCATAAGTTTTGGAGAAAATGTCTAATAAATAACAATTTTTATATCTTAACAATTGGAAATATTACGGACGAAGTGTATTTTATAAGCATTTTTCATTGAGAAAATAATAATTGTTTTTTGTTTTATCATAAATATTCCGTAACATAAGAAAAACTATATCCAAAACGGATTAAACATTTAGAAATAACTGCGATATCCAAGATACTCCTGCCAATGAGAAAACGAAGTTACTGTATCACGCGGAATGCTATAAACAAGACAAAAGTTTTCTACATAAAATACAAATGAACTAATTTAAGGATAACATATCAGGTGTGTTTGTTTAAAGTTATTGTAATTGATAATTGAGTAGGAGGCAGCAAGAACAACGTTGTGAAGTGATTATATACCTATAATACTGTTTGTACTGTTTGTCTATTCCCGCGACTTCGCCTGCGTAAATTGTAACCTATATCACCCTCGTGTGATGTAGCTTCCCGTAAAGAATTTTAAAATCGGTCCAGTTGTTTTGGAGAATATTCTATGCAAACAAACAACCAAATCTTTCCTCAAAATATTTCAATTGTAATTTCGTTTTTATTTTAATATTCTATATTGGTTTATCTATAATTTAATTTTTGTTTTATATATTATGGTAGAAAAGACGAATTATAAAGTTTTGTTTTAAATAAGTTATTACGGAAATAATAACAGCCTTAATTGTGATATAAAAGTTTTTTAAAATTATGTTTTCGAACTAGTTATTCTCTTATCAAAACTATTAATTATTCACCTTTTTGAGTGGTCTTTAACGTGGTTCGTTCTTGGTCGGAGTTTCCATTGCAAAAGCGTTGAAATAAAAAAAAAACGCACGGAGCCTCCATTTGCAGTATCCTCTCCAAACGCAACATTGATATTGCAAGGCCTTTTTCAAAGATTACTTAGTTTTTCGAAATATCTATCTAGATATTTGAAAATTGAAAAAGGGCCTGAAAAAGGAACCAGCTTAAGACGAGGCAGAGACCTCGTCTTAAGCTGGTTATAAAAAAAATTGAATGTCGATCATACAATATTTCACACCTTTTAAGGCGAGGTTGTAGAAATTTATATTTTTTAAACCAGTTTTATTCTAAGGTCATGATAAAAACAATTTTATGAAAATTAAACATACGGTCAATTGTATGCTAAAAACAGAAACACATTAATCAATAATTGGTTCGATGGAAAAAAAATGCAAAATTACTCTAAATAGGTTTTTTGGATCAATGTATCATAACATTTTATCATCTATAAAGAATATACAAAAATAGCTTTTGCTATAATCTAGAACAGGTATGGGCAATATGTTGTGGGTTGCGTTTAAAAGTAGTACATTTTAAAGTAATGTTGTAGTATCATAATTTTTTTGCGATAGATATCAGATATGATAAAATACGACAATGTTATTATAAATTAGGTTTTTCAAAATGTCTCGCAGGCCGGCTGTTGCACACCGTGGATCTAGAATATTCCAAAGGTTTTTTTATAACGGCATTTGTTTTTTTCTGTGATTAATAATGTATGTTAATAAGCGAACACGTCTTTACTCTCGATTCGTATTTGTTTGCGTATTCGTATAGGAACATAAGCTAAGGTATAAGCGAGTCTTAAAGACAAGAACCAAATCATAGGTAAATAATAGAAGTAAATATGAAGTTTCATTCGAAAATGTCACACATGAAGGTTTTATTCAAATTATATATTATTATAAAACGGCAATTTCATACTTTAACCCCTTTTATTAGCAGTTGATTGAGTATTATCTGTCTTTATTCACACATTTCCTTTTCAAGAAAGTAAATATATTTTTGTTGAAGAGTTTTTGAGTAAACCCAGTCATTATACTGGTTCGAACAGACCCGGTAGCAAATATTTCCGTTCCAAATTACGGTGCGGGTCCTTAAGTGTTAAACAAAGATTCATCGAAAATGGTTCACTATTGACGAAGACATTCCCATACATGTTCTTTTGTTTTAAAAAACCGATTGCAGCCATTAAATATATTGGTTACTAGCTTTCGCCAGCGGTTTTGCCCGCGTGGCCCATGGGGAAATGTTTTGTGGGATAAAAGTATCTTATTTTCAATATATCCTATCCGTATACCAAATTTCATCAAAATCCATTCAGCAGTTTCGCCGTGATTGACGGACAAACACCCAAACAAAGAAACTTTCACATTTACAATTTTACGAGTAATAGGATATTTAATATTTCTACCACTTTCTGAATTTTTTATTAATATAATCAAAGGGATAATTTACCTATTCTTGTAAATAATATATAGTTAGAAGTTCAATCCTGTTTTATTAGATACTTATACTGATTGACAGAATTTACAATATAAATGTATTTTGTGCCGTAAGAATTTCCACAGATGTTTTCCTAAGACATAATAATAGCTCCTTAATAGAATCTCTTTTGATAAGAAACTAATACAGAAACATTTTTTGGTAATTTGTGTAAGTTATTCCATCAGTATCGTAATTAATTGAAAGTAATACATATATACATATTTTCAAATTACTTAACTAATAATGTTCCTGTAAAATCTAAATATCTCCCATAAAATGTATTCTGTTTACTTGAGTTTCCAACAATCTAAACGAAAATAGAATTATATCTTAAAGGAATTTTAGATTATCTTTTAAATTAGCCAAAACTCCGGATGTCGGAGATAAATATTTACTATATCAGCAGTATGGTTATCTTCGACCAAAATACAGAGGAGGTTGTAATAAATTGCGATCGTACTTGATATATAGCAGTAATATAACTACATTGCAAGAAATCTAAAGGCAGTCGAATAACAGACATTGGTTGTAAAATGTTTTATGCGCGTAATGTTTTATACATCATTTTTAAATGTGCAAATAAAAAAATACTATGTGTTGTTCTATTTTAATGATCTAGAAGACGAATAAAGAAACATTATTTTAATTTACAAATGTCAAAGTAGCCGTCTTTGTTTCTGTAGATAATATATAAACTGAAATTATATAAATTTGGATACTCGTATTGGCTTCCGTATATCCTCTGACGACCTCTGTGATCGAGACCCGAGTGGCTCATTTGGTTTCAAGGTGTCGCCATCTCTAAGGTTCCGGGTTAAGTCAGTGTAGAAAATATTTTAAGATGCTTTTGATCAGTGGCGTAGCTACCAAGGGGCTTGGCGGGGCAGTGCTCCGGGGCCCTCAAGCTCAGGGGGCCCTCGAATCTTTACCAGAAAATCTCAACCGAACTCAACATTTGAAAATTTTTCCCATTTTCAAAATAAATATGACAACTCGAGTTTAATTATGGCAACTCAGTTGTGAGAAATTTTAAAGTTATAAAAAGGGAATTCCCCTAAATTATTTATGTGGGTTGACAGAGTTATTAATGTTTTCATAAATTTGTCGGATATCCATATCTGCATATTATTATTTATCGATATGCGTTTTTAGGATTCGCGATTGTGAACTTCGGTCAAGTTTTTTTTTTTCGAATAGTAAAAAAGTTAATGTATCAGGAGTAAGTAAGCGTATGTCAATAATTTTTTTGTACTCGTCCATACAAAAGTTCTATTTTATTTGATTTTAGTACGTATACATAGTTACGTAATGAAATCAATAGATTTCGGCTACTCACTATATTACTCAAAATATTGTGAAAAATACAAATCACATGCTGTAGGGGGCCGTCCATTAATTACGTGATGTTTTTTGTCATTTTTTTAACCATCAAATGTGGTAACACTGGCGGCGATAAAATGTTTGCCGGGGATTCCCCAACGACGTCTTGTATCGTATCATTACGTTTCGTTTTCCTTTTACTTGTAACGTTGTCAGTGAACAGTGAGTACCTACTTGAGTACAATCTTACATAAATAATTTAGAAAACTAATATAATGGACAAAAAAAAGAAACCCAGTGGTGCATTTAAACGCAAACAACGCCTAAAAAAAGAAGAGAGTAAACAAAAATTGCCCAAATTGACAAGTTTTTTAGTCAGCCTTCTGCATGTGTTACATTTTAAGGGCCGATGTTGATTTTAAAATAAAACACAAAAAAATTTTAGGTAATTATTGTCATTTCTGTTTATTACGATAATATGGTATGGCTCAATTATGTGTGGAACAAAATATTGGCCAAATGGTCACCTATACTATGGTCGGTTCTTGCGAAAACTGCTTAACATTCGCATCGCAAACTGAACGCGCTAACTACTGCGCTGACGATAATATTTTTAATTGCAATTTAAACTAAATTATTAAAATACAAATTGAGTTGTACCAAGTAAGTGTATTAGCAAGGGATCAAACTTGTTGATAAATCTCATCAAGGTCCAGGTTTAGTCTAGTTCTAACGTAATTAATGGATGACTCTAAATATTTTTAGGGTTCCTTATCTAGAGGGTAAAACGGAACCTTATTTACAGGATAGGTCTGTCACAGGCTCTATCTCATGAACAGTGATAGTATTAGAAAGTAGAAATTTTCATAGTTAATGTATTTTTGTTGTCGCTATAAGAACAAATACTAAATTCAATAAACTACGGTACATCTGTTGTCATTTTTAAAAATAGTTGAATTTCAGAGGCATTTAAAATACTTATAATTTCTATTCCTATCATAAACAATTTATGATCTTGAGAATCATTAGTATTCTCTAGATCGTCAATTGTTTATGACATATTTTATTTCGAAGTGATGCATTTATATATCTATATTTAGGTACTAATACACCAACAGTCGAGTGTAACAACGGTGCGTAGTACCACCGTTTATTTCGTCCTAGGTTTCCGCATGCAAAGTTTTTGTCTTTGATCTTCGACATCATTTATTTTAATTTTTCACTTTTCGTAATTTAATATTTTGAGTTATTCAATATTCTGTTTCTACGAAATATTTTACTACGAAACCTGTTATTGAACAACAAACAATTAATTGTCCATGTTATAGTACCAACGATCACTCTTTCTCTTTCATACTTTCACACGAAATCAACGGTGGTACGACGCACCGTTACAAGAGTAGTAATAGACGAGAATTTGATTGAAATAAAAACTGTTTCACTTATAATTATACCATTATTAATATAAATAGTCTTTACTTCCTTCAAATTATTATTTATTTGTTAAAAATAATTACCTTTACTTGACTATATATACGGGCGTGAGACTAAGCGAGCGTGAGTTTCTTGTTTTAGGTGGTTAGACATTACTAGAACCAAATACAACAAATGTTTATTTAGAAATGTTGTATGTTGTTAGGTCTTAAAAGAGATATATAGCCTCTCGAACAGGTCTTTATCCCACATTTATTTAGCGGGCAGTTACTGTAATAAGGTGTTTTCCAATAACATAGGTAACTACATCATTTATCTTATGAAAACTGTAACTGCAAAATTGAAAATAATAATAACAGGTTCATTATGTTAACTACAAGTTTTTATTATCGAAAAATAACAAATTTAATTATTTTCCTCGTTTGCTAGCCTATTAATTAATAAATAAAATAAATGAAAATACTGACCAAATGAAAATATCAAATATTTATTTTTCCCAACGATACAATTTTTTGGTAGATCCGATAAGAATATTTTATTAATTTAAATTTGTTCCCATCCACTGAAGTTCAAATCGATAAACTATTTCTCATCAGTAAAACAACATCACATACATTGCTCAGATTCTAAGGTGAGTAGCTAAAGCTCCCGTATTATGGAGTATCTGAAACAAAAAAGGTACCACAACAGCCAGACCTGAGACAATATGAAAAAGTTCATTTTCTATATAGACCGGAAATCGACCTTGGCGTGCAAACCAGTCGGCGACGGAGGTCAAGTGGAGGATGTGCCCACTTCTGGGGCCTTCCCTCTGAATGCAATCGAATATTGCGCGGGCCCATTATGGATTGGTGGGTGTCTGAAATCCGATGCAGTCTGGACTAACGCCTTATTACATTTTTGGTCACCTATTCTATAACCGGCTCTTGCTTAACAACGGTATCGTAGACCAAACATACCAACCACTGCGCTATCGAGCTCCTCAAAATTTTCTTATTGGATACCATATATAACCTGAACTCAAAAGTTTTTTCGAGCATAAACGGTAAACATAAATTACAAATTTGACGTTTTATTAAAAGTAGCTAATTTTGTACAAACTCAAACACAATCTAATTACACAAGACAAATTTATAATGTGAAAACGTTAAAACTGCTTCAAAAGCAATATACCTACTTTAATCGCCCGACTTCGATAGATATAGTTTTTTTTATAGATAGTTTTTGAAATTGTTAAGCGCCTGTGTTTTTTGAAAGGAATCATTATAAATTTACGAATTTTTAGGTTTAAAAATAAATAATTATTAAGTTTCATGAAATTAATAAATAATACAATTTGTTGAGTGATTGAAATGAAACCAAAGTAACTGCCTTTTTGAAATTGCTCTCTTGAAAATGACGGAGAAACGGAGATGACGGACAGATATTTCAACTTTATTTTTTGCATACTCAAAATATATAATTAAATTAATTCGAAGGTCTACCTACCGTCTTGGAATAAAACCGGGATTAATTTTGTACCACATGTAAACTAGAGTTGCGCCTAATTTTCGTTTGGTAATCGGTATTTGGCGTATTCGTCACATTTTTTACTATTTGTATTCAACCGAGTTATTTGGGTTCAGTGCTGAATATATTAGGTTCGAATATTTCTATTTCATTGGCTACACGACACGGTGCAGAACTACGAGACAACGAATCATTTGAAGAATCTGTTGAATATAACTAATATAATGAAGTAATTAAACTCGAAAAAAGCATCTATTTTTAAACCTGTTTATGCGGCAAAAAACAAAATATTACAAAATTAAATAGTAAGTCGAATATCCGGTTAAACCGAATAGTATTCGGTTATTTGGTAAAAATTTTATTCGGTGCATCTCTAGTTAAAACATTATCTGACCAAAACAAGTCGACACGTTTCAATTTCATTTCATGTCATTGTCAATTTGCTTTAGGCTCCCTTTGGTTTAAACCAAGTACTTAAGGCTTGTTTTATAATAGGATGGATAAAGTTTGATCGTTGATCTAACAAAATTAACTCGAATTTATACAACTTGTTAGACCAACGATCAAACTTCATTAACAAGGACCCTGTAAATGGTGTTGCGTTTCAATTAATATATTTACAGTTTACGTAAACAACTTTTACTACACACACTGGAATCGTTAGAATATCAATTAACAACTAGTTTTATAGTAAATTTACCAACTTCACAAATAATTTTGCTTTTGTACACTTACAAATTTTGTCTTCAAATAACAAATATCAACAGTTAAAGTTTTACTTATGAAATTGAGTTTCTTTACAGAAGTCGTGTTTAGTTACGTTTATTTATCAAAGAATGTAAATTACTTTCAATTATTACGTGCCCGATATCTTTAGATAATAGTCTAATAGAAGTATATTTTTATTATTTCAATAATCAACAAGGTCAAACACTCTATGACAAAATTTCATGGATATATGTTTTTGAGCCGTTTCTAAAAGTTTGACAATTTAATTTGAAATATTTATCTGGTTTTGTAACCTCTTTAGTGAAGAATGGTAGCCTAGTTTAGTTTTTGTTAATTTTGCAGTAAGTAAGGTATGTCTGGACCAACGTGCAAGTTTATAAGGAATATTGATTTTTTTTTTGTGACTTATGTTACTTTTTATTGTTTATAATTGCTGTTCTTCTCTGTCTTAATTAGGACGTTAACGACTGCATGGCATCGTTTCATTTAATTAATTACTATAGTCCAGGTTTCTACGTCAATTAAACACATATCACAGGTTTGAAATAGCGAAATTATTAATTTCGAGGTGTTGTTTGGTGGTCCAAGAAACGAGTGCAAGGAAACAGACCACCAGATGTGATGGGGTGATTAAATAAAGCCAGTAATTAGAGACACTTCACATGATGTACCTACTTGGATGTTGGGCAATACATTTCGGTGGCGAGCAATTCTGAGGGGGGCTATATCAACCATCAAAGATGCTGTCCCATTATGACCACGACAGATCTGTCAAGAGCGACATAACTGAGAAGAAGAAATGGTTCATTAATTTGTAAAAACTATTACACATAAGAGAAACAAAATTTAAGAATCCACATAATAATAATGAATGTAGTATATCCGGTATTACGAAACATTGAAATTAACTGTTTCTAATAGGAGTTGATGTATACGCCAGCATCCTCTAAGAGCATCTAATGGCATTGTCTATATAATATTACATAAGTAGCGCTTAATGTCGGTTCACGTTTTAAATATTATCGTTTACCGTGTACATATCGTAGTTATGTTTGTTTAACAATTCTTCACTTTTTATTCGAGTCTGTATAAGCGGTTTCAGAATCAGAACGTAATATCTATTCTTTGACTCAAATTATTTATTTTTCGTATCGTCTACAAAAAGGCGATATAATTTTACAGTCGACAAAATAAGGTATAATAAAAATTAATTCTTACTTTCATATTGAAACTGATGATTTTTAATAGCATTTATATTTAATTTAATCAATCTTATTGCCTGAAAATTACCGCTAAAGAGAGTAGGCAATATCAAGATGAAACCTAATGTCTTAAATAGAAGAATATAATTTAAAAAGTTAAAAGTAAGTAAATTCATTTTGATTTTCTACAGGCGGAGTTCAGGAATAGATTGAATTATTATATTAAAACTTCAATAATGTTTTCTTTGACGTTTGCCATTGGTTTTTGTAAATGATTTTCCCAAATTTCTTATAACAATCTGTATTGTTTACAACAAGGTTTTACATAAATTATCGCAGATTCCGTTATTTTTTATTTAAATCTGAATTAAATGAGAATTCTTTATTTCTCTTATGGCTGTACTCAACAAGTACCTCTTAGCCCGCTTGTCAACATTTACTTAGTTATATAAAAAGGTCTGTAATATCCTAACAAATTAAGGTCGTGATCATACATATAAATAGTGTTATCTAAATAAAATAAAAAATAGGTTATGTACGACATACACTGCAGTAAAACCTATAGGTGTTCAATATTATAACGGGAAAATTATAACTGCAAAGAGCTCTATTTTGGATACACTCGTCTTAAATTTTCTTTCTTGCCTTGTACAAATTACGATATAAATAATCTGCATTTTCGAATCGTTGTTCTCGGTGCTTCCAACGTAATTTAGATATATTTAAAGTTAATTCGCTGAATAAAATAAAATCTGATTAATAATCGTAAAATCATTTTAAGATATATATTTCATATATATTTTGCCATACAACAGAAAGAAGTGTACAATTGTAAAATGATTTTTAAAAAATCTTTTAAATTTTGATGTCTCATACATATCGAATATTGGCACCTGTGATTTTCAGAATATGTATGATGAGTGTAATTGAGAATAAGGCCTTATTTTAAAAAGTTCTAGGTTTAGTTTGACTTGTATTTTATTATGACTCGCTTCGTCGTCGTTCGTCTTGCGACCAGTTGTAGTCGAGGGAAACAAATATAATATATTTTTTGTCTAAAGTAGTAGAAAATGAGCGGTTGGCGCAATTCGAATGATTCAAAAATAAATCTCCTAAATGGAGATAAATGTTGCCTAATTTTAGTAAAAATAAATATTAATTCAAATGAAAGCATGGGTGAAAGTGGTAATAGATGATGCGAGAACATTTGATTATAAAGTATCGTTTGTATAAAATCCGACATACAGAGTACCATGAAAGCGAACGAAATGCTTGGTTTTTATCTTTAGACAGGTCATAAATTCAGACGGAAAGTAATAAATAGCACATTTTTTCACCTTGTTGTTGGGCTCGGCCTGTAAGAGTATGTATGTTGTTGAATCCATGATACAAGGCACTGCTATATTGTAATGGTACTCTTAAAATAGACAGTCTAATGCGATAACATTACTACAAGCTTTTATTTAATTTGCATAATTTTAGTTAGTGAACGTCAAAGCTTTCAAGCTAAATTTGAGCTAGTTTTATTTATCTTCACAAGGACTTTGGTCGGGTATTATCCAGAGTTTTGATTATGAAACTGTGGGCTAATTTCCTAATTTCAATGACTACCGCAATACCTTTCAAAGATATAACGATTTATGGAATTATCTAACGTTAAAAGTCTCAAGTCATATAGAGAGCGCTTAGATTACTTTAATTTTATCTCACTGGATATGCGTAGACAAATGTTGGACTTGATATTTTTGAAAAACTTGCTTTGAGGTATCGTTGATTGTCCAAACTTATTATGTAGGGTAAATTTTGCTGCCCCGATCAGGCCACAGAGATCAAATAATATCAAATTGTTTGCTTTTCCCAAGTATCACACTAATCTTAGACTTCACAGCCCGTTGTCTCGGATATACTCTGCTTATGGAATCTACCAGGATGAATTGGATTTAGTGATTTCTTCTGTTCGGGCCATAAAGAAACTTGTTTGTAATTGTTAATTGTTAATCAATTTATCTGTATCTTGCGCCCTGGATCCAATGTGGAATGATGTAGATTAATTGATGATTGTTAGTTTATTATTATATATATATTAATTGGTTATTGATAATTTATAATTAATAATAATATTTTTTTTTATGTTACTATCAATTTAATGCATGCAGTGTTCTCTTGTAAGTGGTGGGGCAATAGGCATGTATTTTTTTTGTGCATTTCTCTTTATATTGTCATGTAACATTGTGCTCACTGTTAGAGAACCAAAATAAATAAATAAATAAAAGTCGCAATCGCTTTACTACTTACTTACTTAAAACTTATTTGCGACAAACGCTTGGACAATTACAATTTAAGTCAAAAGTGAATTTGTTCATCCACAATCTTAAAAAAATTCGCATTCGCTATCTCTATCAGATATCAAGTAGTTGTAGCGTTCGTAAATATCTTTCGAATTTAAAGGAATCGGGATAGATTTTAAAATTATACAATTAGGCCTCAGGAAGGTATACATAGTAATCCTGTAGAGTTTGGGCTAGTTTGATTTGTTTATACAAGATCTAAGCGCAAAGTTCTAGAATAATTAGAATCTTGTATAATTAGTCAAATAATTATAGTTCTTGTAAAGTTGTTTATCAATACAACAATAGCATAAGTTTAAAAAGTTAAATATAATTTAAAAGGGTATATGAGGATTTGAAGGGTATGTGAAATAAGTTAAGTGAACATAAGCTCCGAAATTTTTCAATTTTAAAAACAGATATTTGAAATTTTTAAGCATTGGTTTGAATAAACCTCTCAATTAGCGTTTGAATATTCTGTGTAAGTGTTATCTACGAAAAGTTTGCATAACTGAGTGAAAAATAATCTCAATACAATGACAGAGTCAAAAAGTGTAATTATCGGCAAAACCCATGGATAATGTATTGTATCTGATCAACAAAAGATTGTAAGTAGTGACTACTTATGAACTATTCTAAACTGCGCCTCAAAAAGTTATCAAAAGTGCAAATATTTAAATGTACCAAAACAAGCGGTTATTTTTATTTAAATGTAAACAAATTCTACAGAACTGTGAATCATAATTTCTTGGCATAGGATCCATATTGCAGTAACATGATGTGCAGAGCCATCTAGCGATATTAATAGTCCCTATATAGTAAATCCATACAAGACGATCTTATGGTGGATCAATTGTCCGTCGTAAGTAACTGCAAAATTGAACATCGTTACTAACTCTGCTATAGCCCAACGGTATTATCGTCTACGGCGTCTCTGCAGGCTGCGGTTCAAATCCACGTAAACGAATACTTTTTTATTTATAAATAATTTCTTCCGAATAACATGGATCCGAAAAACATAAAATGTAGAAAATGTAAGAACAACATTAAAACTAGACAATTTCTAAAATGTCACAAATGCCGAAATACCTACAATAAAGACTGTGCAAATGTAACTGCAAAGCGATTCCAACTAATGAGAAAGGAAAATAAAGAGCGATGGTCTTGTGATATTTGTATCGACAAAAGGAATCAATCGCTAAAAAGTCAAGAAACACCGCAACGAAAACGGCCTGTCACATCAAGGCCAAGTTTCATTAACAATAATAACATTCCTATAATAAGAAAGGGTACTACCAGTTTAAATGATTCACTTAATTCCTCGCTAACGTCAAATAATTCTGACTATTTGGCTAAGAGTTTGCCGGACATCTCGACTACTGCCCAAGATGTGGATGTGCATCCACAACGAAATAGCTCAGTTAAAACTCGAACTCGATAAGGCCCATGCGGAAATTGAAAACTTGGTGATGGAAAATACATCTTTGAAAAAGCTTTCATGCGAGCAGCAAAAGAAGATAATGCAATATAAAAATGTATTCTATGGATCACCTAAAATGACTAAATCGCAGCAAGCAAGTATGAGAAAAAGTACAATTCAGTATGATATGGACGGTGAAAATAATTACATAGCTCAAAATGTCACATCTGAAGCGGAAAAACTGGAGATACAATCTACTTTTACAGAAAATATACAAAATGAAGCGAACAGTAAGATAACCAAATTGACGTCTATTTGTGATACAGAGAACTCGCGAAACATATTTATTCTAGGAGATGAACGATGCGTAGGAATGGCTTCTCAACTAAGTGCACTGAGATTTCACAGTAAATATGAGAAGTATTCGATTAGTTCCACTACCAGACCTTCAGGTTTACTCAGTGACATTTTAAATGACTGTAAGAAAATCCCAGATTCTTCACTTAACTACCTAATTTTGGGTATTGGAGACAAAGACTCCGATTCTACTAAACTAATTATTGACTTAGCTGTTACATTGAGGCAATTTGAAAAATTTAATGTGATATTATTGCCTGTTAAGAACTGTGACATGAATTCAGAACCTAACTTAGCTTTAAGAAAGTTTTGTCATAACATGCCAAATTGTAATTATTTAAATGTTGACCCAAGTTTGCGTAAATAGGTTAGACAAGAAATTATTATGACCTGTAAAAAGATTAACATGGTTGTGGACTTACAAGATTATACATATAAATATTTACGTCCGGAAGCTCTGCGCAAAATTGTTAGATCTGCAAATGAAATTAATAAACTTAAAAAAATAAAATCTCTTGCACCAAGGAAGGGCACTATTCCTTATTACTTTCCTAAAGTGAAGAGACAAATTCATGAATCTGTAACTTCCATTTGTATAGATGAAAATATAAACAATTCGTTTTTACGTCCTTAATGAAGTTAAATATATTCTATTTCACCAAAACATAGCGGGTTTAATAAATAAACTAGATATGATTGAATTTACTTTAAACGAGTTTTCAGAAAAAAATCAAAACATAGACATACTTTGTTTTAGCGAAACATTTATAAAAAAGGGAGACGAATTACATGTCAAACTTAAAAACTTTAAATTAGCTTCTTCGTATTGTAGGATAAAAGAAAAGCGTGGTGGTGTGTCTATTTGACTAAGAAACTACATAGACTTCACAGAAATCCCTATCTGTCTGGAACTGTCTACTGACTACGAATTTGAATGTTGTGGTGTATATGTCGCAGTAAGATAGATAAAGCCGTAATATAGTTATATCCCTAGGGATATAATTATATACCGTAACATAGTTATACGGAAGCGATTCATTACTATCTCACTAGGAATATAGTTATAAAGCGGTCCAAGTTTAGTGATATACTTATATTACTAGATTAAGTTTAGTGAAATAGCTGCCGAAAACTTAAGAAAAGCCGCACAAAAAATGAAAACCCACTCATCACACAAATTTACTGACATTGACGTAGGATCTTCAGTTCTTATAGAGATACCAAAGATAGATCGTGGACTATTGGGTCAATAAAATGTATTAGGAAATGTTTTAGAAAAGCGGAATGAATGTGATAAAATTGGAACATCAGTTGGTATCCTGAAAGATTGGTTACCCAGAAATGCAATACAGCTTTCAAACATTACTTTGAATGATCCTATACCAAATGAAAACTTGTCACTGAGAGAAATATGGTCTTGGATGCGTAGTGGATAAGCGCCGCGGCCCGCGATCGTTGTCGTTACAAATTATTATCTCGAGCTACTCCGTGCTTCGGAAGGCACGTTAAGCCGTTGGTCCCGGCTGCATTTGCAGCGTGGAGGGTCGTGGCCCATCCTCCTTAACCATCCTGGCTGAAGGCCTGAGCCCCTGCAGTGGGGACGTGAAAGGGCTGGTGATGATGATGATGATAAAGAAACCAAGATCTCAACTTATTTGATAAGAAATAAAGATATCTCAAAACTGTTCATTAGCTATAAAATATTTAATGTTTGATTACATAGTTTTAATTGAATTGTTTTGTTGTTTAAATTCCAAAATAATATGATCGTTTTAATTATAATTAAAATTACTTTAATACACGTTAATGTCACAAAGTATTGTAACTAACTGCAGGATACATAAAGTTGATTTTTAATTAAGGATAAAACCAATATAATATTGTTTTATTTAATTATATATGGTAGATATCTATTTCACTAAGCTTAATCAAGTAATATATTTATTTCACTGAACTTAATCTAGTAATATAAGTATATCACTAAACTTGGACCGCTTTATAACTTTATTCCTAGTGAGATAGTAATGAATCGCTTCCGTATAACTATGTTACGGTATATAATTATATCCCTAGGGATATAACTACGATATATTACGGCTTTATCTATCTTACTGCGACATATACATACCCTCTATAGACTGCTCCATAGTTTGTGTTTATAGAATACCTAACAGTAATTTAAACATATTCTTTGACAAATTAGAAACACTACTCCACAAACTGACATCTAAATATAATAATAAAATTATAATTGCGGGGGACACCAATATAGATTTGCTGAAGAATAATGGTCCATCATCATTTAAGGATTTATTAATGAATTATAACATTTTCCCTCACATAAATGAACTACCAGACTTGCATCCTGCATCGATCACGTAATGAGTAACATGCGTGACGCAACAGGCCTGGTTCATCGTTTGTACTTATCCGACCATAACACAGGTCAAACACTGACATTTTCTGCTAAAAAGACATTTTCTGCCAATCAGTGGTTTGTTCTGAGAAGAGACTTTTCGAAAGAAAACCTCGAAAATTTTTTTGAGTACTTAAGTAGTGTTTATTGGACGGACGTGTCTAATTGTAACGATTTTAATTCAGCATTTAATATCTTTCATGATCTTTTTTGCCTTTTATATAATCTTTGTTTTCCATTAATAAAAATAAAAATAAATTCCAAAGACAAGTCTCCTAGGTGGCTCACAAGAGGCATTAAGCAAGGATGTGCAAGGAAAAGACAATTAAGATTCCAATACTATAAAAACAAAAGTGACTCAAATAAACAAGCTTATAGAACATACAGTAAAATACTCAGGAATTGCATAAATGACTGTAAGTTAAATTCAAATCGTAAATATATACATAAGGCACAAAATAAATGTAAAGCTAGCTGGGATATCATTAACGATAAAGTGGAAAAGAGATGTACGGCTTATCAAAGCATTGAAAAGATCGAAATTAGAAGCAATTATATTGATCATCCACTCGAAATAGCTACTGCCTTTAATAATTATTTTATTGACAGAAATAGGCAACTGTCGAATGACAACAGACACATTAACACAATTGATAGGATTAATGCATCAATTTTTCTATGTTCAGTACAAGAAGTAGTAAAAGTAATAAAAATTGAAAAATACCAAATCCGTTGGATTTGATGACATTCCTACTTTCATACTGAAACAGTGTGCTGAGTTAATAGCCCCTATTTTAGTTTGTTTAATTAATGCCTCGCTCACAGAAGGTAAATTTCCAGATAGATTGAAAAAAACTATTGTTCAGCCACTACATAAAAAGAACAGTAAACTGGATTTACCAAACTATAGACCTATAGCATTATTGTCTATATTTTCGAAAGTGTTAGAGAGACTGTTCTTAATAAGACTAGAAACATTTTTAGAGAAACATAGGATAATCAAAGAAGAGCAAAACGGATTTCAAAAGAAAAAATCAACGACACTCGCTTGTTTTTCTCTGAATAAAGCAATAACCGAAAATCTTGATAAGAAGAATAAGGTGACTGCTATATTTTATGATATGACAAGTGCTTTCGATATGGTTGATCATAACATATTACTGGATAAATGTGAACGGTACGGTATAAGAGGTCCGGCGCTGAAATGGATTCAAAGTTATCTCGCCGGTCGTGTGCAATGTACGGAAATCAGTCGTGTTGATTCTAGCGAAACTTCCGTACATTATAGATCTGATTATCAGCCAATTTTGAATGGCGTTCCACAAGGTTTAATACTGGACCCTGTCCTATTTTTAATTTATATAAATAACTTACCTGACATTATCAATCACCAATATATTTTATTTGCTGACGGTATCTGTGTACTTATACCAGAAAATAAAAAAAGTGACATTTCATATATTGATACGATAAATTCCAGTATCGACGATGTAATGACATGATTAAATTCGAACAAGATACAAGCTAATCTTTCGAAAACAAAATTCGTTCAGTTTTCGAAATATAATGCAAATGTGCCAAAATTGATGCTACATTATCAGGGACAAGAAATAAAACAGGCATCTGAAATTACATTCTTAGGATTAACGATGGACTCTTATTGCAACTGGAAGACACATATTCAAAATGTGTGTAAGAGAATCAACAAGTTTGTGTATGCATTAAAAGTAATAAAAAGTACTGCCGGTGCGGACGCTGCCCTTATGGCGTATCATGGCTATTTTGTTTCCAATTTAAGGTAAGGTCTTATTTTGTGGGGAGGCAGCTGTCAATCAAATAAAGTCTCTATAGCACAAAAAAATGTGTTCGAAGTATAAATGGTTCTAAACCACGTGATAGCTGTCGACCGCTATTTAAAAAACTTAATTTATTAACATTAACTTGTTTGTACATTCTAGAAGCGGGTTGTTTCGTTAAAAACATTCTCACTTATTTGTACAATCTTGTCAAGTTAGTGGATACTCACGTAGAGACCCAACTAAAATTCTGATTCCTAATTGTAGAAGCATGTTAAGCCACAAAAATTGTAATATGATGACATCTTTATTATACAATCATATACCCAATACCATAAGAGAGTTGCCATTCGCTCTGTTTGCAAAAAAGCTGAAAGTGTGGTTAGTAGAGAAAGGTTTTTACTCTATTAACGAATATTTTGCTTGCAGAATTTAAAGTTAACTTAACTACGAGTATATTAATGATAAGGGTGTAGGCATATTGTTCTGACATAAGATGTATAATGTATTTATCTTTTATTAAAAATTTAATGATAGCGGACATATTTAATAAATTTTTATGAAAAATAATAGTGATGTACCTTTAATAATTTTCATGACATACAAATTAATTGCTCTTTTTATAATTTCTATATTCTGCGTGCCTAAAATTGGTGTAATATGTAGCGGTTATAAACTAATATTAAGAACGAATGTATTATTACCATGTTACTTGCAGAATAAAATATTTTGTATTTGTATTATAATGCTATTTAATCAAATTAAGGTATTTTAAAAACTGATATGAACTCATTTCGTATGATATAATAGTGCAACGTCTCAGTAATGGAGAATATGAGCATTTCATTGTTATAAAAAGTTAGAAATTAAACATAACTTTAGAATAATGACGCTGCCTTTGACGAAAAATATCGATGATATTCCAGTTAAAAAATAATATTTTAAATAATGTAGTTATAATTTGTTTTTATCGAGTTACTCCATGCTTCGGAAGGCACGTTAAGCCATTGGTCTTGACTGCATTTGCAGTCGTAGATAGCCTCCAATCCGCATTGGGCCAGCGTGGAGGGTCATAGCCCATCCTCCTTAACCTAGCATAAGGAAAGCGTGTGGCCCTGCAGTGGGGACGTAAAAGGCCCGATAATGATGATTCTATTGCGTTGGGTAAAACGTTGTCACTATGAAATAAGATCCTATGTTAAAAAATTAAGTATTGTGAGTGTGTCTTATAAGTATTGTTTGTAGTCTTAGTCTAAGTGAACACGGAAAATGTAAATGATTCGAAACCTTCGTGTTGTAAAAACGTTTAACAGTAGTCTTATTTTATGAATCGTGCGCGTGAAAATACAAGAAACACGTATAATAACACCAGTTTTTATTTTCTTCAACGAATAATGATTTAAAGTTAAAATAATAACGTTTATCTAATTATGGAAGACACGAAGACAAATTTATATAAGCAAGACAGATTTCTTTGTTATTGAGAAACTGTAATTTAATTTTGCTAAATAGAACTTAATTTGATTTTGCTTTTTATTATATTATTTACTATTAAAGACAATTTCGCTTTCATATTTAAAATATTTGTCTTATAAATAATACTTGGAAATAAAAACAATTACGCAAGTTATTGTCAACAGCGTCAACAGAGATTAGGCTAGCCGTAAGTTACCGCTTAAAATCTATAGTAGTTCCCATTCATCATCATCAGCCCTTTTACGTCCCCACTGCAGGCTCAGGCCTTCCTTATGGATGGTTAAGGAGGATGGGCCATGACTCTCCACGTTGGCCCAATGCGGATTGGAGGGTATCAACGACTGCAAATGCAGCCGGGACACGAAGTAGCTCAAGATAATAATTTCCTCCCGACCGACCCTTGTGAAAGTTGCTAAACGACAACGATCGCGGGCCTTACTAGAAATTAACTTTAAATTATAAAACTTACAGAAAGGCCTCATAATACATCAATCTTTTTATCGAAACAAACATTTTTGAAGAGTATTGTTAGGTATGGATTTTATCGATAAAAAAAATATATTACGTTTAGATATTTCTCAGAACGATTTCTACAATGACTATGCTTATTATTTTAGGCATAAAATTGTCCTTATTTTTTTTCCATCTTTACGTATTGCTTTTTTTACATTAGCTTTATGTTTTTCGAATACAAAATTTTAAAATTACAGATATTATTTTTAAGGTTTGAATGATTCAGCGCTCGTTTTGCAAGTCGCTGATTTGAATAGTAAATTTTATGGCTTGTATTATTTCGTATGTAAATTATGGTTCTGAATAAAAACTGAATAGTTTGTAAAAGGATATAGAGAAAACGCTAAGAAATTTCGATGATAGATAGCGTATTACTTGAAATAATCATCGGCTGAATTTTTCATGTAAAATAATACGATAACGAATTAAAAACCTAATATTACTTCTTGATAGTCTTAGAAGCTTTCATAAGATAATTTTATCCTATTTTAATTTAACCTATGATAAACTTTTTTACACGAATGCCCAAAAAAGGAGAGTATTGTGTTTAGGGTTAATGTATAATAGTCTCTTTATTCCACCATAATTTGAAAGACTAAACGGATATTAATGTATAGGGTATAATTAATAATGTTACATCTTTCCGAATATCACTGGAACACATATTTTTTAATAATATTCGATATGGCGGATGTATGAAGTCATTTAAAAAAGTGTTAACTTTTTTCTTTAAAAGTCTTGATGAGTACATTCCAATAATGTATAATTACCCGCGCACTAAAATGAATAAAAAAGATACAAATAATTTACCAAAAAAAAACAAAAATAAAAAGTTGTATAATACGTGTTTCTTTTCTTTTATTTTAAGTTCTATTTTTTAATTTTTGATTTTAATTTGTCTTAGTCATTGATCTTTTTTTACTAATGTCTTTATGCGCTACAATCAATCTGCTTGATATAACCCAAGCGAAAGTTTCGTTTAAGAAATAATAATATTTGTGAAATAGAAATACCAACAAAGGACGATACTTGTTTTTCCAATAAATAATTTATTAGTAGTAAGTAATTGCTTGGTTTAATTTGGTCGCGCCACCGGTAAAGATTTTACCAGCCTTTGGAGGGGAAATTAAATTTGTTGTCAAGATTCAAGTAAAGGCTCCTCGTAAATACAACGAATTTCTAAATGAGGAAGAAAGTATGAAAAAATAATTCAATGACGTTACGATCCCTTAAAATTTTGTGGTGTTCATTTTATGCATTCAGATTTTATTTTTAACTAGGTAGTTGTTCGTTCCCGTTCCCATGCAAATTAAGCCCATGTGCGTTTCAGAAGTTGCGTTGCATATTCTATGCAAATTAAAGTATTCCTTTTTATGATATTTTTATAGAAGTAATAATATTAACTGATAATTGAAAAATAATGAGTTATCGCCTAATTTATAATTAAGTTAATGTCATGTACATTAAGAATATTTTTCAATATAGCACTGTGAAAGCAAAATTGATCAAATATAATATAATAATTAAGAAAAAAAAAATTATCAAAAGTTTAAATATTTGTAAAAATATTACTTTCGAATGTTTGGGTGGATCGCCTGAACATTGATGAAAATACGCTCTGTAGTAGCGAAAAAGTAATAAGTACTTGAAAAATTCGTCAGTCCTGTTAGGTCCTAGGTATCTCAGTGGTTAGAACAGTCGCCCGGACTGCCATAGGTCATCGGTTCGAGTTCCATCTCAGAGTGCCAGGGACGAAGTGGATATTTAAGCGTTTTTCATTAATAATAATTAGTAATTGTTAAGTTTTATTTTATGATACTAGCTTTCTACCAGGGACTTCACCCGCGTGGTTTCTGTACTGAACATCATCATCATCATCAGTCCTTTTACGTCCCAACTGTAGTGGCTCAGGCCTTCCTTATGGATGGTTAAGGAGGATGGGCCATGAACCTCCACGCTGAACCAATGCGGATTGGAGGGTATTAACGACTGAAAATGCAGCCAGGACCAAACGCTTAACGTGCCTTCCGAAGCAGGGAGTAGCTCGAGATAATAATTTTTTTGGTCACCCATCGCGTGACCGACCCTTGCAAAAGTTACCTTAACGACAATGATCGCGGGCCGCGGCGTTTATCCACTACGCCACCGAGTTACTCGCACAAGATAAAGGTTTGTATGTACTGAACATACAAACCTTTATGGGTCATTCTACTTTAAGAGGAATAATAGGTGGCAACATAAAAAATCACACATTATTTGAAAATTTGAAGGAAATGACAATAATTAAGTATAGTAAATAACAAATACTTTGACTCCACTAAATTGCAATACCTAAATTAGCATAGTTTGGTTATAATTGCAAGTTTACCGACAAAAAAGTATCTACCCGGCCTGTCCCTTTACTATTCTGTAACAGAGTTTTTGAAATTTAATACATTTCTGATATATTCTGTGTTGAGCTTTATTTATAATATAAAGATGCGTAACCAATCATTATCAATACTCAAATCGACTCACAAATAACTTTTATTTTCTATTTTTAAAAATAACGCGTGTTTTGTCCCTCGTATTTTATGTCTCCTCCCCTGGACATATTTGGTCCGTTTAAAAATGCAGTTAAAGTACTATGGTGTAGCAAATTTAAGTCTTGGAGCATTTGTTTCAAAGTGAAGTTAACTACAAACGTCGCCCGAGCGAATCGCGTGCTCTCATTAGCGGACAGTCCGACCACGCGTCTCGCGCGGATATCAATACATAGTTTTCTGATAGTTTCCTTTTTTCAATGAAAACGTCTCTACCCTGCCGTATTTCCCCTGCCTCATGAAATGCCAGGGTAGAGACCTTACATCCAGGGTAAATACGGACCTATCATATTAGTAATTTCTTAGTATTTTACATATATTATCCTTCGTAAAAAAGTAATTTGTTAACATAAATACGTTTTTTTTTTAATTTGAGTTATGGTGTACGTTACTTTTACACTATGTAGTAGTTTTATATTCGAAGTTTATACGTTATTTTGCTGCCCAAAGAGCTTATTTAAAGTAATTATGTGTCTGACTTTAAAATATCCCACAAATGACCTATTTAATGCATTTAAGCTGTAACTTCTCTTTTTTTAGATCATGGCTTCCCGAAAAAAACTAACTCGTGAGGAAAGTTTAGAAAAGAAGCGTCTGGCTGAAAGATTGCGGTACCAACGCATCAAAAATGATCCCGAAAAGTATGCGCAACAGAAAGAAAAGGAAAAGAAGAAAAATGAAAGAAAAAAAGAAAGAGGAACTATTAAGACTGTAGATCAAATGACACCCAGAGAAAAACGAAAAGCTAGAAAATTATGGAAAGAAAAAGCAAAACAACGGAGACGACGTTTAGTACTTCAAGATATCAGTAATGCCCCTGTAACCCCACCTAGTTCAGGCAATGATGTTCCTGTTAATGAAAATAATAACCAACGAGTGCAAGCTGGACGTAAGAGGTCGATCCGTGCAAGGCGAACAAGAAATTTATTGATAATAAAAAAGGCTGCTCAAATAGTTAAACTTAAATCAACCGCTGAACGTTATAAAAAACAACTTCAAAGATCCAACAAACCAAACAAAGAGCTAACTCCAAACTCAAAAGTGAACAAGATACTTAATTCGCCACAATCGAGAGATATTGTCAAGAAAAAATTATTACGTGAAGAAGTTCTTACTCAACAATTAAAAGATAATTTTTCAGAACTTTCAACACAAAATGAGAAAAGAATGTTTTAGAGAATTATAAGCGTTAAATTAGTGACAAAATACGGAGTTTTAGAAAAAGAAAAGAAATTGAAGCCTGTAAAGAAAAGAAAAGAAAAATTAACATTAACAGAACAAAAGCGAAAGGAATGGAAAAAATCCATAATTTTGAGAGAAATGATTGAAAATTTCATGGAAGAAGATTCAAATAGTAGAATGTGTGCCAGTAAAAAGACGTTGTAACAAAACAAGGAGTAAGAAAACAGAAACGAGTAATGTTGGATACCTTAATAAACTTGCACAATTTTTTCATAGAAAAGTCCAACATTAAAATTAGTTATGCACTTTTCTGCATGTTCCGTCCCTTTTGGGTTGTCCAGTCGCGATGTGACAAACGTGACACTTGCTGGTGTGTAACGCATTGTAACATTGATTTGATTTTAAGTTGTCTACACCAAGCAAAGATAATATCGGTGTCAAACTACGTGGGTCTTTTAAATACGATTTGTTGCAACAGATACGACGAAAAATGTCTTTCGAGAGAATGTAAGACCTGTATTAACAAAAACCTCTGCTACAACGAATTTGATAATTCTCATCCGCTACTCTATAAAAAGTGGCAATCTGTGCCTCAAGATTATGTCGATATAAAAACTAAAAAGACACGAAAAGTTATAAAGTGCATAAAAAACACAACAGAAATATACCCCCGAGATTTAATGTCAGACTTGCAAAGTAAAACCGAAATCTTGCTTCGACACGAGTTGAATATAGTGCATCAATATATGGCTGTAAAATCAAAAAAGGAAACCCTCACAGAGCGAGACGCTATTATTCATGTTGATTTCAGTGAAAATTATCAAACAAGATACGCCCAAGAAGTGCAATCGTTTCATTTCGGAGGATCAAGAGAGCAGTTAAGTATCTATACGGTTGTGGTTTACACCAAAGAAAATAATGGAGAGTTAAAATGCTCTTGTTATTGCACGCTTTCAAAAAATTTATCTCACTCACCGCCAGCTATTTAGGCACATTTATAGCCCATACTTGACAGCCTTCCCACAGAAGTAACCAATTTGCATTTTTTGAGTGATGGGGCGGTCACACAATACCGTAATAAAATCATGTTCCATGCATTAGCAACAAAATTACATGATTTTTACCAAAATCTCATAAACTTCACGTGGAATTACTACGAAGCTGGCCTCGGCAAGGGAGCTCCTGATGGAGTAGGTGCGACGTGCAAAAGAACTGCGGATAGAATTGTTGGAACTGGGAACGACGTTTCATCGCTAGAAGATTTGAAGAACGCCCTCCAAAAAAACTGTCCTAATATAAATGTGGTGACTACTGATGACGATGACATTTTAAAGAAAGAAGAGGAACTTAGCACTGTAGATTTGAAAGCTTTCTCAGGTACCATAAAGGTCCATCAAGTTACAGGAAGTATATTTCTACCCAACCGCTTAACAATGAAGAGCTTGAGTTGCTTCTGCAATCTTGAGGCCTGCAATCACTTTGTGCTTGGTACCATGGAATTTGCAACAAAGAATACGAGACCGCGCCTTGATGTTGACAATGTATATGGGTCTGAATCTGATGACGAACCATTACTTAACTACAAAATCTCAAAGCAGCTACAAACATCTTCTCTGCCTTGTGCCGCTGTTTCCAAAAATCTTGAAGTCGAACCTTCAACATCTGGTTTGAAAAATAAATTCAACAATGGCGAATTTGTCTTGGTGGGAATTTACATAAAGGCACAGAATAACGATACGTAGCTATGTGCACAGGGATTGAAGAAGATAATGAAGAGCAAGTAATATTCTGCAAAATTTGTGACAACACTGTTAAAAAATTCAGAATTGATGACAACGACGTTTCTTTCATCTCATGGGATCAGATTATAGAAAAGATACCAGCCCCCAACTTAAAAATGAAAGGGCAGCGTATTTATTATGAATTTCACCAAAGTATTAACGTATTTGAAAAGGCATGACCTCATTTGTTATCTTTTTATATAATTTTATTCCTTTAAATGAAAGCTCCATATGTTTATGTTTTAACAGAGCATTCATGATCTTTATTTATCATATCGCAATACATGCAACTTATGTGCCATTAAATAATTTATTTTCTTTAAGAACTTGTAGGAAAAAATACTGTGATTTTTGTCAGTAGATACTAAGTAATTTTGTTTTCTATGTCCTAATTATTTAAGTTACATTAAAAAACTGCATTGAAATTGAAGTCTGATCTTATAGTTGTAAACTATAACAAAAAAATTTATATTAAAGTTGATTCTTATGGATAAAATTATTTTTCTTTCAATGTATCTTTCCCCTGTAAGGTAAATTATCCTACCCTGGCCTTTGTGTCTCTACCCTGGATCCTGTATCTCCCCTGGTACATAAAAACTCTTGTAAAAATAGATAAATTAACTGGCCATCTTAAACAAGTATACAAAATATCTGATAACATACTTCTATATCGGAAAAATATATTATTTCAAATATTTATATCCTGCCACTTTTCTTAATATCAGATGTTCTTTTAACGTAGAATGACCCTTATCTTGAGTCAATCTGTATATTGATGAAAACCGCACTAAAGTCCGTTGTGTAATCTAAAAGATTTCAGGGTATAGACAGCGGAAAGCGACTTTGTTTTATACTATGTATACAAGAATATAAAAGTAGCAGTATCGTAAATCTCCTTGAGGGATTGTGAATGGTACAACAGAAACGAAAAAATGTTATTAAACGTTTTCGTTTTATTTTTATATTAGACAACATCATAAATTATTCAAACTCCAAGATAAGGAAGAAACAATAAGGAAATACAGAAATTGTAAATCTAAAATGCCCAATTACGGAAAACTCAAAAACGGGGTTTGTAATTGTTCTATTTTACCGTTTTAATTATATTATATAGGTAATCATACTAACTGTTTTTATATTCCTTTTTTTACCCTTTAATAAATCAAGTTCTCAAGCTTAGTCAAGTCTTTTATTCATTTGCCTAAGCATCTAAACCTTCACAACGAAATGGCTAAGACAGTCGATTTGTTATGAGTATTTTTGTTTTACTATCAGATATGCCACCGCAATACAATGGAGATATAAAAACTCCCCTATCAATCAATCATTTATTGCATAAAATATGGTGCGGGTACAACAGATGTCATAAAATAATGGTATCACCTATTTACTCTGTGACGGTGTGCAATAGTTTTATTACGTAAAAGATATTAGTTTTAATTTATAATAAGTCTTTAATTAATTTATATTATAACCTATTCATGCTTTACCTCATTATTATTTTATTAGCACATCATTGACTTATAACATTTGATACAGATTATTTCGGTCTTATTATTTAAAAACATTAAATAGCAGTTATTTTAAAAGTAAATTAATTTACATGTTATAATAATAATAAGTCACGTATGCTTGATATATAAGTCTATGTCAATTACAAAATAATTTTATCATACTCATTATAAACTATGTTGTTGTATATAATATAGCGTCATTTACTTTACTAAAACTGTTTACATTCCAAATATTCCTGTATCGAGTAAAATTATTTGTTCAGAAGCCACTCCGTCAAGGCCTTTTAAAATGTTTTTGTTAATCGGCAAATCTACTAGTTTCGATGGAAGCTTGTTGAATATATTATAGCCATATAAAATACATTTTTTTGAATAATGTCAAATTACATTTCGGAATAATAATTTTATTTTGTCTCGAGCTTCGTGAGTCTGTTTTTATCTCTCGGACGTTAGTATAATATTGTGGATTATTTTTTATAAATAAACACAGTTCACAAATACAAACGCAAGGCAAAGGTAATATTTTTAATTCTATGAACATAGCTTTACAAGACTATACCTATGTTCTCCGATAAATTTGAAATTTTCATTGCTTCTTAAAAAAGAAAATTAAGTGCCGCCTCATTATTCCTCGTCCGTCTGGCTGATGTAATTAATGGCTTGAATTTATTGTTAGATTCGCTGGTAAATATTTGCTGAAAGGCGTCACCGTTCCACGTCGTTACTGGTTTGGCGTTTACACCCTTTGTAATAGGTTAACATAATTAGTCTGTGTCTTGGGAAGTCTGTGCTTAGACTGTAATACTCCCTCTCTCTATCTTCCGCTATCACCCGGTTTTTGACATGAGAATTTAAAGTTAAGCACGACTCAAACTTTATTTAAACGTCACTTAAACAGGTTTTCGTTTCTGATTTAAGTTTTTTTAATGATCAGTTGATAACATTTTGATAAAACTAGGACTCTTTGTTTTGGCAAACGTAAAAAACTTAAGTTGTTGAGAATAATCAGTTTAGATTTTGTACTTTTCTTAATTCAGAAACCGGCCTTATGGCAAACATTACAAGATGTTATATTTTTGATTAATTTTGCATTCTCAATGCCATAATGAAATATTTTTTAAGCATTTTGTATTAAGAATATTACAAGATGTATTATTGTAAGTGCTTTACTAAATAAATAAATAAATTTATTAAATATTTATTAGTCGCTTTATTTCCAATACACAAAATATGGGAAAAAAATACAATGCGTTTTTAAATACATAAAACGTGCCATGGTCCCTATTAGGTATAGGTCTCCTCGAGGTGAATAAAAATACGCCTTAATAATAATTATTATTATGAAAAACCCAAAACCACAACATTTAGTACGTTTTTATGCCAAATAAACTCGGATTCTATAACCAATTAAATAGATACAGTTATTTTTTTTCAATGACTACTTAACAATATCATTTCTTGGACCTTGGTGTGCCTTGAGCTACCACGTGGCCCTAGCGCGGATTAGTGGACGTTGAAAACTGATTCAGGCGGAACTAACCCTATGGCTAGGCACCCACCTTATCACCGGATATTGCGAAAGTTGCTTAGCTATGTCATCGAGCAAAGATCGTATATTAAGTGACATAATTCGCAATAAAAATGCGTTTTTATTTATTCTTTTTTTACCTTGATATTTCTCTTGATAATAAGAACCTTAACAGAACAACGAAGTAATGTATAATATGAAGCCTAAATCTAAACGACAGCAAGAAATACACAGTGACTAATGCCTTGTTTATATTTGATAAAAACAATGATCTTTATGTCCACATTTTCGCTATATTAATTTGTCTGCTCTGTAAGTATTTCGATAAAAGTAAAATAACGATCGAATATAAATAAAGAAACGTTTTAAAACATTATTTAGCTCAAAATATTCTATTACGTTTTGCTCTAATATGATAGAGTATATTTAAATTTAGTCACTAATAGTTTAAATGTTGTGATACAGTTTGTTGAAACAGGAAAGTCAAATAATGTTACATAGATTATAAACTGTTGTGTGGTACCACCTTTTTTGATAACGCAGGAGAAACCTTAAACCAGGACTCCAACCACCCACCACCCAACTATAAAAAGGTCAGGTAGAGTATCCTACCTGGTAATATCCGTTGCGGATCACTATAGATGTAACTAGGTATCCTGCTAGGTGAGCCTAGTTTTCAATTCACAAGGCGAGTGACCTTAAGATATTCTCATATTTCGAAGACACGTCAATATTTACTAATATCTTATATCTCGTTAAGATTTTGACTTTATTTATTATTTAGTTAAAACGGTAACCCAGGTGAGAAAATAACTAAGTGTAACTGACTTCCACATCCAGTATGCCCAACTGCCCGCGCACAAATTCACATATACATACACACCACTCTATACGTGTTTCGCTCTTCGACGGAGCGTCCTCAGGAGTTGTAAGATCTTACAGTCCCAATCACTGAATGAGCACAGACAGGCATTTGCTGTATGACGCTATGAAGTTTTAACTTTTTTACTGTTAGAAAATTTAAAATTATGCAAATAAATTAAAAGTTATGGATTGAGATCAATTACAATTTCAATAAATGATATAATATTGTATTATTATACGAGTACATACGCAGAAGTGGAGAGAAGAATACGCTAACCAGAAGGCCTACTCTGTTTCACGAAAAATGAAATTTCGTCTATTTTCAAAACACTAATATTTTATTTATTTAATCTTTATGCCTATAAAATAGCAAATGACGGACTATACGAATAGCAAAGAACGATCCGAAATAAGTCGAATTTTCGTTCGTGTACAAACAGAGTAGGCCCTCTGTTCAACGTTAACACGATGCCTATTATTTCTAATCTTTCCAATACTTTCAGTTTCAAATCTTTATTAAAAGTGTGTAAAATTTCATTTGATAAATAATGATCGGTATTTAAGAAATGTTCCGCTAAATGATTTTATTATTTTAAAGTATCCATATTATAGGAATAAAAGTATTGGAATATTATATAAAAAAAATAGTTTTAACATGAACCAAGTCTGAAATTAAACCTTGCCTCACACGTAGCGATATTATACTTCGAATTTCGAAGTCGTTCCAGGCTTATAACAAACGCAATGGGTTGAGCCAATACGTCGTTCTGAGATTAAACATAAAATACCAAGATAGGTTCTTGAATTCAGTAAGTTGCGGTATCGATAACTCAGGTTAAAAGAAGTTTAGATGGTATTAACCTTCGACCAAATTAATATTAACTGAAATAATGGTAATCTTGTAACACTTTAACGAAATTGATGATACTGCTTTCCTAAAATTAAATAAACATTTCTAAGTTTAAAGCAATTTTGATGAGTAACACTTGAACTTTCATGCTACGTACTTGATATATTATATTAACATACTTCAGTAATTTCTGTTAGGTATTCAGGATTCTAGTAAGCTTCGTTAATGTTATTTGACTTTATCTGATGCCTTTGTTTCAAGGAGTCGCCATCTCTGAGGTCTCGATATTTATTCCCCGTCAGGTCAATGTAGAAGATGAACTTTGCTATATTGACTTGGGTCTGGGTGTTGTGATGCCCTTGTTGTAGTAGATTTCTATAATATAGGTATTACTAGCGTAGGATTAAAACAATGAATGTATGACATTATCTAACATTATTTTCCTAACATGAAAAATTCTTTGTCACTTGTTAACAGATTTTTAGACTATTATTTGCGCCCAAATTTGCATAATACCGCTAACCTAACCAATAAATATTGTCGTCTGAATCCGTATGCAAAATATCAGCTTAATCGGATAAGGATAACTGAATTAAAAACAATTGCAATATTTAACGACACAACACGACGAATGATAAATAAAAAACGTAAAATTAATAAGATTGAAACAAACAAATTCATTCATATTTTATTTGGAATCATACTGTTAACTCAATTTTATTATATGCTGCAGTGAAGTTGCTGAATATTTAATAAGTAGTTTTTTGTAAAAAATATTTCGTTTCTCTTTTGTTTTTGGAATATTGCCAAGGAAAGCGTCAGTAATATAAAGTACTGAAGTTTGATATAAAAGTACTAAAGTGTGTTGTAATAAAATATATTCATAAATTGATAATCATGTCCTTTTACTATCATCATCATCACCAGCCAAATAATGCCTCTAATACTGGGGTACAGGCTTTCCACCTGAAGAAATCGAATAGGGGGACCCACCACACGAGTCCAAAGCGTATTGTGGGTTAACGATTGCAGATACAGCAGAGATAAACCGCTTAACGTGCCTTCCGAAGTACGGAGGAGCTTGTTATATCAATTTATTTTAGTCACCTGCGACCACCTGCGACTGACCATTGCGAAAGTTTAATAACCTCAGGTTTCTTGCAAAACTAGAATATGAAGTTATAGTTTTACAATTTATTGGTTAACATTTTATCGCTAAGAGTGTGCGTTGATAAGAGAAAATTAATAGAAATCTGTTAGGTATTTTCCATTAATTAATTGCAAGTCAATTCAATTACGGAGATGCTTGAAAGATTTCTTAATAGATCACCTTGATTATAAATTTACGCAGTTACCCAGACGGTCATAAATTTTCGCTTCACAAATTAATTTACTCATTAAAACAAATGCACTTAGTTGAATTTTGGAATATTTATTACGTAGAAAATATTACTTTTTCTATGTAATCTTTCTCATTATTAAAATTAATTAGTTCATTTTATTTCGTCTGTGGAAATAAATATTAAATAATAGCGTAATATGAATAGTTGACGAGAACTTAAAACAAACTTCTATTCGGTCATTCATTCAGAATAAAATATAAATTTATTTGCATTTTGCATTCTGAGGATGGGCATTCTGATAAAACGAAAACATTTTGTCTCAAATATTAAAATGATTTAGCGAAACTATTTACGCTTAATTATCATTTTGCTAGTGCATTATAATAAATATAGTGAGTTCAATCACAATGAAGCGCTATTTGTAGGTATGTAGCAAGTAAAAACGCTTTCAATCTTGCGTCCAACCACAAAGATTTAGTTAACAAAGTCTGATTTATCTAAGCAAATTTGTTTCCATAGCAAAATGGAAGACATACTAAGGATTGTGAACTGACTTACCTTGTATATAAATTTCCATAAATCTATAGCTATTGTAATAGACAATAGCTATAGGTACCTTCGAAAAGGATCGATACATGTTGAATTTAGACAATTAGTAAACCTATAATTGCTTTCTAAATCAATGTCGATTTGTCATTTGTTACTTTCAGAATGTGCGTTAGCTATGTTACATGTTGTATTATATTTTAACGCAACAAAATTACAGTTCATATTTATGTACTTTAGTTTGAAGTATATTAATTTTCAGTAATTTTATCATAATCTTCTATTTTCCTTCAGTAGTATGAACTTGGAGATAATAGATAGAGAAAAAAATAAATTTATTCTCATAATAAGAATCCTTGAAGATAAGTAGTCGGCCATCTTGGGTGGTTCATTATATTAGATTTAAAAAGATATTCTTAGCTAACTATGGATTGTCATTTAAATGAAACTTTCAACTTAATTGCTTGGATTACTGCTTTAAAATTCATTTGCAGGATATTCGGAACATATATATATATTACAAATTAAATAAAAGATTTGTGGGAAAATATCTGCCACGTAATCCTCTTTATCGAATAGGAAAATGTGTTACACATGCCGCAGAACGACAAGGTTAAATAAGACTCTTTCATGAGGCCTTCGGAGGTAATAATAGGCTACTTGTAAATAAAGTTATTTACTAAAAGAAAATAATTAATTATTTGAATTAATGACTTCAAAATCTACTTTGTTATTATCGCAAACTGCTATTCTTAATCTTGTCATTATCAATAACTTCAACAATATTTTTTAATACCTATAATAAATCACTCAAAGATAGGCACATAAGCTCCGTAAGCTCCGTCTATAATTTTTTCTTACACAATATACGCACCATGTTTTTTTTTTATATTTGGCAACCCCTGAGCGCGTTTGCTATCACAAATGCATGTAACACCGTAAGTAGTTAGGTTTCGGCCCTAACACATGGCGCGCAGATCATTTTCACTTTCAAAGGGTTATTAACTCTGTGGACGTTGAAACAAATCTAAAATTTATGATCACAACATAAAAACCCAGCGTGGGTCCATCGCACAGTATCGTGTACCTTTTTAGTCCATCTAATATGTGATTCACGGTACACTTCGCGTATATGTGTGCTAGCCCTTATACATACGCTGGTGTCATGCGACCAGAGAATGTTTACATATATGTAGACTTTTGTGATTAATGGGTTATTAATTATTGTTTTACAAAATATTTACATAACACGTTGATGCTAATTTAGGGGATCATTATTCATTCTTTATTGACTATCAGCTAGTTTCTGAATTAAGATAAGTACAAAATCGCAACTGATAACTTAAGTTTTATATGTTTCATAATCCAAAAATCTTAGTTATATAAACTGATATCAGCTGACCATTAAAAAAATCTAATCAGAAACTAAAACCTGGTTAAGTAGCGTTTAAGTACGGTTTGAAAAGTTCTTAACTTTAAATTCACAATTCAGAAACCGGGTGTAAATCAGTTAGAGGAAGTACAGCATTTGTAACACTGCAGGTAAGTTAGGATATTTAGATATCTAAATTAATATAAACGTACTCTGTGTTTTATCGCCGTGAATGTAACGTCATTAGACAGATGGCGCCAGAAAGGTCTGGAAACAAGACATCATCTTGATATTTCGGCTGTAAGCGTCACGGGAACAAAAAGCGTGTCTTTAATTTTTTTCCGGTAAGGCTGCAATTAATAATAATCATTTACCGTGACATATATACGAAATTATTATGGAATTTGAAATTAACACGGAAATTTAGGTTAGGATAATTATGGATAGGATGATAAATTGACATTTTGCACGTCTGCTTGCAGACTAAATAGCATTGTCATCTAAATAATTTAAGTAATGCATATAAAGAATTTGATTGATTGATTAAGTACTATATTCCAAATTACCCGCACCCTAAGTGAAATCACGTTTTTGGTGGTTTCTGTCTTATGTTTTGATCAATTTTGCATTCATAATGCTATACTGAAAAGTATTATTAATTGTTAAAATGCTTATTAATTTTCTTATCATCTGATACATTTATATAGAGTTATCCCGCTTCTTCTCCAAATTATTCTACAAAAATAAACCAGTATTCCAAATATGCTGCACTTTCCCTATTATTTTAATTGTACTAACATTATAAAGTGGTAAAGTTTCAAACTCTCTATATAGGAGATAATCTTCGAAAATACTGATCCGATCATGAAAATTCTTTCACTTACGGGAAGCTACATCATATGCGAGTGATATATAATTTAGTTTAATCTTGTATTTAATTTTAATTAGCGGGAAAAAATATAATTTTATAAATACTTAAAACACAAGATACAAAACGGCTTATAGCCAACTGAGGTATTTTATAGCAATTTTAAATAAAGAATGTATGGGGAAAAGCTTTTTCTTTATTTTGTTTATGTGATCAACGTAGCCTACAGAAATCTATTTTTATTATACGTAAGTAAAATAATCATGAATGAGTTAAGACTCGACGTATTACAATTAAATTGAAATATATATCGACGCTGGAAAGCAAACACGTGGTAACCGACACATCGTCAAAAATTTTTTATTGCATCATTGTAATCAGAAAAAAAACTGCGTCGAATGTGCTATTCCACGTATTTAGACGATGAATAATATCAAAAATTTGATTTTTAAAATTTGCGTTTTTTGTTCATTTTTATACTCTGAAATGCTGTAAGTAGTTAAAAAAACTGTTTATTTTTTTAATATGTAACTTACAACAATTCAAATTCGAAAAAAAAGCTGAACATGTAACTTACATCATTAGTAATTTCAAACTGAATGCGGGTTACTACATTTTTGCTGCTCGTGTATTTCGACTACCCACATTCATGCTATTAAATGGGTAATATTAAGTGTAATGGTGGTATTTACCACGCTTTAAACGAAATGTTGTTTTTATAGTCCTGGTCATTACACCATTTACAAGGATCTAATATAAAAAGTAAATTTTTATTACAACACTATTTTTAGGTTTTAGGTACGAAACATCATTGATTAACTTCCTTTGATCAGCGCTGCCGCCGGTATACATTTGAGATTTGCTTCGCGTCTCAGTATTGGTTGACTAGCCGAAGTGTGCGGACGGTTTGCAGTAAGATTATAATTATTAGAAAATAGTGTGCGTAAAACCGAAATTCATAATGTAAGTACTCAATTATTATAAATTATTGAAATCTTATAAGATTAATTGATATTATTATTACTAAAAACGTAATCAATACCTATTTGTTTATTGTTATTATGCATTTATTACTGTCATTTTTGAAGACATCTATTGTCGAAACGAATGTACTCCGGTTTCCATGGTGTCACCATGTCTGAGGTCCTGGCTTCGAATTCTGGTAGAGGCATTTATTTATGTGAAAAATACCCATATTATAATTTACCCATATCATAGCTATTTATTCTTATATTTAATACTATATACCATCACGTTTCACGTTGTAGGATCATTCGGCTGTATCTTTGTCTGTACGTCTGTCATAGCTGATTTTCTTCTAAAAATCGGTCAAGTAGGGATCGATTGAAATGAAATTTGGTACATATAAATCTAAGTCAACAACTCAAATAAATGAGCGCAAAATAAATAAATGAATTATAAAATGGACGCCTTATAGAAAATTACAAAAAAGTTTCACTATCTAGGTATTTCGTGTGATATATCAAATTATTAGGCGTATCGTAAGAAATTCAAATGTTCTTTCTTATTTACAAATAATATTTTTAAACACAGTTTTGAATTTATTAATAAAATAAAATAGGCGAAAATTAACAATTACATCTAAGGTTTTTAATTTAATATTTGTACGGAACTGAAATGTTTAGATAGCAGAGCAACGACGAAAGTGGCAAGAAAGCCTACGTAATGATTGTGAAATTGAAAAAACTCCGAAAAAAGCTAAGTTACAAATTCTTAAAGAAAATGTGTACGAGAAACAAGATGGAAAGTTAGTTTTAAAGAAAAGAATTGTATATTCAAATTAAAATGAACATAATGAACAGTTTTCTAATTCTTCTTCATTATTTTTTTACCCTCATCAAAAAGGAATGGATATTGAAAAACTTACACCTACCTTCAGGAAACCTCAAAATTATTTAGCTGCAGCTGCCGAAGTTATGAAAAAAATCTCACCAAAATCAGAAATTAATACAAGTTTTGACGATACGAACACCGACAACATACATGATAATTTTTCATACTCCAACATTACGTTTAATTCAGTTGAGGAAGAATTAAACTTTATAGAAAACAATTTTTCATTCTGTTTTGATGAGATTAATAACAACAGTACATTAATTCAAAAAGAGAAATCAGATATATCGCAAAAAGGTAGTTTCATTCAATTTATTCCCTCTGAAGAAAAATGTTCTATGGAAACAAATGAAAAGTCTGCATGTAATAGTCCTGATTGGGTGACTTGCGAATCATATAAAGTTGAAGTGAATATTGAACGTAACTCTGAAACTGAAGATACTCATGAGAAAAATAATCTAAAAAAATCTTTGGAGCCTAATTTGGACATAGAAAACCAATCGAATTTAAATAAAATAACTAAAGAGAAAGAAAATACAGAAATTGAAAACATAGAAGAAAATGAAGAACTTAATGCTATATTGACTGAAATCAGTGAATCAGAAAATAAGAAATCTAAAAAGAAAATTCTTAGACGATCTAAAAGAAAACTGAACTTCAATAAATCTTATCTAGATTTCGTTAATGAGGATGCTGATACTCTTCTGTTGAATGAAGCTTTTCCATCGGAAGAATCAAGTATGGCATTAAGTGATACGGAACTATCCACCTCAAGTGACTTAGGAGAAAACAATTTGAAAAAAGGTAATGCAATGACAGATAAAAATATAATTAAATACCTATGAATCAAATTCCATGACGTTTTGTTTTAAATGCTGATGTTGATTTCTTGTTTAAGGTAAAACTCAAAAAATGAAGCAGAAAAGGAAACAGAAGAAGAGCAAAGGGACTGTAGAAAAAGTTCATTGACTGTCATCCATGAAATGCAAATCTAAGGCTGCAATAAAAAAGGCAAACGATGAAAAGAAAAGAAAAGGAAAATCATATATTAACAAGAAAGGCGAAACAGTCTAAGGTAAATGTATGAGACCAAATCCCTGTATTGGACTTCAGTGTGGTAACAACTGTAGTGATATTTCCGAAGAAAGACGTCTTAATATTTTTAAATATTTTTGGGGTTTGGATAGCTACCAAAGAAGGAAATATTGGATATCTCAATGTGCAATCAGACGGTCGGTCAAACGGCCCAGTAAAGATGCTTTAACGAAGAGATCTCAAACATATGAATATTATATTAACGAAAATGAAGGTAGACGTAAGGTCTGCCAAAAATTTCTCATTGCGACGATTGATGTAACGCAAAGGTTTATACTGTATACCTTAGCATAAAGCAACACGCAACTTGGAATTTGCAATTTGTGGACCGAAGCTGATGCTAAACGAGGAGCAAATGAAATTGCCACATGCTTATTTGAGTACATAAAAAACGTTGATAAACGTGGCAATGTAAAACAAATTATCCTGTACTGTGATTCTGCTTTTGTACAGAATAAAAATAAAACTGTCCTGGCAATGTTGCGTTATGCATTATTTATTTCTGAGTATATCGAAATAATACAGATAAACTACTTAATTCCTGGCCACACATACATGTTGGTTGATAGTATGCACGCCACTATAGAAAACTCGGTGAAAAACTCAATAGTTTGGGCACCATCGCAATGGCCTACGATAATTCAATTTGCTCGAAGAAATCCTGCGCCATATATCGTAAACGTTTTTAATGGGGAGGACTTTTTAGAATTTGAAAGTATCGTAGAACAAACGTTTAAAAAAAAAACATAACATACAAAACTCTAAAATATCAATAGTTACTTTCCGGAAGAAACAACTAGAGAAAATGTTTGTGAAAAACTCAATGTTGCCGAGTGCGCCACTGTCACTGAAGTTCAGCTCAGTGTATTAAATCACCCAAAGCTGAAACAGACGTTATATTATTATTATTATTATTTATTATTATTTAACACTTCATGTACATAATACATTGGCGGACTTAATGCCTTAGGCATTTTCTACCAGTCAACCAGACTTATTATACCCTTCAAAATTACCGATTTGTCAAAAGAAATATACAGATTAAAAAAAACTGGTTGACAAACTAATAATTCCCAAAAGATATGCAAAAGAATACTTGAATTTAAAAACTAACGCCAAAATTATAGATTGCTTGCCTGAAACTGATGTTGAAGACGATTGTTAAAATCAAACGGATTGTTGATTTAAAAGTTAACTATACGCATCATCTTAGAAATAGTGTTGATTACTATAATTATAATTATTTTTCATTTCAATGTTTTTTCAGATTTTCATTTGATAGTAATATCAACCCCACGTTGATATTACTATCAAATGAAATTTTGTTTTAAATTTTAATTTCATTTGTTTGTATACGTAATTATACTAAATAAACATTTAAAAATAGACATAATTTTATTTTCTTTGGCACATACAACACTTTAGTTCTCATACTCAGTTTTAATAATCTGCATTTAATAACCGTTTCGTTGTTAGAACTATGAATGCTTACAATTCTGAATATGGTCATGTTGATATCTTCAATCTCAAACCACATCAATTTAAAAAACTGATAAAGAATAAACTATAATTTTCTCTCAGTTACTTTAAATCATACCTATTACAGTTGCTGTGAATGTTTGTGATCTTGAGACTTCAATTTGTGTTTTCATGTCATGTTATTCCTAGTTTATCGTTTATAAAAAAAAATAACTTAAATTATTAACTGTTACGTTGTTCATTGTTTGTTCGACATAGCATTGCACGTGTTTAGCATTGGAAACTGTCTAGGCTACTGTACTACTTAATTGAATTATGTATATTCATGTGTAACTCAATGCTGTTGTTTCCCAAAATGAATAAATAAATAAATAAATAAATCAATCCACTCTTACAAATTACCAAAAATAATGTTACTTAAAACATATTGGTGACAAAGAATTTAGTGATAGTTTATTCTTATGATGTTTTTAAGGTGTTATAATTTTAAATAAAAGTATGCTATTATATTTTCGCTTTCTGTAAAAAAGTGCAATTGGTATCATTCCATACATTTTCTAATGTTACTTACTACGTGTTTGAAGGCAGAGAAAAATATTTCCAAACGTCGTAACCCACAAAACATTCTTTTAAAATAACTTTATAATAATGACCATAAAATAAATTGATTTAGCAAAAAATCATAACTGTAGTGTGTAAAAATGGTAACTCTATGTCTATTAATACGACAGTAAGAATTTTTTTGTTAAAAAATGAAAAATTTTTCTGCTCTGGTGAACAATTTTGGTTTTGCGGGTTACTATGTGTTTGCTTTCGAGCGTCGATATATCTTGTTTTTGAAAATGATACTAAAACGTGCGATGTGACGATCCCTAAAGTGTATTCTATCAAACTCTGATACACAATCAAAGTACATACCGACTTATGCACACCACGGGAACTAGAAACCAGCGACGGAGGCACTGTCCACAATTAGTACCTATTGTCTTCTGTCTATAATTGTTGCATATATTTGAAATATATATAAATTTATGCGGTTCAATATATTCTTTAAGTATTGAGTAGAAAAAACAGATGAGAAATGACGTTTTTTCTTCATAATGCCGTCATGACGTTTTAAGCGGCTAGCTCACCAGTTGCCAACGTATATGCAACCTCTTTTTAGGTTCGTAGCGCCGGCGGCAGCGACACAGAACAGCAGGCCAAATCTATCCACCTTAAGTCCGATAATATTATTACAATGTCTTCGTTAAACATTAATGGTGACAGATATATAATAATATTGGACTCCAGGTAGAAGGCAAATTAAAGATAGTACAATTGTAAAATGCAAGTACGATTATATTGAGATGCGATTATTACAGAATTGGCCTGCAGCAGACCATAGAAATAACATTAGATATTCCTTTAATGGTGTACTAAAGATAAATTGATAAAAAAGGAAATTAGTAAGTACAGATACAGTTGAAGCGGCTTTACCAACATTATGTATACATTTATTGGTATGTTGCAGAATAAAATGGGTTAAGTTGTAGGTACGTATGATTAATTGTCATTTACTAATATTATCAGTAATATCATTTATGGAGAATGGTGGCAATTCACCAAATGGTTCTGATCTTCGCAAAGATACCTTTGTTATAGATAGTGCTTTGTATATTAGTTTTTATTGTGTAAAAAAAGCTTATATTCATAAAAATAAAATACAGTTTATCTCTATCACAATCTCATTAATTAGAGAGATAGGACCACAATATCACCAGACACCATTGAAATTATTCATTAAGCATTTTCGCTTGATACTTTTCAACGAGCTGATTTTTTTTTTTTATTTATTAATACAGTTTATTATAATTTGAAAATCTGGTAATATAAACTTTATAAGTTTGATTTTAGTAGTTAGTTAGATACTGGTGAGCTTTTCTATCATGAATTAGGTACCTTACATATATAAAATAAGTATAAGTACCTAATATATTTGTGGTTTGCTTATTACTTAACGAGAAACCAGTTGCCTGTGTGATATTAATTAAGTCTAATTTTAAAATATTTTAGACAAATATATATTTTCTAGTAATTAAATTATAATTCGAGGAAGCTATAATTCAGATAAGTGAACAAATTTAATTATCTTTATAAATTAAAATTTTCTGAATGTGGTTAGACAGAAGTTCAACTATTAAATAAATCGCCACGAGCTTAATATTTTTCGCAAACAAAATTAATAAATGCCAAATAAAGCGGAAACTATACTGTATTTTTTTTATTGATGATTAATTATTAATAGAGTTTTTTTTCAAAGTTAGTCACGAGCGTGATTTTATGATCAGCTTAAATTTAATGGTAAACCATGTAAACTATAGAAGGATTGACACGTTAAAAATAATATCATTTCAGTGTAAGTTGATAGAGACAAAAAAAAAAAAACAATTGATTCAAGTCATATTTATTTTATTTATTTACCTTATTTCAATTTGGTCGAACCTAAGAGGTCTTAAACGATAAGATATAAGATAAATCTGCTAATAACATTCAGTCACTGGCACTACTTAAATTATGTTTTTATCTCGTTCCCTAATTATTTAGGTAGTCAAGTTTCAGTTACAAATGGAAAATTTTTGGCTCAAGTTTCGCCAAACATCACCAATTAAATGGCGCATCGATCTTCCATGATTCAAATATTGACAGTTCGGCAGTCTGTGTCCTATATAAACAGCAACATGAAGCACTTTCAGTCTATTAACTTTTAAGAGTTTTACTAAGATGGACATCTGAACAGAAATTGTGGAATGTTGATGTTATTAATGTTGATTATTTAACTGTGTCGGTTATTGAGCTAAACCGGGGCGGACAGAGGGACATAGCGAGACTGTAAAGGGTTCCTTGTTTACTACGGAACGCTAAAAAATCAGCGAAATGTGAAAATATTACCGTCTTTAATCGATTATTTTTTATGCAGCATGTAATAGATTTCTGCCAATCTTTTCTCTGTTAAGTGTTCGTTAGTAATAACGTAAATAATGGTAATATCTACAAAAATATCATTTATGTAATGTAATCAATAAATTGACGGTTACAAAAATTTTACTAATTTATTTAATTAGTAAATGTTATATCAAAAATCGTAAAAGTCGACCGAGAATGATTTATGATATTTATGACATTGCAGACTAGCTGTGCACCAGCTGCTTCGCACGCATATGATTACTTAACGATACTTTTCATCCCTAGGGCACCTATATATTAATCCAGGCTGAAAATTATCCGTATACCAAAATTCCTCCGAATGCGATCAGTAGTTTGTATGTGAAGGAGTAACTAAAATCCTACGAACTTTAGCCTTTATAATATTAGTAAGGTAAGATAACACAAAATACATCACAGCATTGTAAATGATGAAAAATAATTGTTTTTTTTTATGTGACTAATAAAAAATATTGTAATTAGATTTTTAAAATTTTGGTTTTGAAAAAGTTCATTTATAGCGACGTAATCGCTTTTAGTGGTTCTTAGAAGGATTCTATTCCGGTGTTTCCTACCCTTCCTATGTATCCCTAATGAATATTTCAGTAAGGTACAACGCTACGTACAAAGTAAGATAACTTATAGTGTCAAGGGTAGAGAATGGTTACATTTGTTACTAGAGAGACTTTGTTCATGTAAATCTCCTAATTAATTATTAATGAGCAAGGAGATTTGTAATTAAGGCGTGACAGAGTGACGCTTCAAGAGCGAAGTTAATTTTTTAATAGTTCTATGTAGTACACAATAGATGGCGTTAGTAGTTATATTATTCCGTGATGTATCATGCCATCAGTCGGGAGACTATGAACAGATGTGTTTAATAGAAGCATATTTGACAGTGAGAGTAGTTTTCTCATTATAAATATCTCTTCTTAGGTACTATTCAGGTCCATCCAGTTCAAAAACCTCCCGTCTTTTTAGTTTGCGCACAGCCACGCGAGTAGTAAACTGCACCGCAAGTTCATTTAATTGATTTGAGAGTCTTGTCTTGTATTTCGTATAGTTAGTTCTGGTCTCTTACTTGATGGTGTAAATATCCAGGTATTCATGGAGTTCAACAAATTTCATAAACCATGAGGCGTTTGAGATTTGTTTCAGCATATAATTTTGCTGTATGATGCTTATATTAGAGTCAAACGCTGTGCCCTTGAGCTGAATTCCATAAGTTCAGACAGGCTTTATTATAGTTATATAGTTTTGTAGATGAGTAACTTGTTCCCGAGCTAGAGTTTAGAGTTTATTCCTTACATAAATAATAAATAAATAAATATCGGATAACATCACACACATTGATCTGACTCCGAGGTAAGTAGCTTAGGCACTTTTGTTACGGATATCAGAAACAACGGGGGAATAGAAATATATACATAATATAAATAGAAAACACTCAGACCAGAACAGACATAATTGTTAATCACAAAAATGTTTGTCCTGGGTGGGGATCGAACCCACGACTCTCGGCGCAATAGTAGAAACGCTACCACCGCGCCATTGAGCCCGTCGAACATCTAAAATAACTTTCTGATTTTGAGCTTTATTTCATCTCATTTGGCTTGGATGTGATTTTTCCTTGTCAGCCTCAAGTGGTAAATTTTTATATATTTTTTTATAATTATCATTTGTGCCTTTTTCCAATCCCGAGCTGCGCTCTGGGGTGTCCTTTGTTTGTGTTGTAGTGAATAGAGTAATATGGCAGGTTATAATAATATTACGTGCATTATTTATAAATTCATTATTCCTATAAATTTGGCCGCTACTTTATTAATTAATTTAAATTTACCGTTGGTCTCTTTAATGCTGGTTCTTAAGAACAGGTCATAATGAGTTTATGGTCGCTGTTGAAGATTTGGATCCCAATATATTAGCCAAAAATGAAACCTGGATAAGGGAGGGGCAATCTGACAAGGCGACGAAACTGACAAATTATAAACTCTTTCATAAGCCGAGGTTTGACGGTGTTACGTAGGGGATAAATGGACATATATACTTACATCCAGTCAATTCAATAATTTGTTAAATGTGGTTGAAAATATGCCTGTACAATCTAAACATAGTAATTGGAACTGCTTACCAGCCGCAAGGGCAGGACAAAGATATGTTTCTTGATACAGTTTCCGAATCAATCACGTCTTTTCCTAAATATGATGGTATTGTTTTGGTTGGAGATTTTAACATAAATCTTCTTGAACGTCGCAGTGGTATGGCTAGATCTTTTGAACAATTCACGTTTAGTTTGAATTTAAAACAAGTAGTTACTGATGCACTACACTTTACTCAGCATAGTCACAGCCTTATAGACGTCATCTGTACCGACTGAACAATACTTAATGTGATAGTCAAACACATTCCTGAACTTGGTAGACATGCTATGTTAACGGCGAAATTCAAGATAAAAAGAACATTCACCACCCCGGTAGGTAACCTATAGACCCTATGGAAATATTTTGTTGAACCAGTTTAACATGGACCTCAATTCTGTTAGCTGGGATTATTTCTTGCAGCCAAAGGATGGAGTCGATGTCATTGTCGATAATCTTTCATCTGGTATTACCGCATTTGCTTTGCATGCTCCTGATACTGTAAAAAAATTCAAGACTCTACCTCACTTTTGGATCACGGATACTATTAAGTGTATGATGCCATTAAGAAACAGTAGTCATGCAAAGTATAAAAAACAAAACCCAAGTCCAAAGGGACAGCCATCTTACAATGAAGCATTCATATTTACGCTTGGAAAGAGCTCAAAGAGCTGTTCTGAAAGTTATGTGCCACAAACCGTTTTCTTTTATAACAAACGAGCTATATGCTCATTGTAATTTACCAAGAGTTAGACACTCCTTCATATTGAACACTGATGCATAAACATACCAGCTTAGTTTATGATCCTAATTATAATAAGCGAGTGCGTAGATCCGATAGAGTGTGTATATTAGAGTCCTGTAACGTTAATGTGGCGAGTCGACAATATCAGTTCCTGAGCCCCAAACTGTACAACAAAATAAATAAAATCTTTAAAATTTACAGTTTTACCTTACGAAAATGTAAAATCGGGGTTGAGAAATGGCTTCATACCCTTACTTATGCAGAGATCGAGGAACTGCTGAATGGGTTTTTCTGAATTCCTTCTGTTACCCACACCCTAAATATTTCAATATTACTTAAAACTTAATTTTTATAAAACTATTTTGGGGACCTACCCTCTTGTATGTAATTAAATATGTTATCATATCTGATATAATCTATTTAATTGGCTTAATCGCCACAAATCCTTGCAAAACTAAACTCATACTCCTGGGTAGTAAAATTAATGTGCAGAAGTTCAACAACAGGTCTATATGCATTCATATAGATAGTAGTTCATATAGAGAATAGAGCGGGTTGAAACGGCGAGAAGTCTGGGGCTCACACAGTCATCTTAAATTCGAGACTCATATCGCGGAGTGTGGCCGTAACTGTTTCTATAGGCTTAAGCTACTATATAATATTAGAAAATACTTGTTCGAGAAACTGAGAATCTCATTATGTGAATCGTTAATTCTCTCTAAATTTAATTACTGCGTTACTGTTTATAGTCCATGTGTCATGAAAAAGACAGCTAAACTTATTCATCGACTACAGAATGCATGCACACGTTTTTGTTTCCGTAGTCCACCACGAACTCCCTTATTTAAATTCTTCTTATATACTAAAAATGGAAGCACGTAGGAAGGCCCATTTGTTGCTCTGCTATTCGGTATAATCCAATCAGGTAAGCCATAATACTTGTCTGAGAAATTGGAGCGGGCTAAGGATTACAGCGTAGCTCGGTGGCGTAGTGAATAACCGCCGCGGCCTGCAATCGTAGTCGTTAAGCAACTTTCGCAAGGGTCGGTCACGGGATGGGTGACCAAATAATTATTATCTCGAGCTACTCCGTGCTTCGGAAGGCATGTTAAGCCGTTGGTCCCGGCTGCATTTGCAGTCGTTAATACCCTCCAATCCGCATTGGGCCAGCGTGGAGGGTCATGGCCCATCCTCCTTAACCATCCATAAGGAAGGCCTGAGCCCCTGCAGTGGGGACGTAAAAGGGCTGATGATGATGATGATGAAGGATTACAGCAGGTACCTGAAGAGATCTTGTAAATTTTTTTCGAACTCCTAAACATCATACTATAGCTTTCCGTTGATCCTTCAGGTTTGCGGCATCGAAGTGCTGGAATGATCTTCCACCTGGTATATTTTATATTTCTATGAATCATATATTGTAACGTATTTTTTGTGTGATTGAGGTCAATTAATGTTTCTTTTTCTTCTTCATACGTAATTTAATTGACAATTTTATTATAAGACAACACCTCCGCTTAATCATTATCATCATCAGTCGTAAGACACCCACTGTTAAGCATAGGCCTCCCCCATAGATCCCCACGACGATCGGTTCTGCGCTGCCCGCATCCAGCGGCTTCCCGCACCCTTTATAAGATCGTCGGTCCACCTGGTGTTTGTGTGATTGAGGTCAATTCATGTTTCTTCTTCTTCTTCATACGTAAATAAATAGTGGCTTTTATTGTATCAACTGATCTGGTGTTGACACTTTGTTTTCTATATTTTAATCAGTGTCCAGTTTTTGCGACAAAAGCGTTTTCTGAACAGGAAATCATCTCAATTTTATTACACATATCCATCAATAATGTTTTTATAACGTCTGCGCTTATTTCAGTGCCCGAATGCTCTATTGCTAAATATTGAAAAACTTGGCAATATTTTTGAATAATCCTGCCAACATTAATGCACCGATCCATTCATCGCTAATTTTGAAACCTGTACCTAGAAGTTGCTGTCCCGTTTCTATTATCTGAGTTACGTATTGGATGGTGGAGTTACAATTATCGGATGTTGATGAGTTTTCGTAATAAGTCAATCTTTCTTGTGTAGCCGGCGTCATCAAATATATTCTTCAACTTACTCTATACATCATATGTGGTTGCTACAAGCATTATATGTATTTATTAGCTTTGGTATATTCATTAATTGTAGGTGAAGTCTACAAGGTAAGTTTTACGTAATGGCGGACGTCATACCTTCTAATAATAGTATATTCTGCACCGCATAGCACTAATCTTCATAATTTTCGCGATCTATCAGTTTAGGAAAGTTAGCAATATAGTTAGATGTCATTTTATAACTTTTAGTCTATTTATTATTATGTAAAAAATCATGAAACCTGTTAATAAATAGGTAAATAGCGACGCTTCAAGACAAAGCTTTATTTTTTAATAATTACATACAACGTACGCCATAGATGGCGTTAGTTGTAATTTACTTGACAATTTTATTACAAGATTAACAAGATTCTTAAAGGATTATCCTTCACCACGTCTTGTAAGTATTTACCTTTGTAGTACCTAATAGTTACGTACATGTGATTGAGTCAGAAATTATAAATATTTTTTTGCTACAAAGTGGATGATACATATGTTGTGACGGTTTGTTCAGAATGAAACCGAAACAGATGCTATATATAAAATAATTACCTAGGTCTGGTAAATGTTTACTAAACAAGAAAGAATAATAAAACTTTTATGTTCATAATGGAAACTAACGCTGAATTAATAATATTGCAAAATTGATCAAATATAATAATAACTTTCAAAATTTAACTAACTAGCTTTAGTCCACGACCTCAATGTCGTCGATTGAGGGTTAAATGTAACATTCACCAAACTATCTAATTATATTAGAGAAGATATCTGAAAGTGGCCAAGGGGCTTCTAATTAGTACTGATTTTGGGTAAATTTGGAAGTTTGTCGTCAGTTTCTCAATTGGTCGTTCCTTTTAAATAACAGAAGTTCAACGTCAAGCATAATCAATATCATGTTCTTTTCAAAAATGTTCTTTTAAACGTTTTTTCTATAAAATTAATATGTATTTTTTTGACTTTAACTTTTTATACCTGCAAATCACTGTCCGCCATATTAATGACGTCATATAAATATGTAAACAAATATTTAATTTAAAATATATCAATCCGTAATCTCCTTATGGATGATTATGGAGGATGGACTATGATCCTTCACGCTGGCCCAATGCAGATTAGAGGGTATTAATGACTGCAAATGAATCTGGGAACAAATGCTTAGCGTGTCTTCTGAAGTACGGAATAGCTCGAGATAATCAATTTTAAGTCACCCATCCCGTGATCGAGCCTTGCGAAAAATGCTTAACAACAACGATCGTGGGTCGCGGTGGTTTTCCCCTACTGCACCAAACTATTTCATATTATATAGATACATAATTTAAAACTTAGATAAAATATCAAATATTACTGGGAAGAATCTGTATATTTTCTCAGCTCGCAAATTATACGAGTATATTTCGCTTTTATTCAAATACCAATATCTAAATTAATAGAATAGGTCTTTTCTTTTCATAAAGGTTAGTATTAAATTGTTGAAGTGATATTAGTATCGAATAATATCTACGAAACTCGATATTCTACGAAATTATTACAAATTATCAAGTAGGGGAGGTCGGGCTTAAAGTTCCGATTTTCAAATAATATGGAATTATATGAAGAAAATTCTACGGTTTATTTTTTGGTACTTGAGTCTATTACAGAATCTTAACCAGTCTCTGTAATAGTATAGTAATTTCTGCCAGTACTTGAATATTTTTTTTTACAGGCAAAAAAATTCGGAAGGGAACATTCAACCCCTCGTTGGGGCGAGTTGTTCCACGTGTGGGGCAAATCTTGCCACTTGGATAATAGAAATAAAATAGGTTTGTTTTAAATATAACAGCGATACAGCACGATCACCGAACAGAAAGAATTTTGTTAAACTATCCGGCATTACGTATCTCTTTCATTCATACGAAAACATTGCTATTGCGCTCGCACAGATGCAACTAGCCAATTTCGTCATAGTAAAGTGAATCTAAAATGTTTATAATGTCTATTAGTAGGCATAAAAGTCAACAAAAGTAAATGAAAGTTCAATACAATGTTATGCTGTTGCTGAGCCGTATAAATATAATATGATGTTTGACTTATTAGCACATCACTAGAAAAACTTTTTCGAATATAGCTGAACACATATTTTCAAAATGTAGATGACCATGCATGTGCTTTGTTTATTAATGTCATACTGTCATCTTTGAGTCAATCATTGAACTAGTTTTTCTATAAATGTTTTCTCAGTCCCACCTTCGCACTCGATGCTTTAATCGCCATAGGCGTAATCATTATGGGCATGGTACATAATCTATAATAATATTATAAAGGGGAAAGGTCTGATTGCTTTATTGTTTGCATTCTATAGGCTAAGCTTAATAGGCCTACATATAAAATTCTTTAAATATTAATCCTCTTTAATCATTAGTTTTCTTAAATAATAATATTCCGTTATTCTTGAAGAAAATGAGCTTGCGTAGTTAAAGCAGGCAGGCCGCAAAGAAACATTTAAAGTAAATTGTAAGATGGTGTTATACCTTTTGAGATCTCGCTAACATCTGTTTTCTTTTGGCATGATGCAAGTTTATGGTGTATTTAATTTGTCAGCTATCATTATACCCTGTTGTGTACAAAATTTGTTTCTTTTTGAAGTACGCCCTCAAATTAGACTTTGACAACCGAGGGTTGTTCATTTATTGAATTGTTGCTGCAATTTTTTGTCTTTTCTAGTTTCAATAAAAAATAGCGAAAAATCTAAAGATTTTTAGAAAATTGCTATTGCCATTTTGAAAATAATTTATGAGACCTTTCCAATGAGCTGTAATAATAGTTCTTAGCATAGAAATTGTCAGAGTTATGATGAAAATAAGCTGATTCGTTGTATTTTTGATAAAACAATGAGCAATCAATTTAGCGTCATAAGTGACAAAATAAAAATTTATCCAGTCCCATCAAGAATTAACTACATTTATATCCCAGAAGTTTCAATGGATTGGAATTCTTTATATTTTGAAAAAAAAATAACAGTTTACCAAGGATTTTTTAATAGGTTTTAGAAAATATCTTTTTTTTTAAATAACATAACAAGTAATGAATTTACGAAAAAAATGTTTGTAACAAAAAATATAGTATTAATATATTATGGTCATATATTTTTTCATTTGCATGCAAGGTGTACATTTTTAGCCCTTCTACCCTTAAAGTCTGTGAACGTGAGGGTAAAAAAATTGTGAATTACATAACATTATAGCTTATTAAATTCCCTACAAAATTATATTTGAATGACTTAAATAGCCTGTAAAGGGACCGGGTTATCGTAAAAAAACATATCACTTGTTTAAAAAATATTGGAAAATTACGGAGCGCTCTAATTTTGAAAGTTTTTATGCATTTATTCTTTCGTATACATTCTATATGCTTGATCACAATATATGAACTTGTACCACCATAACCACCAAAGCATTTCAAACTCTCGAAAACATTTTTCCATTAATTTTATTTTAGGTATTGAAGAATATAAAAAGTATTTATCATTTTTTTTTTAATTTCGACTTACAAAACTGATTACAATCAAAAATATAAACAATACAACTTTCACAAAAAAGAAACTGGATTGTAACCTTCTAGATGTAAGTACAACATGCATTTTAAAAATTAAACAATTTTTTCACAGAAGTGACTACAGCCGAAACATAAAATAATTTAAACTACAAAATATTAGTAAAGTTATCATGCTTTTCTCAAGAACCAAAAACAGATCTTAAGCTCTGCCTAGCAGAAGCAATAGACCCGTTGAATATGTCGAAATTAAATCTTATTGATTCATAGCTAGAACACATGCGATATAGCGGTGAATGCTGACCGAGACGAGTTCTACGGAGTGGCAATGTAAATGTTTTTCTGTTATGTATTCGACTCCCAATCCTCGGAACTGTGATCTTTATTTTTTCCAAAATATCAGGGGAGTTAATACAACCGTTCAATAATTTAAATATAAACATAATATCCAATATTTTTCTGCGGTCGTGGAGCTTAATCATTTTATAATAGGATAGACGGGATTCGTAAGTTGCAATTTGACGACATTTATAGTCAGAGAATGCCAGATGATACAAGAAACGCTTCTGCACTAGTTCCAATCTATTGGAATAAACTTGGTAACCTGGATTCCATACTGGACAGCAATACTCTAGAATACTTCTCACTATAGAATTAAAAATAATAATTGTGATATAAGGGTCGCGCAAAATCTTCATTTGTCGAGTGATTAAACAGATAGCATTGAAGTTTTTTTAATTACAGCATCGATATGAAATTTGAAACTAAGAGAGCTATCCATAATCACTCCCAGGTCGCGAATACAAGATACTTCCGTCAAGGGTATATTCTGTATGCAATAAACAGCGTTAAGTGAGCGCAACTTTCTGGTGAATTTTATATGAAAACATTTTTCCAAATTTAATTCCATTCCATTTGCGCAGCACCATGAATAGATATTATTTAAATCAGCTTGTAGTATATCTATATCACGCTGGCTTCCTATAGTGCGATACAATTTTAAATCATCTGCGTACATTTTAAATTTGGATTCAATATAATTTGAGATATCGTTAATAAAAACAACAAAAAATAGTGGTGGACATCCCTACTTATTGATTTGTGTCCATATAAGGAAACCAGTTGGGAACGATTTCTCAGGTAAGATTCACACCACCTCAAAAGCGATTCCTGTATACCAACCCCTTCCAACTTCGCCATCAATAAGTCATGATTTACAAGATCAAACGCTTATCATATTGTGTATACTCTGGAAATATAGTTTTTCTATTTATGACATGGAATCAAAAGTTTCATGTTTTAATTTTTCAATTAATTACCTTACGCGGGGTACTTTTAAGGGTTATTTATAAAGTGAAATATCAAAATACTAGCTCTATCATACAAATAATACGTATATAACATTATTTGAACATAATTACAGCGTTTTCACTGGTTAAATAAATTAATTTCAATTTCCAAGTTAAGACTCTATTTTAACGTTCCATGACAGGACTTATAAAGGTTTTTAGATTCGGTTTTCTATTTGTTTTGTTATAATCACATACCTGCAGCGTATCTACACTATTAAGTCACTCACGTTTTGTATCAGTAACTTTTGTGAAACTTATATTCGTACTTATGTTATCGGCAAATTACCAAGTTATTGAAGTAATAAATCATTTATGACGGCACACATGTTACTTGAATTAGATGTTATAACCACTAATTAAGGTTAACGTTGTGTATTTTATCATTGATAACTAAATCCGATCTGAAACGAAACATATTAATTTTGAATCAGGGGATTTAACTAATTCAATGTAATTGAAAATCTCGTTACAGTATTGAGTGAGTAATGGATTTGCCGATGCTGATTTACGTTCTTAATTAGTTAAGTATTTATAAGCATGTAGTTGAGGCGATAGATATATTGTTCTTTCTGAAAAGTTTGTTTACTTTTATCAAAAATACAAGCATAAAGATTTTTGATACAAATCTCCACAGCTATAAATATAATTGCCTATATATATGACTACAAAGTTAGTTTTTTCATTTGATGATATTTAAATTGTATGCTAATATTATAAAGAGGTAAAGTTTCAAATTTTGTTTGTAGCGGATTATGAATTTTATCATGGGCGAAGTCTCGCGAAAGCATCTAGACGTTATTAACGTTACTAGTATGGAAAATCAACGTTATCGATATTTTATCCCTCAGCAGTTACTGCTTTTAGAGTTTTTATTTTTCTATAAATTTTATTTTAGGGGTTGAAGAATTATAAAAAGTGTTCATCATATTGTGCATACTTTGAAAATATAGTTTTTCTATTTAATACAAGAAATCAAAAGTTTCATGTTTTAACGAATTTCTTTACGCGGAGTAGTTTTTAAGGTTTATTATAAAGTTTTTATTTTCATACCCATATTACATACAAAAACTTAGGGGTATCACCCATAAGGTTTTGTTTTTATAGTTTATACAAACTTAACTTCAAGTTAGTAAGTGTGGCTCAAATCTTGTAATGCTTTCTCGGTTTTCGTTTGATCTGAAATTTTGTATTGCGTTTTATAAATTTATGAGATGGAGTTGATATGATTATGGAGTCATTAGACAGCCGTGGAAATCTGTTACGGACCTATAAAGTTAAGGCTCGTTTAATTTGTCTTTATACGGACTTTGACCGTGATAATATCCAAAGTCTGATGATGGAACTGAGGGTGGCCATAGGAATCTTGTAATCAGATGACGCTAACTCATCTAGTTCTTGGTTGATAAATTTATGAAGAATTCATAATATAATTTATTTCGTTGATAAGTATTAAGCATTGATTTTCCTTCGTAAATAAGAGTATTAATAAAGTCCTTGTAGAAAAGTAACATAGTATTCAGTCTCTTATAATTAGGAAACTAGCTCTGAGGGTTAAGTACTAATGTGAGTGATGGAGGTTTCGCAAGAAACCTGTGTACAGGTCATTATGTCTTGCTGATACAGAAAATGAAAATAGATGGTTCCTTTTTAAGAACAAAATAGAGAATGTTTTTTCGCTACGTATTCTTGATGTATACTTTTAGGAGTGTGGGTGGATGTAGGTGTAAGTGTAGGTAATATGTAACGTCGTTTTATGCTAGTGTTTCGATATTCATAAGTGCTCGAAACAGCTTGGACAAGAACATGATGAGTTCCATGGCATAGTGGTAACGTTTTGCGATGCGGGTTTTAACAAACATTCGCAAGGGATGGTTACAGAATGAGTGATCTAATTTTATCATCTCGAGCTCCTCCGTTTGGATAGCGTAGAGGGTCATAGTCTCAACCATCCATTAGGAAGGCCCGAGCCCCCGCAGTGGGGGCGTGAAGAAGGGCTGATGATGTTCAGCTCTTCCGTGATTCGCCGCGTTACGTCTACATATACATTCATTAACAACCACCAATGCCCATTGGGCCCGTATGGTTATTGCCTTATTCTCTCTATTTGGTTCATAAGAAAAGCTGTTTTTCAGTGAGAACATTATCAGGTTGATAATAGTGATGAAGTCATAGCATATATTAAATAAATTTACTTGAAATTGCAAAGGATGTCAAAATAAGTATTTTGTATGTGTTTATTTGTCTTATAGCACAGTAAACAATACAGTAGCATTTCCATATGCTTCAGCACTCCTTAAGGATAATATATTGCAAATCAAATCTCTAAATCACGAAATTGCCCTCACATACTCGCAACATTAAATGACTTATCCATATGATAGGATATACGAGAAATAAAATCACCCACACTTCATGCGTAGGGGAGATTATCAAGTTACCGTATAACACATCAAAGTAAAAATAAAAATAAAATGGTGGATAAAATGCAGTCCTTTGCTGACACTAAATAAATCTATACTACAAGTACAATTAATATATCTCTAATTGATTGATCGGAACGAATAGGTTCTGAAACTATTGAATCGATTTTAAAACTTCTTTCACCCACGGGAAGCTACATCATATGCGGTGGACATAGGTTATATTTTATCCCTAAAAACAACAAATAAAAGAGTGAAATTGGGAGTGGAAGATTGTACGGGGAATTAAAACGTTGCCATCGTTACTATTGTTTACTATTCAATTTGTTAATTTAATTATATCCGTGTCATGATATAATCGATATCTTAATAAATAGTTCCATATGGACCACGCTGGCGAAGCTACTATCGGAAAGCTAGTATAACTATATACATCATCATCATCATCATCATCATCATCATCATCATCAGCTCTTTTACGTCCCCACTGCAGGGGCTCAGGCCTTCCTTATGGATGGTTAAGGAGGATGGGCCATGACCCTCCACGCTGGCCCAATGCGGATTGGAGGGTTTTAACGACTGCAAATGCAGCCGGGACCAACAGCTTAACGTGCCTTCTGAAGCACGGAGTAGCTCGAGATAATTACTTTTTGGTCACCCATCCCATGACCGACCCTTGCGAAAGTTGCTTAACGACAACGATCGCGGGCCGTGGCGCTCATCCACTACGCCACCGAGAACTATATACATTTGATCAATATTGACGGATGGGCGGATGCCTGGGACAAAGTGGATTATTTAAGCATTTTTAATTAGAATATTTTCTCAGTATAGCATAGTGAATTGATCAAATATAATAATTAGAAAAAAAAAATCATCTTTATCGAAAGTAAATTACCTGAACATCGATGAAAATGCGCTCTGCAGTAGTGCAAAAGTATTAAGTGCTTGAAAAATTCGTCAGTCCTGTTAGGTCCTGGGCGGCTCAGTGGTTAGAGTCGCCAGGATTGCAAAAGGTCATGGGTTCGTGTCCCATCTCAGAGGGCCAGGGACAAAGTGGATTTTTTATATATAATTATATAGAAAATATCATAATTTTCATTTCGTTAAAATATATATTTTAAGGAAATAAAAAAGATTTTGAATAAACTATGAATAGTTAATATTTCGAATAATATTATTAGTTCTTAATTCATTGAAATTCTTGTCTATTGGTTAAAACAGTTGCTTAAATTATGAGATTTTCTCAAGTAATTACAAAGTCATAGTGAAAAAAGTCAAAATAATCTTTATTCAAATATACTTCTCAAAAGTACTATTGAATCGTCCAAAATTCGTCCGTATGGAAAAACCATTCATTCAGGCCGTCTTTTGGCTGATAAGAAGAATGAGCAAGAAAATCACAAGCTTTAATATTACTTTACTAGACTATATTATAAGTTCCTTGTCAGTTCCTCTCGGTACGAGGTCTCACGTCGTAGATTTGTGAACCAACAGCATAGTATTTCGACATTCACTGAAACCCTGTGAAATACAGTTTCGAACTCGACATCAAATACAGCGTTGTGATTTAATCAAATAAATCTACTCCAATATGTAATAAAGGTTATATTTCATTGAATCTCTATGCTGACAAAGCGCTGCGCTCGACAGAATATGACCCGCTCTTCAAATTAGATTCCATTCATAGGGTAGGCCTGTCATTGATAAACATAGACTTTGCTTAACGGTAAGCATATACGTATCCTCTCCATGAGGATAGGCCGTTAATTGCTAGCAATCGAATTATATTTCACCTTAGTTTTATCTTGCAGATCATTGGGGGAGGCCTATGGTCAGCGCTGGGCGTCGTATGGCTGATAATGATTATATTTTTAAGCATTGCAAGAATAACTATTTTTGAATGTCAAGAAAACTCTCATAAAGTAGTATTTATTAATAAAAGTACACTATAAGTCTGTAGTTGCCTCTAACACTGTAGGTATGTTCTCAATTTTCAATGACCTTTTAATAACGAGTTTGTAAGAACATGAAGCCACTTCATAACAAAAAAAATTTATCGAATATAAAAATCTCTCATTCTATTTATAACATAAATTTCGAAAATTTAATATTACCCTCCTTCCGATTGTTGGAAAGCTCAGCTAAAAAGAGAATATTAGACGTGACTAAATTTATATCTTAATAAAAATTGTTTTTTTGATTCTCCGAAATTAATATTCAATAATAATATCAATTATTTTGCCTTTTTATCATTACTTTTTTTTTCTCATATAAGGACTTCTTTCTTTGAACTAAAAACGTTTACGTCCTGATACTTAAACGTTGTTTGCAGAATATCTTGATTGACTCTTGTTCCCCATTTGGTGAAATTGATAGATTTTTTTGGTACGACTCCTTTGAGAGACTTGAAAGAGAAACGTCAAATTTTATGCCATATACTAGTAGGAATTTTAATAAAAAGTCTTCTGGTGATAGAAGTTGCTACAATATTTCAATGAATAACAGTCTTCTTTATGAATGAAAAAAATATTTATTTTTTGTCGTGATTATTAGGACTAAGTTTGTCTGTTACTATTTTATTATTTAATAAGAAGTCCATCATTATAAGAAACAGATGATACATAAAAACACGTAAAGCGGCTACTTTTCTTTTTCCATCATTTTATATTGTACGAGTAATAAAATAATTTGATAACGCCGTTGATATGATTAACAAAACTACCTATGAAAAATAAAGGTCAGTGTTATATAGTTTGCGTATCTGTTATACATATCGACAGTGGGCCCAACTCTGTTGCACCACTCTCCAAACAATAAAATTATAACTTTTATTCAGTTCTGTTTAGTTTATTCTTTTGTCATACCTAATCAAAGAAATATAGTTATATTCCTGTATGCTAAAACACAATGAGTTTAATTCTGTTATCTTAGATCAATCTTAGATATTTTTATAATTAAAAATTCAGTTTTACAGGTCTTAACCTAAAATTCTACACTTCTGTTTAAAGAGTATGATATCTTGTGTGATTTAACGTATTAGATTCAGAAAGAAGTCTTATTATTTATTTCGTATTTTTCTAATGACATTTTCATTTGTTACCAATGCCCATATTATGGCAGTGCACAAAAAACTAGATCGCCATTTTGAGTTGTCTGCCATATTGTATTAAAAATAATTTAATTTAAGTAATTGTTATCTAAACTAAACCTTTGCACAAAATTGCAAGATATTTATTTATTATCATAAGACACACTAACAGTACAAAAATCATAATAATTACAACATAATCACCAAGGATCACATCTGATATTTGCACCAATAATAAGCGTGTACAGCATTTGCAATTTTGTCATAATTCAAATAAAATCTATACTATAATAAAAACTGTAACTGATCGATGTCTGTACATTGAAGATATATGAAAAAAACTGTTATAAGGGAAATTTATAAGCGTAATAGAACACCAAACAATGGTTTTTAAATTTTTTGTCAGTTTGTCTGTGCGTTTGTGCACGATAATATCAAAAACGGCTGAACCGATTTAAATGTAGTTTTAACTGTTATATTGCAGTATTCTTCCTTTAACATTTAGTGTAAGATTTATTTAAATCGGTTCACAAATAAAAAGTTTCCCAACAAATTAAAAATATCATTGTTTAAACCATTATTTAAGAAAGGAGATAAAGAGAATCCAGAACATTATCGCCTTATTACGTTGATACCGATCCTTTCAAAGGTATTTGAAAAGTGTCTGCTAAAAAGATTAAAAAGCTTTTGTTGGAAATATAATATAATTACAAACGAGCAGTATGGTTTCCAAAAAGGGAAATCTACAACCCTAACGTATTAGCTACAGTGCTGTCAAAATTAAACAAAAACAACCTAGTTACGGCATTGTTTTTCGACTTGTCAAAGGCGTTCGATTTTGTAGTCCATGAGTTGCTTTTAAAAGAACTTGAAGCAATGGGAATCAGAGGCGCCACATTGTCATGGATTGAGTCTTATCTAAGCGGTAGACAACAAAAAGTAGTTATTAAAAAAAATATCAACACAGAAATGACTCTCATATCATCCGATTTAAGACACAACTCGGTTGGTATCCCCCAGGGCAGTGTGCTCGGTCCTATGCTGTTCCTGCTATATATTAATGACATAACACGTGTAATAAAATATAAATGTACCTTATATGCTGATGACATATCGATAATTGTGACATCAAAAGATGATAAAAACCCTGACTCATTAAAAAATCACTCATCTTACATTAATAATACCATTGACATAATAATTAATTGGCTAAATCAAAATAATTTATATATTAATCTCAATAAATCATATTACATTCAATTTAATAAATCAAAGCATGAACAATACAATTTCACTCTAGACATAATGAAAATAAGAGAAGTAGACCATTTAAAGTTTCTCAGTATAACTGTAGACGAAAACCTCAATTGGAAAACACACGTTAATGATTTGTGTAATCGAATAAATAGGTTTGTTTATGCCCTCAAACGAGTAAAGAACGTAGCCAGCAAAGACACAGCTATATTAGCATATCGTGCTTATATAGAATCTATTCTTCGATACGGGATTATATTCTGGGGCAATAGTATTGAAAAAAATAGGGTTTTTATTGCACAAAAGAAATGCTTCAGGGCTATTTGTGGAATCGCACCTGATCAATCGTGTAGACCATTATTTAAAAGTCATGGATTATTGTCGCTGCCATCTCTCTTTATTTATGAAGTGGCTGCTTTGGTCCATCAAAACAAAGAATTGTTTAAAAAGGTTAACAATGATAGACTCAGGGACCCTCACAGATTGATTTGTGATGATATTCCGAGGTCGGATAAGTATAGGAATAGTTGTTTGTGCATGTGTGTGAAAATTTATAACAATATTCCTAGGACTATGAAAAATTTGAATATGAATATGTTTAAGTGGCTAAGTGACAATACGTTTTATGACATTAATTCTTTTTTAAGTAAATATAAACCTTGACATTACTAGCAATTATGACATCCAATAAAACATTATCATTAAATAAATAATGTACTGTAATCTTGACATTGAACATTTTCTTAAATAAATATATTTGCATGCTGTTATGTAATAGCAAAACACGTGGACATTAATAATTTTGTAACAACTTTATACCGTGCTTTGGGCAAATAAATGATTATTATTATTATTATTAAAAGTTATGTCAATTTGAAGTGACGTGTTCGCCAAAATTGCTATGAAATATTTACTGTTTCTTTAAATTCAGTCTTTGATATATTGATCATCATCATTAACTCTTTCACAGCAAAACTGCAGGGCCTCAGACCTTTGTTTAATATTTTTTGGTCACTCATCCCGTGAACAACTCTTGCGAAAATTGCTTAGCTGTAGCGATCGTGCGCGGCGGCACTTATCCGTAGTGCCACCAAGCTACGAATTAATATTGTCTATAAAATTTATTCCAAAATTTTGTTTCTCCAACATGGTTGACCTCATTTATATATGGCCAATCATATTAAATAGGGTTCAACTTATAATGGACGTGTGGTATACGATCACGCGAGTAAGAGATCAAGCGAAAAGAGCCTTCCGATGATGCAATTAAACATCGAGTAGTTTACATTGAATGCATATTTTTATCGGATTGGGTTCACGTCATCGTCGGGGCCAGCGGAGGTGGTTGGCAGCCGCCCCCGCATTGCATTGCATTTCGTCTTGGGAGAGCCACTCGATTTACTCGAGCCTCTGCAGTATTCCATCTGCAAAGGGACCAATGGTCCAATACTTGAATATCCTGGTGACTCGGCCATAGCTTGTCGGGTTTCATCTCCCATGAGAGGGTGTAGCGTACGGGTTTTGGTGGGTAGACCTCTGGGGACCCACTGGGCAGCTCAGTGTCGGGTTTACGGAGGAGTATCCTACTCATCCTCTGTTGCTTGCCAGGTAACAGACAATGTCAGAAACTTTTCCACGACGTTAAAAAAGTTAGATTCACTTCAACTGAAGTTAAGAACGTAAAGACAACTCGAGTTAATTTTTTTTCTCTTATTATTATTTTTTATGTTAATACTCTTTTTGTTTTTTTTTTTAACATAGAAATTGTTGGACATATGTACGTACTTCAAAGTTGGTATTGTCAGTCTCCGCTGGAAACAATGGTTTATTCATTGATCACAACGCTCATATAATATTACGCGAGTCTGAGGGTCGGCTCAGAGTAATGAATACGCACCATAAAGGACATACATGAATACTTATTTTACATAACTAAGTACAAACGGCAAACTCATCGCTAGCCAGCGCTTTCTTCCAGGCAACCTAGCATTACATGGAAAATAGAACAATAAATAGCCGATTGTGCATACAGCTAGACAAATAATAATAATTTAAAAAGATCAAACACAAAAGAAGGACAGTCTAAAGGTACGAATAAAATGCCTAGACACAAGCGACTACCAGAGCGCGAGAAACGAGAAAAAAGATAGAAAAATTACATTCGTAAGGACAGGATGGGTGATCAAAACATTAAATCTTGAGTACTGTGCACAACACTGGCACAATGCACGTTATGCCGTTAGTCCTGGCTGCATCAGCAACCTTATCACCCACCGAACCGCATTAAGCCCGCATAGTGGGTTATGACCTATTGATCTTATTCGATTCGACTACATTCATAGGAAAAAAGAATTCTACCAAAATACTTCCCACGCAGACAGAGTCACGGGCACAGCTAGTTTAATATAGGTTTATAAAATATGGAAAAACAAAACAAATTTTGAAATTGATTAAGTATAATTATATATTATAATGAAGATATTGAAATGTTAAATTCTAATTCGTCAATAATAATATAAATAAAAATATTTAAATTTAAATTAAGACATATATTACAAGTAAAATGAAGGAGCGTGAAATGTTCAGATATGTGTTTTCTGTAAGTTTAAATGTTTTTGACACTGGTATTAAAACAATAATGTGATTAATTGCATGATATTTATAGAATTTAATATTACAGCATAAAATATATTGAAATGTATTCAAATGGACTTGTGATCCTTTCAATAAACGCTTTGAATAAGTTAAAAATAAATATGCAAATATAAGTATATATATATACATGTAAATAAAGAGTACTTTATTTAAACTACCGCGCATGCTTACTAATGTTTTATGATTTACTTTGTGGTATTTATTTACTCTGTGAGAAAGATGGTTACATTTTTGAAATAATAATTATAAGTTTATTTTTATTAAATTAATTAAACTAATATAAAAAGAAATAGTGAAATAATAGCATTAAATGTTGTTTCTCTTACAGGTAAGATTTATAGGTTTAAAATTTATTATTATAAAATATTGTAAATTAAATATTGTTTCTCAATAAACAATTCTCTTACAGAGCAACGCAATTAAGTTTTATTTCCAAGAAATCTTATAAATTAAACACATTATAAAACAACATTTTTATGGCTGTTAAATACTAAAATGGAGAAATTAAGGTTTGAATTTGTTATGAAATCGGGAGTAGATCCTAAAACAAATATGATCTGCATAACCTCAATCACTGATGAGAGTAGTAAGACTTTCTTGATCCCAGAAGGTTTACAATCAATAAGACTACATGAAGAAATTGTAAAAACTAAAGCTTTTCAAATGGTAAGAAATACACTACAGAAAAGACATCAAAAAAGACAGGTATGGATTACAAAAACACCAGAAATAAGTAAAGTTCATACAGATGAAGACGGAAATATCCAGTTTAAAGGATATTTTTTAGAAGAAAGATTGCAGGAAGAACAGCAGGAGACATCATCTGCAGGAATTTCTGAAACAGTATAAACTAGGATCATAGAAAAGCTTTCAGAATTAAAAAAACAATACACCAAAAACATGTAATATGAAACAATTGTCAGAGAAATTCGTAATACAAAAATTTAATTCCAAAATCACTAATATATCTCAATGGGTAACTGTTTTTGAATCTGAATGTACGAGGTTAGGAATAGAGGAAGATTAAAAAAATTAAAGTTCTTAGATTATTTCTCGAAGGCTCATCTTTGGATTGGTATAGCTCCATGCTCATAAAACATACAATAAATTCTGAATGGTTAATATGGAAGGAATGTTTGTGTGAAACCTATATGGAAAGAGGATGGTCTCCGGTTAGATACGCAATGTTATATAAATATCGACAGGGTTCATTAATAGAATAACCCCATTAAAGGATAATTTGGTTGCAATCAAAGAATTTCCCATACCAAAAATACAAAGAAATGTGAGGCAATTTTTAGGAAAAATCAATTTTTATGGAAAATATGTACCAAACATATCGATTATATTAGACCCACTTCACAATTTGCTAAGAAAAGGACAAAAATTCGTTTGGACAGAAAAATGTCAAGATTGTTTTGACAATATAAAAAAACTACTATGCACAAAACCAATACTAACAATTTATGATCCAGATCTACCAATCCATATCTATACAGATGCCAGTATAGAGGGCCTAGGTGCTGTATTAAAACAACCACAAAAGAACGGAGAAGAAAAACCATGTGCATATTTTTCGAGAAAGTTAAATGAATCACAAAAAAAGAAAAAAGCGATTTATCTAGAGTGCTTAGCAATAAAAGAAGCAGTAAAATATTGGTACTTTTGGCTTATCGGAAAAAAGTTCACTGTTTTCTCAGATCATAAGCCTCTCGAAAAAATGAATATAAAAGCAAGAACAGACGATGAACTTGGAGACCTAACTTATTACCTATCGCAGTTCAATTTTGAAGTAATATATTCCCCAGGAAAATATAATTTGGAAGCAGATGGTTTGAGTAGAAATCCTGTTTTAGAACCATATGAAGACCAAGAGGAAACTTTAAAAATAGTTAATCTTATCAAAATAAAAGACATACAAAGAGATCAACAAAATAATGAAGAAATAAAACAAAACGGTAAAAATATGCATTTGAAAAATAAAATTTATTATAAAAGTGTCAGGAAGAGAGAAAAGATTATACTTACAGAAGAAGTTAGTAAAGAATTAATAAGAAATATACATTATCATTATTGTCATATTGGGATACAGCAAATGAATAGAAAAATTAAACAACATTATACAGCAAGAAATTTAACAAATAATATTAAAAAAATCTGCGAAGACTGTGAGACTTGTATTAGAAACAAATCTAGACACAAATGTAACTTTGGACTAATGTCTCACTTAGGACCTGCTATGTATCCCTTTGAAATAGTATCCATAGATACAGTTGGTGGATTTGGAGGCAGACGTTCTACAAAAACTTATTTACATTTATTAGTAGATCATTTTACTAGATTTGCCTATATATTAACGTCCAAAACACAAAATTCACAGGATTTCATAAAATTAATCTTAATAAATAGCACAATTTATGTTTCGTTTTTTAATAGGAGCTTGATGCTCCTGTCTTGCGTTTATTCGACTCCAGAGAGCTTATTGCAGAGTCTTGGTCAACTTTTAATGAAAGGAAAAAGGAATTTAGGAAAATTAATTGGCATCGAGTTAGTAAAACCTACTGATTTCTATATAAAAACTACTACAACATATAAACAAAATAGGTCTTATACTATCAGATCAATATCCTGGAATAAATTCAAAAGATTTCAAAAACTATTTAGATACACAAAAAATACCAATTATTTTTACAGCAGTGAATGCCCCATTTTCAAATGGATTAAATGAAAGATTAAACCAAACTTTAACAAACAAAATAAGATGTAAAATAAATGAAAATAAAGAAAAAAAAGCCTGGACGACTATTGCTCATGAATGTACGGAAAAGTACAATGATACTGAACACACGGTGACAGGGTTTGCCCCAAAATATTTACTGGAAGGAAAAAATGTTGATGTCTTGCCAGAAGAACTGAAACAAAATGTTACATTTAATGATTTGAAAAAAGACAGAAAAGTTGCATTAGAAAACACTATAAAATCACACAATTATAATAAGAAAAAATTTGACAAAAATAGGGTATACTGTGAATTTGAAGTAGAAGACGCTGTATATGTTGATATCAATTGAAATCAATTGAATCGAAAAAAATTGGATGAGATAAAAATTGGTCCATACAAAATTGTGGAAAAATTATCCAGTTAGTAAATAAAATATTATTTCTCAATAAACAATTCTCTTACAGAGCAACGCAATTAAGTTTTATTTCCAAGAAATCTTATAAATTAAACACATTATATACATACCAGCCAAAACAAAATGAGGGCCTGAGCGGCCCTTATTTTCATATTTAAAGTAATTAAATTTTAAGTGTTAACAAAAAATATGAAATTATGCCACTTGCGTAATAATTGATGTGAGTAGATTTCATTTTGTTTTTTTTTTTTTTAGATTTAATTACTTAACTCCATTTAAAATAATGCCTACCAAACTCTTCTTAAACACTGTTTATCGATTCCCTATAATTCCCCTAGACTAATATTTTAGTTTCGCCTTATAAATGGGATCTAATTGCTAAGTTAACACATTATTTTCTACATGTGGGTGTAAGAGATCGTAAGTAAAAATAATCAAATATTTAAAAGTAAAAGAAAACGATAGGTAATAAAAAAGATAAGGTACGATAAAAAAACTTAAACATGAAAATACCATGAAATATTCGATTGATATTATGTGGGGCGTAATAGATAAATTCACACCGCATATCGAAAAGTTCAATACTGATCCTTATTTCAATGCGATAAGGTCTATTTATTTCCATGTCAGAACGATTCAAGTTATTTGTTGATTTCACGATAATAGTTACTGTTGAATTCGAAATGTAGTTTCGCTTTTGAAGTTTAATTAATATACCTTTAAAATTGGTCTAAGTTCAATTGCTTTCAAATAAATTGGCATATTTCTATCATCCTTAAAACCTTAATTGGTGATCGCGTCAGTTAGGAAAATTAATTGGCATCGAGTTAGTAAAACCTACTGATTTCTATATAAAAACTACTACAACGAGTTGATTTATAGCGACAAGCTTTAAAAGCAAAGATCGGTAATGAAGGGAAGGGATAATTTTGAAGGTGACTGAATATTTATTATATTGAGATTAGTACTGTCTCCTGGAAGGAAACGTGTTGAAATCTGGCTTTATCCACAGTATAGATAATTCTCCATAGTCTACATTACTAGACTGACGAAATATTGAAGAATATTTTGGTGTTTACTTGATATTTATTTGCAAACGTAATATTGCAAAAAGAGTATTATCAATACTCTTTTTGCCCTTTTTCACTAAATTTAGGAGTCGTCCATTCTGGCACCTAAATATTTGGGCATTGTTTATGGTGAAAATGCGTTTCACTAATGACAAGTAGCCACCTAAAGACTTTAAGCAACACTCAAAGTTAGGCGCCTAGCGCTGGGTATTTGCGTAATGTGACATATATATTTATTTAGTCTTTGGCCATAACGGATGTGTTAACGGATAAAATCAAGTTAGTAACTTGGAATTATGTTAACGCAAATAGGCCATACAAAAAGAAAAAGAATTGCGGTATGGAAAATCATAGATAAAAGTTGCCTATCTAAGCAAGTGCTGAGTAGGGTATTACCTAACGTTACATATTTAGTGAAACGACAAATTTGCTTAAGCTATTCATAATATTAAATGATTGCTAGTTAAGCTATGCCTTGTTCTAGGTTATAATTCCTATACTTGACCTTCTGGGAAGGAGAGATAGTTGAAAATTAGCGTTGAGCAGTTGCATGCCCTTATTCAACATAAGCTGAGTCACTACCGTTTGTCTCTGTGATTTTCTCATCATAAGCCCCTTTTAGGTCCCCACTGCAGTGGCTCAGGCCTTCCTTATAGATGGTTAAGGGGGATGGGCCATGATCTACTGGCTGAATACAAATTGGAGGGCATTAACGACTTTCCGTGAAAGTAAAAAGAAAACTTGTGATCCGATTTCGATGAGTTTCTTATCGTCCATAAGTTTTCAATTAAAAAAAATTTAAATTGTTCTAAAATTTGCAAAGATATCGAACACAGTCTCCTCTTCACTTCCTTTTTTAAAATTTAAACTTAAAAACAGGAAAATTTCTTTAAATGAAACTTATTTTTTAATTCAAGCCTTTTTTTCGTTTACACGATTCCTCCAGTGACACGTTTCATCATTATTTTGATGATTTTCGTTTTTGTTATTTAAAGGCAAAGGAATTTAATTTCTCAGAAAATTATTTTCCTCGTTAATCTATACCTTTATTATGACTGAAGGAAGTTATTTAAACTATCTATAGGTATAAATCTTTGCAAATTTTTAAAAATAGCGTAGAAAAATTCTATCTTTCACAATGAAATTTCCTGCTACTGCCGACTACAGTTCCGATAACAATTCCAGGTATATATGCATGTGTGTAGATGTATGTATGTGTGTATGTATATTGTGTTTAACGTATATATCGTATATATTTGTATTATGCATGGAATCAATACATATTTTGTTGTCTATTTTTAACTAAGATTATTTGAGGTTATTTTCTTTTTAATGTTATTTATTGCATTTACTCCCCCATCTTCAAAATCGTCTAAATCATAAATCATGGTTGCCTGGAAGAAATCGCTTTAAGCGATAAGGCCACCATTTGTTACATTATTTTATAAAACAACTTTAAATTTGTTAATGTAACTTCTGTAATGTAAACAATAAAGAATTTTCTATTCTATCCTATTCTATAATACAACAACAAATATCGATATTGTATACTTTAGATACCAGTAGATGTTTCGGAGAATTTCTCAACATCAAGTTAATTACCTAAAGTATTTTGCACGAGACAAGTAGGAAATTCAATATTGGTTTAATTCATAAACACTTGATTGTCAATTATAACAAATTATATAGATAAATACCTACATTCGTGATTAACATACATTACTGTTTTTCTCGGGAAAATAAGACAAAAGGTTACATAATCACAATATTTTTCGACTGAAAATAAAAGCAATATGTTGCCAAATTGCAATTTACCTCGTCGTGATTAACTGCGTAGCCACAAACATTATATTGTACATTTCTATTAATCGGGAAAAGATTTTTCTTATATTTTAAGATGTAATATGAAATAGTAGTACGGTTACATTTATGCTTTGATCGATTATTTCAGAGTCGAAATTACTTGATTGATTTTACAAATTTTTTCACCTACGGAAAGCTATATATGATGTATTGACCAGTAACAAAAGTAGCAAATGACCTTGCGCTTTGGGAGCCTCGCTATGGTCGGCACTACTTTATTTTAAGTTGCGTCGGTAGTTTTTGGGTTTATTAACGGAAATAGAAATCCATTCACTTTATATTATTTTAGAGTATTGTCATCTACATGAAAAATGGCTGACTGGGCAATTTGTATAATAAAAGAAAGTGTCGTATTTGAATGGGAAGGTACTTAAATATTTATCGCTTAAGCTCGCACGGTGCTATTTGAAAGACTATTCTCGACAGCGGCTGTATAGCAATGAGATATACCAGATAAGAGGACAGTCCAAAACTAGTTAAGCTAAGTACTTGGCTAAGTACTGTGTGTGCAGTAAAGTAAAACTCATTATATTAATCTTCTTTGTTTTTATATATATAGTGTTAGGGAATTGTACAAATCAATAAGAAATGACGTGGAGAATAAAAAAGTACGTACGGTGTTAACAGATTACTAAAAATGTATGTTTTTTTTACAAAATGTAGCACTAATATTGCTTTAAAGTTAAACTATAGCAATATTAATGAACGTTTGTGCAACTGGGTATTACTGTCGCACTGAAAGATGTTATGTAATTTTAATAGTTGATTAAGAAAAACCTGCAGTACTCGTACTTAACCATATACAAATAAAGTTCATATTAACGAAAAACTTGAGATGGTACTCGAACTTCGAGATGGTAAACATTTCGCAAGTGCGGTTACTTTACTTAAGACTTTAGTGAAATCGACGACTATTTTAAGTATTTGTTACAAGATCTTTATCCCTGTAGTTCCAATTGTGAATGCATAACTTATCAATTGTCTCTTATATATAAACTGTAGCGTTGGTTTGTTGATGGGGGAGTGAGAAGCACCCCCAGGCTTCAGGTAAAAAGAGCAAAACAAAATAACGTTTCAAAAATCTTCATTTTATTTCTCAGGGGGTACAGATTCGCTATTACGATTCTTGTATCTTCAATTAAGAGGACCTTTATTTGAAGTTGAAGTAGAATAAGGAATTTAATGTTGAGTTCACGATGTTAGGGTGTCACGGGCCCGGCAGCGGGCTGGCAAGGGTGGACCCGACGTCAGCTCCGGTCAGCAGCAATGGTGAACCACGAAGACTCGACCCGTAGGATGCAGAGTAGCGTAGGAAGATAGGCTCCGGTGGAAGAACCCTGTTAACATAAATACAGCCCTTGGACAGAAGTTCAAAAAGTCCGGCTACCTGAGGCCTGCAACAATTAAGATAGCTGTGGTTCTATAGATTCATAAAATCTACCCGAAAAAAAAAATATGAAAATGTGTGTCTCAAATGATAGATGAAATAGAATGAAGTTAAAATAAAAGATAATAGATAAAAGCTATGATAATTATCTGCAAGTAAAAAAAATACAAATATTATTATATTAAAATAGACGAATCACGAATCGAACGCGTAGTTCAAGTAAAATTAAAGCACTAAGTGTTCCATTTAAAATCGTTTAAATTTCAAGGCTATCAAATATTATTTATAGCATAGCCCGGGAATCGAAACTGAGATGGAAATAAAATGACGAATTGAAACCAAAATAACTATCATTCAGACAATGTATCGATTATATTTAATTTTTAGCAGCCAAAATGAAATATCAAATCTTTACAGATTATAGATCTTTACAGATTTAATATTTCATTTTGGCTGGTAGGAAAATAATAAAATGTTAATTGTAGGTAGACTACGAAATAGAATAAAAATATTATCTAACATTAGGTCAAAAACTAGGTTTTTGACTTCAGAAATAATGTTCAATGAAAACTTTAAATAGGTATTATAAAGTAACGAAATAGTTTATGAATTCAACGTTACTTATTGGACTTGTGATTTTAAAAATAAAATACTTCAAGGTAATAACTTATTAACTTGTATCAAATTAACTTGTATCAAAACGTAAAAAGGAATAAAATCATGCAAAAGACAGGTAGTTTATTTAGAAAACTGTTACAAAATCATTCAACAAAATGTTAATTATAATTTCCATAAAATGTTATTTTCTTTTGACCATATTTCCATTCTTAATCGAGTTTGACGTCTACGGATGAAGATCATTTATTAATATTATATACAAGGACTTCGTAGAGTGGATTAGTCAAGTGTACTGAACAATACACACAACGACATCCTTAGCTAATCCACCCCACGAAATCCTGGTATATAATAATATTACACCTTATATGTTACAGTCAACTTAAAAAAATAGTAAAAAAAAACTATGATATGGTAATAATTTTGTGTTATATATAAGACTAACTGTCTACCAGCGGCTTCATCCGCGTGGTCTCTAGAGAACTATCTCATCATCACCAGCCCTTTTACGTTCCCACTGCAGGGGCTCAGGCCTTCCTTATGGATGGTTAAGGAGGATGGGCATGACACTCCACGCTGGCCCAATGCGGATTGGAGGGTATTAACGACTGCAAATGCAGCCGGGACCAACGGCTTAACGTGCCTTCCGAAGCACGGAGACGAGATAATAAATTTTTTTGGTCACCCATCCCGTGGCCGACCCTAGCGAAAGTTGCTTAACGACTTCGATCGCGGGTTGCGGCGCTTATCTTCTCTTTAATAAATCTAATCTTAATAATAAATCTAAATCTTTCGTCTTTATAATATTAGTATAGACAACGCATCACCTTAATGTCGTTTCATTTCTGGTGTTTACAAAAACGTATGTGACATAAATCCATTTTGTTCCAGATGGCAGAATATTCCGGCTGCCGGCTGTTGTGACATGTCAACCACCGCGGCCTCCTACGAATCATGTACACAATGAGGATGTTTATTGCCTCTAAATTTAGGCCAAGCCTTGCGCTTGGCACGACAAATAGAACGGAGCAGATAAATTTCTTGGAAAATATCAATGTCACTAGGACCAATGAAAGTTTAAGCGATGACGAATACATATTCGATAGGACAGACATCAGGGCGATATTCATCACATTGTACACTATCGTTTTCTGCTGTTGTTTTTTTGGTAAGAATATTTATATTTTTCACGCCGATTACATTATATAATATTTACATTTCAGAGACTCAAGTTTTTATGATAATGTAACAAATGCATTTTAAATTCATACATTCATTCGAAAATTTAAAGTTGGTCGATAATACGTTAGAGCAGTGATTCTCAACTTTTTTTTTGTTGCGGCACATATTTAACGATTTTAAAATTTGGCGGCACACAAAGAAAAAGATAAAAAATTTTACTTACTACAACACACTGCATAAATAGTTTATGACAAAAAATTGAAATATACGAAATAAACTAATATATACTACAATAATAACTAAACGTTTATTAAGGGATTAATTACAAGCTAATAATAAAAATATTTTAATGCGAAATTTGAGCTCGATGTTTTTTGATAATTTCATTTATATTTGGTCGTAAAAATGACAATGCTACTCTCATATTGTCTTCTACATTTAACAATCTTGATCTGTTTTTTTAGTTTTAATTTTGGCTAATGCTGAAAATCCGAATTCACGCAAATAAGATGTGGAAAATTGTAATAATATGTTTAAAGCTTTTTTGTTTACAAATTTATAAATTGACACTACATACAAATGAAGTAATATTAAACTTTTGAAATTTGGCGGCACACAAAAGTGCCGCGGCACAGTGGTTGAGAATCACTGCGTTAGAGTTTTGATTAAGTAGTAACTAGAATTTTAATTTAATTTGAAGTGATTTTATTAGATGTAAACACACAAATAAGTAATAAGTAGCTAATTAAAATTAAGTTAACTACTCATGAGCTTATTTAGAATCAATTTTTAATTTGCTACTTATTTGTGAGTTTACACATTGTAATATTGGTTTACACGTAATTACATAACTACTTTAAATGGCTAAAATCTACATACTACTTAATAACGTATTATAAAAATATTTAGTTCCGCTGTTTGGGTGGATTGCCTGAATATTGATAAAAATACGCTCATTAATAGCGAATAGTAACAAGTGCTTGAAAAATTCATCATCATCATTCCTTTTGGGTCCTGGGTAGCGCAGCGGTGAAAGCGTCATAAAACGGACTGTGAAAGGTCATGGGTTCGAGTCTCATCTCAGAGTACCAAGAGCTGCTGGTTTTTTTCATGTATCGTTCATTTATTTATTCAACAAAGTTTCAACAGCAGTTTAGTTATTTCTATACAAAAAAAAGTATGCAGCATTGACGCCAATTATAGAAACTTATTATGTTTACAAATCTTATAAATTATATAATCATAATGAGATCGTGTAAATTAAGTTTCTTACATACGGTTTTTTGGTACTCGATTAAAAAAAAGGTGTATCGATATAAATATATTTCAAATTGTAAATTATACAGAATAGCAATAGTGTTTTCCCAATTATAACATTAACAATAGTTTAAATAAACAAGAACTTATAAGTAAAACACGAAGTATTGTATTTTAAAAATAATCGGTTTTGATATATTTTAAAATATACAAAAAAAATTAAACTGCATTTGTTTTTTCCGTAATTAAAAATGTATTAATCAAGCGAGTGCGTCTTTACTGTTGATACGTATTTGTATAGGAAAATAAGCGGAACTACAAGAGGGTGCTAAGAAACTTTTGCAATGGCAGTTCATAAGATGGATTCATTAGTAAGATATGTCCTGGTGACTCGGCTATGTATTTTCGGGTCTAATTCCCGAAATGTAGGGAGGTGGAGACCTCCGCGGAACTGCTAGATTGAAAAATCTAACGTGTCCTCGCAGGCGTCTAAAATCTATTGCTTATTCCGCCAGCGGCTTCGCCCGCGTGGATTTGTATTATACATAAAAACCTTCCTTTTGAATCACCCTAACGATGAAAAAAAACATATCAACATCCGTTGCGTAGTTTTAAAGATTTAAGCATGCATAGGGATATAGACACAGAGAAAGCGACTTTGTTTTATACTATGTGACTAGACGGTAGGGTAGTGCGTAATGAAATTTGAAAAAAAAATATATTATGTAAAGCTTGGACGTTGTACTTATTTCTGTATTTTGTTGCCTTAAAGATATTATTATAACGTTAATAAACAATATCAATACAAATAAAGAAAAGAAAAAGTCTTGGCATATTCATATATTGCTCTTCGTGACTCATATCCTTCAATGTCTCTAACAGTAACAAGTTGACATCCTGTCGTCAACATAAAGGTAAACATAATAAAATAGCTTTGATTTCATCTTTCATTATTTTCAAAAAAAAAAACCGTCTAATATTACATTATATAGCTACATAATTGCTAGGCTGTAGATGTAGAAATGACATTTGAAGTTTCAAGCTAGATTGGCGTGTAAATGGTCACACTGTTAACTGCACATTAAAGGAGCTGAGTGAAATTATTACTGTTTGAAAGGGAACGATATATATTGGTCTATTTCAATATAGTTATAAGTTTTCTAGGTATTTGTTTTTCATTCGGTCGTGTAGCAATTCTTCTTTAATAGATTTCAATGATTCATTTATTTCAGTCATTTATTCAGTTTATATTGCCATTTAATTCTTCGAACAAAAATATATTTTACTTTATGAAATAATCTGAACGAAACACTGGGTTCTGGAAAAATACATAAGGGCAACGCCATTAATTAAAAAGAAGAAGAATTTTAATCAAAATAGCCTAAATTCAACGGGGGTTCATTACTCTAATTATAAAGGTCGCAAAGTCATCAGATCCGCTCCACTCCATATAAATATTGCACCGTCGCCCAAGTATGTTAGCGAAATTTAATAATAATAATAATAAATACTCTTTATTGCACAAACCATATTAAAATTACATTAACAAACATAAATGAATACATGAAAATGTATGTACAAAAGGCGGCCTTATCGCTAGGCAGCGATTTCTTCCAGGCAACCTTGCATTAGATGGAGAAAAAAAAAACAAACATTAGATGGCAGATTGTGCATAAAAAAAAAAAAAAAAAGTACATGGAGACAAACAAAATGCTCAAAACACAAGTGACAACTAGAAAGCGAGAAGTGTAAATAGAAAATAGAAGAGCAGGCTAAACATTAGAGAGGAAATGGGATTTTAATTGATATTTGAAGGAGTTTAACGAATTCGCCCGTCTGATAGATTCAGGTAGAGAGTTCCACAGTTTTATAGCGTGTACTGTAAAGGATTGACTATTGAATTTAGTGAGATTGGGAGGAATGAACAATCGTAAGTTATTAGAAGAGCAAAGCGAGAGATCATGCGTAGATGAGAGAAATTTAAAGCGTGATTTGAGATAAGGGGGCAACATGGGATTGAATAGTATAGAGTAGAGAAGCGAGAGCATATGCATATCCCTACGACTACGAATGGGGAGCCACTGAAGTTGCCTACGGAATTCAGAAACATGGTCATATTTGCGCAAACCAAATATAAACCGTATGGAAAAGTTTTGAAGACGTTCAAGCTTATTGAGAAGATCAAGTGTAAGATCAGGGTAGCATGCATCTGTATAATTAAGAAGGGGCAAGAGAAGTGAATGCGTAAGTGTAATTTTGGTGGAAATGGGTAAAAAATTGCGCAGCCGCCTAAGTGATCCGGAGGCAGCAAACATCTTCCGGCTAATCTCTGCTACTTGTGGACGCCAGGACAATGTGTTGTCAAAGATGATACCCAGATTTTTTACCGTATCAGCGAAAGGCACATGTACCCCATCAAATATGATAGGTGGTAATCTATCAAATTTAATCCTGGAAATGTAAAAGGAACTGCCAATAATTATACTCTGCGTTTTATTAGGATTAACTTTGACACCAAAAGAATTACTCCACTGGACGATTCGCACCAGGTCTGAATTAATAGCGCTAATAGCATCATCAAGTCGCTCAAAACACTCCTGAGAGTAAATTTGAAGATCATCTGCATACAAGTGATAGGAAGAAGAGAGTTGTTGGGTAATAGAATTAATAAAAATAGAAAATAATAACGGAGACAGCACACCGCCCTGAGGAACACCGGCAGTCGTGGACACCCACGTAGATACTGTATTTTCAGCACGTATACGTTGCCGGCGGCCATGTAAATAGCTACGAAACCAATCAAGCACCGCTGGAGATACGTTAAGGGAACGAAGTATGCCTAACAGAATGTCAAAATCAACAGTGCCAAAAGCGTTGCTGAAATCCAGTAACGTTAACACCGTTAACTTTTGATTCTCCATTCCATCACGAATGTCGTCTGTAATCTTAACTAAAGCCGTTGTAGTACTGCCGTTGTATTTCAGTCAAAAACCGGAATGTAAATCAAAAACTTAGCTTGCACTAGATTACTCATTATTGTGCAACATCGATTTATAAAATAATTAATCTATGTTATCCAATTACTGAAAATTCCGACTTAAGAATCTTAGAACCAAGTTCAATTTCTAAAACGAATGATCTATGTTCTAAATCTGCTGAAATAATTTTAGTAAATTATCAAACAATTGAAATAAATTATTTCATATATGAACAGCAACAAGCTTTAGCACAAACAAACATTGGCTTTTGTATGTCATTTCACAATTTAGTGAGTTTTAATAAAAACTGGTTAATTTTAAAATGAAATGCGTATGAACGTATCTTTCAAAAGTCCGGAGACAGTTTTCTTATAAATTATCTTTTAGAGGGTTTTGAGATTAGACAATCGTGTTGAAACATAGATTTGTTAAAAGTACATTCATCACATAAAAAAGCAAAATAATTTTCAAAAATCGAAACCAAACGACTCGTGCCGATTTAACCCGATTCGATAGTATTATCCGATGAATTTAAGTTACAGTCATTATTCTATGGCAGTAGTTTTCGTACGAAAAAGGCGATCAAAACAGTAAGGGAATGAATTCGAAGAAATCCTGTCCGAAAGTAAAAGTTTTATCTGGGGAGATGAAGATAACACCTAGAACCACGTCGCGTATTTTAAAAGATAACTTAGGAATTGCAGCCTATAAGAGATGCATTGGTTACTTCTTAAAAGATAATTTAAAAAAGAATAGGGTGGTATAATCAAAGCTACAATGTAAGCGGTACGCAAATTTTTACGATGAGAATTTTTTTACAATTGAGCAATATTTTAACAAGCAAAATGATCGTATTTATGCTCAGTGTTTTATAGAAGCTCCACGATTGACAAATTACATCCTGGCATTATCCGACTTCAGTGATAGTTTGGTAGGGTGTTAGCTATAAAGAGGTGATAGCCATATTTTAACCATATAGGTGTGGGGAACCCACTATACATACATACAACATTCCATATTTATTTATATATATTCACCACTACCATAAACATTCACATAGATTATTGAAACACTCTGGCAATTACAAAAAGAATAACAATAAAAAGAATATATATATTATATTGATTTATACTCTCTGATCAAATCATTTTTCGGAATTTGTTTCAGTATTAATATCTTTAAGACATTGATTATATTTTGTTATTTTGAAATTGTATATATTCAGACTAAAGAAATTGTGCAAAGTTATTTGGAAGTTTCAATTTTCGTCATCGCTACTGCCATATAGGCATCAAAACATCGGCATGAATGTCTCAAGATACAATTCTCCAGAAGATATTTAAGCCCCTTTTCAACACTATGTTCAATAGTCATGAATGGTCCTTTCAGCATGACTCGGCGCCACGTCATAAAGTTCGATTCACCCAATCTTGATTAGAAACGAAAGGTCCGGATTTAAGCTGGATTATGATTTATGGTCAGTTTTAGAGAGTAAAGCTTGCTCTAAACACTTGATATGGATATTTTAAAATACATGAAATGAAATGAAAATGTTTTATTCAAGTAAGCTTGTTACAAGCACTTTTGAATCGTCCAAAAATATTTTTTTCCCTACCACTTGTTCAGGACGTCTTTTAGCTGACAAGAAGAACAAGCGAAAGAAACTTACCAGCTTTTTTATCATAAGTAATGACATTTACATATATCATGTCATTACCAAAATAATACATATATTGAACAATAATAAATACAAGTTTCAAAGTCTGTAGGACATAGGTTGCTACATATCTATAATTAATCGTTATAAAACAGAGCGAAGGCTATTAATTCCATGCATTGCGGTCCTTAAAATAATCATTAACTTTATAATAGCCTTTACTCATAAGTATATTCTTTACATGAATTTGAAATTTATTTATGGGCAGGTCAATTACATTTTGTGGAACTTTATTGAACATAGCAATACATTTACCCAGAAATGATCCTCTGTTTTTTTGAAGTTTGAAGCTTGGAACGGCAAGCTTATTTTTATTTCTTGTGTTAAGATTATGAACACTCCTTTTTTTGTGAAGAAATCGCAATGTTTTCTTGTGTACAATATATTCTCATAGATGTATTGAGAGGCAACAGTCAGAATATTTATTTCTTTAAATATTTATCTGAGAGATTCCCTAGTCCGTAAATTATATCGTATATAGCACGGACAGTTCTCTTTTGTAGAAAAAAATATCCTGAATGCTAGCCGCAGAACCCCACAACAATATACCATATGTCATTACACTATGAAAATAACTAAAATATACCAATCTTGCCATTTCAACATGTGTCAAGAGTCTAATTTTCTTAACAGCAAAAGCTACAGAACTCAGTCTACTTGACAGGCTATCAATATGAGTATCCCATTGCAGTCGGGAATCTAGTGTAATACCAAGGAACTTTGTCGATTCTACCAACTCAATTTTTTCACTATTTACATTTATAAGTGTACTGACATACCTCACATTAGGCAATGCAAACTTTATGCATTTCGTTTTATTTGAATTGAGCTTTAAATTATTATTATCAAACCACTGTAGAACATTGTCGAGAGCACCATTTACAAAGTCAAAACAATCATTACCCCTCTCAACTTTAAACAGTAAAGAGGTGTCATCTGCAAATAATACTGTCTCGAATAAATTCTTCGTAAAGTGAGAAAGATCATTAATGTAAATTAGAATAAGCAATGGTCCTAATACCGTTCCCTGAGGTACGCCCATAGTAACTGGTGCCCCTGTAGACATTCTTTTCGATTCAAGTTTATTTGTAAACAGGTATGTCAGTACAGGTTTGTTCGGAATCTTCGATGCTGGAGACCGAGTTTTAAAATGTTTTTTTCAGTTTCCATTAAAATATGTTAATATCAGAGCGAAGCTGTAAAAATTTGTCAAAATATAGGGATTTGCAGTTGCAAAGAAAAAAATTAATTAAGCGAGTATTAATTTTTTCTTTGCAACTGCGAGTGTAAGGATATTTCACCTTGGAATCATAGTAAAAACGAAAACTCTATAGGTATTTTCGTTTACATGGATACTAATTATAAAGATTGCATTTTAATTGATAGGTTAATAATATTTCTTATATGATTAAAATCATGAAATTGGTTCATCATCCCTATCATAGCCTATTAATTTCTCTATTGCTAGGCCTTCCCTATAGATAGAATCGAATAGGGAGAAATCCGTTATAATGATAATGAAAAAAAACAATATTATCAGATTGCCAAAATCGAAATAAATTGTTACATACGAGTATTTAAAGATCAAACATTCAAAATTCTATATCGATTTATCGGCAACTAGAAGAACTACATAGAATGTTTATACAAAGAAAAATACTTAAAAATCTCCAGTTGCAAGATTTTTAAGTACCCAAGATGAGATCGCTTTGTATACAATCTCGAGAACATGGAATTGGTAAATATTTAAAGTATTCTTCTTTGAGATAGATTCATTCGCATATGATTTGAGACCGTATATTTAATTATAGTATTTATTTTTCTCTACTTTAAGTTCGCCTTTGGCAGAATGATTTAAATATTTTATGCTCAATATAAGGTAGTTTAGATGAGTACCGGCATACGGATGCAGCCGAAACCGATTTGAAACTCAATATAACGTGACAGTATTTATTTTCGTTACTTTTAAATTCATTCGCTCGGTATTTTATATTCAAAGGTAAAAAATGTATATTTTTATGTCACATTATTTCTATCTCTTTGAAATATCCATGAAGAAGGCAGTAAAAATACAAAATACATACATAAGTGATCTTCAAAGCCAAAGGTATTAGTGTAAGTATTGGTGAACGTATCCCGGAAATAAATCACAAACACATTTGTTTCTATTTAAGTTTTTGAAAAAGAATTTATGGAATAATGTATCTACTGCTAATGGGTTTCCAAATATGTTGACTTAAATAGACATTGACTATACGTTCAAAGAGAATTTTGGGAATATGTTGTAGAGTTTTATTTATTTACTATTTATTGCATTAAATACAAATGGTGGACTTAATGCCAAGGGCATTCACTACCAGTCAATCTGAGCGAATGTTGGATTTGCATGTTAGGCGATAAAGATCGATATATCTAGTAGAACTTACAAAATTCAAAAAATATAAATATTGAATATATAATTACATAAATACTGTTTTACACATACATACAATTTAATAACATACAGAATGCGAACGATAAAATTACAGTTCGAGTGCTCAAGCACCAATTTACTGAATATCACCTTACTCTGAGCATTCCTAATGCGAAACGGAAGAGCATTCCAAAGACGAATAGCTGTGAGGGTAAAGGAATTAAATAAAGGAAGTATGACGAAAGGGGATTTGAAGAATTAGGTTGCTACTAGAGCGAAGAGCTCATGACCGGATCCAAGATAAAAAAACCTAGATTTCAAATATCCTGAGGTACATGGATTGAATAAAATATTTAAATAAAATATTGTTTTATGTTTTTTTTTTTGGTTATACTTACAGTCTTTTCTGCTTTTTTGCCCACCTTATTCAGGCACTGGATATGAATTTACGTTGTTAATGCAATCCGCAAACCCAATAAAGACGGCTCCATTCCCTCTAGGTATAGTCTACTAAAATCAATAGATAAACTCTACGAACGCGTTCTTTGCAATCGGATAAAAGATTTCTTTTATTCTAATGAGCTCATGATGAATGAATGAATTCCATCCATCTCACTCGTGTACTTATCAAGTACCTACTCCGCATAACTGAACATATTTGCTATTAGCGCGATTACCTAAAACGTCACCCCGTTCCAACGGGAGTGTTGTTTTTTGACGTTATGAAAGGTTTCGGCAAAGTCTGGAATAATGAGCTGCTGCTATACAAGTTGTATCACCTCGGTCTCCCAGACAAACTCGTGCAGATCAGTCGAGACTACTTGTCCGAAAATCATTTCGTTTTCGCATCGAAGAAACGCTCTTGTCCTCCCGCTCGAATTGCGCCGGGCGGCATCCCGCGGGGCTCCGTTCTCTCCCCAGTGCTTTTCACGCTTTACGACAATGCTGATCCTCAGCGAATGGTTTCGCAAATGGCATACCAAAGTGAACTTTTCTCCTTTAGATATAAGTCGACCCACATTTCCTTCCTCGCTTCCAACTATTTGATCAGCTCATCCTCTGGGTCGAGCAAGTCAAATACTTGGGTGTTACGTTAGACAGTAAGCTAAATAAGCTAATCTTAAAAGAGTTTGTAATCATTTATATTAGGTAAGCTTTATCACCTCATTGGTAGGCTGTGTAAAATGTCACTTAGACATAAGCTAAAATTTACAAAGTTTGCATTTGCCCCATCATGACATACGCTAGTGTTTGCTTTTTTCCTGCATCCAAAATCACTTTTTACGCAGTGCCACGGGCTATCCGTGGTACGTACATAACGTAGACCTCCACCACGATCGCCGCTTAGAAGCCATCACAAAATTCATGAAGTGCGCCTCTAGACGTCACTCCGATTTGGGAATCCACCATCCCAACCCGCTTATTGCTAAAGCTTGCGATTATCTAACTACCGCCATCCGCCCTGCAAAGCGCGGCTTTAACGCAGTCCCATACATGTCCTCGATGATATCGACGACCCCATCACTCTGGCTATCTCCCTCAGACAATCACACGAAACACTCACATAACGACAGGCCCGCGACAGTGCACTCATCGGATACGAGTGTGACGACCCGGTCTCCACAGCATGAGATACACCAGGTATAGACGTGTACCTGGGCGTTTCTCTCCGCCTTCCACGAAACGGGATAACTAGAGTCGAGATCCGAGCCTCTAGAGTATCCAGACCCCCCAGTGTCAAACACGACAGTCTAGATTAATTCTACAACGGAGTGGCGACGCCTCCTAGTGAGATAATGCCCTCTAAGTAGATAGCCTCCAGGACAATCGTTTACTCGCGAAGAGAAGTTTTATTTTACAGGCTAGTCACGAGTTATTCTGCTCAAGATCCGCAACAAATATAATCAATTCTTTAATCGTTTTTGGTAACATACAAAGAATTTGTTTACATTTAATTAAAGCAGTCCACAACCCTGGTTCTGCAAACATCATTGAAAATAATTAACAATTTAATTATCATGCTTAAGACTTGTGATTCCGTGTAACTATTTGTTTAAGCCTCTTATATGCACGTTTTCATTAAATTTAGGAGTCGCTCAAATCTGTCGCTTAAATATTTTAGAATCTCCTATGGTGAAAATGAATTTCACCAATGATTAGGAACCACATTTTTTTTGTTAACGTGGAAGGCCTACTTGGTAAAATTCGTTACGGTTACGGTTCACCTCATGTGGATAGGAAGAACCCGGTATCCAGTAAGGTATCCCGGTATCCCTGTTTCTTCGACCGCGCTGAAACTCCTCTTGCTGAGGGTGGCGAGGAGTCGCCCTCTGCTGAAAGGAAAAGACTTGGGTGAATAACCGCCATATCCCAGATGATGGACCGTCCCCGCACGCCGTGGGATTAGCCTGCGTGGAGGCGCGGGCGCGAGAGGGCGGGCCTTCCCACATGTACATATGTTTAAAGTCTTGATATGCGTTATGAGGCGCCTTACGTTAGACATTTGCATACCTAATCACAAATTTGCGACACCTAATCACAAATGTGTGAAGAGATAAAAAGAAAATAAAAAGTTTATTTGGAATTAAACTTATCTGCTTAGGCGATTCGCATGATTATTCGTTAACAAGGTAAACTATACTTTGTTCTATGTTAATAAAAACAGGTGGTTTACTTACAAGTGTACGACCAGCATAAAAAGAAAAAAAGCGTTGTTGCAATTTTATTTTAATTTTTCTCCTATTACACTATCCATTGAATTGGTGCCTTTAATATATTTGTTTGCAATCGAAGTGAAAAGTAATGGTAAAACCCATTATACCTGACTTAGTTTTTATTACTCCCTCTATTTTACATAGATTTTAACCTATACAAAGGGTCATTTTAACCCCCTGTATAACAATCTACTATTCGTTATTATCAGGTACTTCAGTGCGCAAATTCGAGTAGCACTTAGCCAGTTTTTATTTCTTCATTCATAGTGACTTTATTATATGATTGTCATAAAATACCTATATATAAAACTTAGATTTATTTTCGTAGGGAAGACACTCAAAGTGGCAGTCCTTCAAAAGCAAAATAATTGAAAGAAGAACAGAAACAAATTATAATATTCAAATACAGCTTCACATTCCCATGCCTTGGAAGTTCTTAGATTTTTCCAATTGAAATGAAATATGTATGATTAAATGAAAAATTGTGGTAAAAAATAAGTTTGGCCAGTTTGCGTTATAAGATTATATAGAAAAAAAGTACGTGCTAAACAATTAAACATTTTTTCCTGAATGCACAAGTTGAAAATAAATTTCTTTGAAAATCTACGATGATTTTAAATTAAAAGAAATATTTTCACATAATCAATGTTTTGTACAACATAAAAATATGCACAGCAGTTTTCTAAAAAGCCAAGTTAGTCTTAATTCAGTGGTTTGGGAAAATTTTATTAAAGCCAGCTTGCGTCAAGTTATTTAGAGTTATTAAGTTACCTTGATTTTATTATTATCTGCAACTAAAGCATTAATACTGAATCGAAACGAGATTTTATTGATAAAGTTATGTTTATATGAATATTAACATAACTTTATCAACCTATTCCCTCGATGAAAGACAATAAAAGCTAAATTAAGCACATTTATGAACTCGTAAAATACATGGTAGCAGTCCCGTTTTTAGCAATTATCCTAATGTTAATGACTATGAAAGTTTAAAACAACAAACGACAGTTAACTCTTAGTATACCGAATCTTCAGTACGTATTATATATAAATTAAAATTTGTTATCAAAATTCATTCATTACGTAAGCGTAAGCGTAATTAATTTAAAAGCTGTAACAGAATTAACTCAGAAAGTCTATGCGATTAACAAAAAAATATGGACACGTTTAATTAACAGAAACCTGTGTTTGCTACAGGCATATTTTGAAATTAATGACTGTGATAGTCACATGTGGTGTTTGTTCACGAATAACAGCGCCATTATTATTTGTAAATATGTTAGTCGATTGGTCGTAAGACACAAAGGTTTTTTATATATACAGACATTGAGGATGCTACACGCGTACCAGTTCAGATAATTGGTTTTTATCTATTTACGAGTATTATTTATAGTACAGAATCCTAAGTATACCATGGACTGTCAAGAGAACAAACCAGTGCATCTTGATCTTCATCATCATAGTCCTTTTACGTCCCTACTGTAAGGGCTCAGGCCTTCGTTATGGATGGTTAAAGGGCTAAGAAAAGTTATATTGTACGTATGTGTAGTTAATATTTAACTTGTATATTTGGAAGTTCATCTTGTTTTTAGAGTTCATCTTAATTGTTTTCAAAAATTAAAATAAAATTAATAAATACAAGTATATAAAATAAAAATTTCCAATAATAAATTTCTCGTTTATTAGTTCATCAAATAATAGATCTCACCAAAAACATATCATGTACAAAAATTATTTTGCCTTAAAAAATATAAAATCAACGTAAAACAAGTCGATTGATTCAGTGCCTACCTATTTTTCTGTGGAAGCCCCTTTCCATCCTTGTTATAGATTTACACAACAAACACACACAGCATCATAATATTGAAATCTACTCGTAAACCAATAAGGCACACAGTGATAACTTTAGATAGATTTTCTTTTCCATTTATTTTTAAGCTTGAAAGAGCTAGGTTATAAAATTGAGTGGAACTTCCCACAAAAACTGACTTTTTATCCTTTAAAACCTACATAAACACCTCGAACGTGTTAACAACTACGGCATCGAGCTCCTCTTTCTCTACTTTAAGACGTTTCAATAATTATAAATAATTTCTTACTAGCAAAGATACTTTTAATAAAATATTTATAGATTTAATAAAAAGGTATATAGTATTATTAATATCTTAATGCGTAATTAAGCCAGTGAAAGTAAACGATAAAATCCTTGATGAAAGAAGAATTGATAATAATACAAAATATATTATGCTTCAAGTTTACCTACTACACGAGAAATTCTCGTTGTAGCGTTTAATTTCGTATGTTAATATTATCCTACGTTGCTCTGAAATCTGAAAGGCATATAAAATAATGTTTTGATGATATATGAAAATACCAGTAAGCCTGTAAGTTATAAGCTAAAATAAACAGAATTAATAATTAACATCTTAATAAAGATGTACACATTAATTCTTAAATGAAAGTAAAATTCTTTTATACCACTTATCTTTAACATCCGGCGACATCTTTTAAGTAAAGATGTTTTAGACAGCACTTTCAGTTTTAAAGGCATTTTTAATAAGAACTAAGGTAGCCTACCACAAGTTATAAAAAGAAATACGAGGATAATTCAGTTAAAAAACAAGATGCCGTATTACCAATAAATTAAAAAATAACAAATTCTTCCTTCGTTTTTAAAACAAATATTTCTGTCCCGCCGCTCTGTTTCCATTGAGAAAGAATCATCGTAAGAATAACAAAAAAGCCGTACTTTAAAACACATAATGTTATCAAGGCGTCTTAAAAACCCAGGAAGTTACCTGAAAGCTATTTAGTACATCCTAAAACTATAAGAATCAAAACAAGTCTTGGAAAAACAGGACGGTTGGTAACTATAGACTCATCAACAGGCAAGTATATAATATAGATAGACAGACAGAGGATGGAATTATTGACAATAATGATAGATGGATTGACGATCATGATCAGCCTATTAATAGCCGTTGCTGGACGAAAAGTCTTCCTTATAGAATCACATGGGGAGAATAGTAATAGTCAACCACTTGGGTCCAGTACAGATCGTGGGTATTAACGACAGCAGATGAAGTCGAAACCAATGGTTTAGGGCGCAAAAAACTAGTTCTTACCTGAGACGATAGAGTTTTGGTGAATTATCTGGTGATCTTTATGAAAGCTTCCGCAGTTGCCAAAGTAACCGTAACACAAGCTCGTCTAAGAAATAACTAGCTATAATATTTAAGTCATAAACTTAAACTGACATTAACACAAAATCTAAAAATTGTTTACAAGTCTATTGTCTATAGTTAGTTAGGTCAAGATTTTTCTCCGATGATCTCAATAGTTCGATTGTGATCTAAACAGGTTCTGTATACAATGACACCGAGTGTCGTGAATATTGCAATGACACAATGGTTATATCTCATTCTGATTGTTTTTAACCCTTTCATAGACATCATTAATGCAAATACGATTTAATCATTACAATTATAATACGGGTATTATACCAAACATATATCATAATTAACATATTTAACTAGACATTCTTGTGTTTATATGTTAGCTGTTTGATTACAAATGAAGTCTTATCAATCGTTACAATCAATTTGAAAACTTCCATATTAATTTCTAATTTTAATTACAAGTAGTGATTCTTTATGATTATACATTACATATATTTTTATACGAAAGGTTCTGATTTAAACTTGAAGTTTTATTTAATACATGCGAATTTGTTCGTGCCCGATTTCAAAATATAATATATCAATGTCACTTTTTATTATTTCTTTTTGTTTATGAAGTGTGACGAGTGTCATGTTTGCTAAAGTATAATTAAATAAGCAATTGAGCAATTAACCTCCACGCTGGGCCAATGCGGTTATGGAGAGTATTAACGCTAGCAAATGGTGTCGGGATCAATGTATTAACGTGCCTTTCGTAACACGAATTTCGAGATAATAATTTTTTGGTCACTCATCCCGTGAACGACCCATGGAAAAGATTTAAGAAACCAATAGACTTGATCGTGGAAGGTGTGTCTCGGCACTCTGCTGCCTATCGTCTTTTAATTTTCACCTCTGTCATTGTTGAAGCCGCTTCATTGCTTTACTTTTCTTATTTAACTTTTTTCTAAATTATATTTCGATTTCCCTATGAGTGCACCACTAAAGGAATATCTGGTGTACTTTCGGGGGTCTGCTGTTCTGCGTCGCTGCCGCGGACGCTACGAACTATGAAGGAGGTTGCATTATGTACGCAACCTCACCGCTGGCCGCATAGACGCCACGACGGCATAAAAAGAAGAAAACTTCTTCTTCTATCATTCGCTTTTTGTCGTTCAGAACAACGCATAATAAAATATCTACCAGCCGCATAAATAATATAAAAATTTCGTCATAATAAGTATACCCAGACTGAACATCAGAAGGATAGTGGACGGAGCGGTATTTGCGTTCGTGTCCAAGTGGCGTACATCAGTTCAGTAAGTACTCTCGATTTTATATCAGAGTTCCATCGGGTGTGCTCTAAGGATAATCTCTTTCTATATTTCCTTTCTTTCGCTTTTTTTCTCTTTAACAATTATTAATAACCGATTAACCGCAAACGATTAAGATCCCGCGTGAGGTCTCGGCTATTTACACACCGCCTCACCAGTCATCCTTTTTCAGTGCATCGAGTATAAATATTACAAAACAAGGTTTTACTTTTTCTATTCGAGATCCCATGATAACAGACAACTCGAGTTCAGAGAAATGAAACCAAATTTTATGTGACGAACACGTAACTTGAACGGTTGTAAAATCTGTGAATCAATTTTCCTTACAATTAAAAAGTAATAAAAATTGCAGTATTAAAGCAAATTTTCGAATTACATTAACATAAGTTTCTCTTGTAGGTGTATTAAGTTTAACAAGCTTGAGTAGAATAACAAATGACAGAAAATAATTCGCAAGATGATTGATTATAGATGAATATTGAAATAAATTTTGTTCCATAATTTACCAGAATATTTTCTCCAGAATTCAAATTAAGTGTAAGATATATTGCCATTAATAATGCTTGCATATTTACAGTTTAACCCGTATCAAAATTTTCGACTTATTATTTAATTACATATCTATGATATACAATTGATTTTGCATTCACAATGCTATACTGAAAAATATTATTAATGAAAAATGGTTAAAAAGTCCACTTTGTCCCTAGTACTCTAAAGTGCGATTTCTTTCAGCTGTTTGATGGATTGCCTGAACATTGATGAAAATACGCTCTGTAATGGCCAAAAAGTAACAAGTACTGGAAAAAGTCGTCAGTCCTGTTAGTTTCTGGGTAGTTCAGTAGTTAGAACAATCGCCCAGATTGCAATAGGTCCCATCTCAAACTGCCAGGGGCAAAGTGGATTTTATAAGAATTTTTTATTAAGAGTTAAATTATTATTCATATAAATGATGTTAAAAGTAATATTCCGTAATTTATGTGAATGTTTTAAAATATATCTATGAGATTGCTCCATTTGTAAGAATAACAAAGTAAATGTTAGTACTGCTAGATTTAAATTCACTAATCATTATTATTAATAGATTCCAACATCGAGTATATTATAATAGATCATAGAGTAAATTGTATTTAACAAATAATATTTCTACTTGATTCTAGGTATGAATTCAAAAGAGTTTCCTATGTGTTTAGTTTTTTAACTAATTATTTAAGCTTATCGCTTGATCACTAAATACGCTTTTATGATTAAAAGCTAAATATTTAGATGGTATCTGATGATACCATCTAAATATTTAGATGACATAAACATATCATCTAAATATTTCAGTTAAAAAACAAAAGATTGCGTATTTCGAATTCATTCAAAATCAACACAACGATTCCATAAAAATCGGAAGCCAATTTCAAGTCGAAAGTGAATCCATTTAATTTATATTAGTGTAAAATTCTATTATTCCATTTCTTGTTTTAAAATGCAAAGTCGGAACAAACATACCTATATTAATTCTGCGTTGTGAATGAGTACCTATATCGAAATTCTAACCTAGACATAAGGTTTCCTTCGGCTTTCTTGAAATTTCTTCTCCTCACTCAACAGTGTTGTCATTAAATCTTCCCCTTTCAGCCACTATCGTCACTTCAATTCAGAACTAACCCACGGATATAGACAAATTCCACCTGTTTCGACAAATGCATGAATATTTTAATATCGTACCTGTAAGTGTCAATGGTTATAGGATGGGTGACCATTAATAAATCAAGCTCCTTCTTGCTTCGGAAGGTACATTAAATCGTTGATTTAGGCTGCATATGCAGTAGATTGCACTAATTGTGCCAACAAAGTTTTCACTATTTAATGATATCCCAAAATAATTCGAAAATTATTGTAATTATGTTGTTGTTCTGCTGGATGGCCGATAAGAGCTTTTCTAAAATAAGACGAACTTAAAATATATCTAGATTTATGTTTTCAAATGTCAAAAAGAGATAAAAGTTAAAAATAAAATCAATTTTTGTAACATCTAAATATTTCACATGTCACACCAAATATGGCACTTGCCTACCCCACAAAGGATACGGCATGCAGATGGTTATTTCAAATCACTGTGGTTGATTGAAATGTTTATAACTACCTACCCGTCCGTTTACCGTAATCATAGAGAGCATAATTTTTTATTCGTGAAATCTTGTAATTTTAGATATTTCATATCCGATATTCAATTTACCCAAATCCTATGTTGCGCTCTTATCATATAAAGTTAAGCATAAAGCTCTTATCTCAGATCCTATATATTTTATCTATGACACTTTTGTGTTTATACGCTACACCTCACAGAAAATTGAATAAAGTGAATATAATAATACTTATTTACATTGTACGAAACTATTCTAGGCATACAATTTAATATAAAAATAATTGATATACACAGTTACCATATATTATGAATTTCAATCGATGGTAGAGTTAGTATTATGTAATCGTACATTCTTTATTTTCTTTAATTACTTTTCTTGTGTTAGTTATACAATTCGGTCAATTAAGTGAAGTCATTTTTTTTTTATATTCCTCGTTTAGGAATACGTAGCCTTTATATATTTTTATACATCTTTTTCAGCCTATAATTCCCACATAACGGTATGACAAAGTAAAAGTGTATATATGTCGTCTATGAGAATGCAAAGAAATAAATTTTAAAAGTATCGTATAAAAATATTATAAACCATCGCCGTAGCATCAGAATTCTAAGTGTAAAGAAAATCTGTTTCGTCCGCCTCTTTAGGCTATGTTTGACACGCGGTCTCCATTAGTCTTTATTCCACATATGTGGAAGAGGAAATAAATTATTAATCTTTTCATGATTGGATTACTTGGAAACTTTTGCTCAAGTTTTATGAATAACAGAAACATAAGTAACTGTATTACTTGAGACATATATATTATAATAAAAAAGATCAAAATAAAAAATTGGTATTAAGAAAATAAACGATAATCTGCAAAGATTACAGCACGACATTCTCTCCTTGGTTTATTCCTGAGAGAATATATCAATGTGTAATACTTAACTATAAACAATAATGTAGCATAGAAGATAGAATTGAATAGAGTGATTACTATTATTATCCCACTGCAAACTATAAAATTGTTAATGAATTTGTGGTTTTTATTGACAATGTAACTGTAAAATAAATACTTAACTAAATTATCTATATATATAAATAAAAATTAATCGCTAAATGAGTTGTTAAGAGCAAAACTCGAGAACGGCTAGCCAGTTTGGCTAATATCTTTCTTAATTGTGTAAAAAAAGTCTGCGGAAGGTTATTATGGAGAGCAAAAGCTAAAACTACTAAAAAAAAAATATAAAAATATCAATTTTCTTATACCACACTAAAGATTCAGTTCGCATCTTTCAAACATTTGACATCAATCAATGCAAAAGAAAGGCACTTTAGGATAATCTTTGGAAAATAGGATCATCGCCATCTTTCAATAATGTCATTTTCATTTAACATGTAGAAATTAATTTATTCACTTGACATTGGCAGAATTGTGCGAAATGCGCAGATAAGCCATTAATAAAAAAATAAGAAGAAGGATTATCTTTGGTATGATTTCAAATTGATCAGACGTTAAATTTCATTATAAGAAAAATATAACGAGTTAAAGAAATAGGGCAGAACTAGGTCTGTTTAAAATAAAATTAAACTATAACACAATACAAGACCTATGTTCAAGTGGATGTTAGAACAGAATAATCAGTAGTGAAACTTGAGCGAATTTTGGAAACGAATACCTTCGCTGCATTGGAGCATTAGGGTTGCCTTCTAATAAAACTAGTTAGTAATAAAACAATATTATATTATTTTGATAAGTTTTTTATTGTTTTCGCCTTATTATATATTTATTACACACTGAAAAGTATTTTCGTCTTTTACGAAAAGAATTCTTTATTTTTGAATTTTGTGGTATAAAAAAATCCTCATTCCAATAATAGTTTTTTTTTTAAATAAACTACTATCAAGAAACAGGGGCAACGGGCGTTAAAAGGGATCTCATTTATTTCTTTTTTTATCGATTTAGCTATTGCAGTTGGCGTATTCTTATCTAAAGTAATTGCAAAAAATAAAAAGTATAAATTCATCCCGTGGTACGATAAATAAATTATACATCGATTTTAAAAATATTTCCTGTCATTTTGACTCTCCGTACGTTTAGTAGTCTTGCCGTGACAAGCGCAACTGAGCTCACCTCGAGACCCCCTGGGAATTCACGTAAATGCGTGCGGCTCTGTATGCACATGATTTAGACCGTTTCGCTACTATATTAGTCTGTGATGTTAGTTAATCGAAGTCGTGGCGTTCTGCGCACAAACATGCGTCTGTCCTGCATTCCAATTCAGAAAATGTTTACGTAATAATTGTATCTCAATAGAATCTGAACAACTTGCATATTGCCATTGTACTCTCTATCTGTTCAACATTATTATGTATCAGTCACTACTAATTTATGAGGAAGGCACAGAAGACTTACTTGATAATAAAGGTAAAGTGAAAAAAAAGTAGTTAAAATTCTATTGAGATGCAATTATTACGTAAATATTCGCCTAATTGGCCTTCTGATTTATTGATTGTTCTATGGGGAATACTGCTGTGTGAAGTGTAACGGTAAACACTTTAAAAGTTGACTGTTGACATAAGGATGACCCAAAGCTTCTCATCTCAACTAGGATCTTGAGCTCGAGTGGTCAGCCCGCTCGAGTGGTCGGTTTTTTCTATTGAGTTTTTTTAACTCCTGTGTTTATGAACCAAGAACTCAACAAGAACTGAAGGTCAACGTCAGAAAGAAATTGCTAAGATAATGGCTGTTATGCTCAGTCGTGACAAACGCCAATAATCAACAGAAATACTCTGTGCAAAATTTGTATATCGTCGTTAGAAAGCAAAAAGTAGTAACCCGCTAAACCGAAATTGTTCTTGAGAGCAGATAAAATTTGTGTTTCCGCTAAAATATTCTTAATTTCGTTTTAATTAATCGCTTAGAGTTTCTTCTCTATCGTTGCCTCACTGCTGAGGATCGCGACTCCGTGTCATCTCGCCAACCATCCGTCTCCATCGGTTTTGCTCAGCTGCTTGGTGGAGTGCATTACTGACCGGGATCTCAAGTACCTCCGAGACCTGGTCCGACCAACGTTTAGGGCTCCGGCCCCTGGGTCTTTTCCCCATAACAATCAAGCGTTCCAGGTTATCGGTATCTCTCTTAGAGTTACCCTCTTTGTTATAGCAAATATTCATAAGATTTGTTTTACGAAAAATAAAAAGTTTTTCCTCTGAACAACAATTTTTGTTTTAGTGATTACTACATTTTCGTTTTACTTTATATACACACATACATTTTTTATGTAAAAAAACATGTTTGTACTATAAAAAACGTGTAACAAAGTGCACAGTTTTAAAATATATAAATCGCTCCTGGAACGTACAAAATCGCTTAACATCCGTTGGTATCATCAACAACAGTTAGATTCAAAATAGATGCAATTTGTCCAGTGCACTCTACATCCAATAGTTTTTCTCTAGAATTCAGTTCCATGATGACAAAGTTTAGATTAATTTATCTCGAAATAAGACAAATTTTCAAAGTTTATTTATTTAATATAATTCATACATTTGAGTTTTTGTAACGCCGCCTTATATATTTTTCTAACTTTAGACTTAATTTACGTATAAATCTATGTCAAATGCTTATACTCCCTTTTTCAGATGTCTGACCTACTAACTTACCATTTAATTTAGTATACGGTTCTTCAATTTATTAATCAATGTTAATCAAAAGCTATCTTTATCCCTGTTTGATTGTGACTGAGATTAATCATAGAGTAGGTAGAAAATTTCCTCTGTTTTTCGTCGAACCTATTCACATTCCGAGAATACATATCAGAAATTGGGTCATAACTAATGGATTTTTATATTTCCTATCGAAATTTTACCTTCTCTGGCAAAAGCAAAATTCCTGTTTCTAACCCGTTTTAGTTGGTTTTGATTTTTATCTGATTGTTTGGTTAAATGACGTTGCTAATGACATGAAAAAAATCGGATTTGAAAAATTGCTGATGTCTATCAAATAGTGGTATAAGCCTTAATTGTTCTGGCTGTTCACGTTTCCTGGTTGTCTTAAAGGTGGGTTCTTACGAAGCCGTAACAACAATATTATTTTTTGAGTCATGAATACAAGTTCAAGAGTTAGGGATGACTTGTGCCGATGGTCCACGGTGTCTATGACTAGCTTTTTAGATGATACTTTCGAGCTTTTAATAAAGAAATATACTACAAGAAAATACATTTGGTACATATTTAATTCTTACATATATATCATCCACTAGGGATGTACCGAACGAATTGTAGCGAAATTTACGTACCTAGATATTATACTGTTTATAGTTTACATATTGTTTTAGTCACTGATGTAAAATGATGATATATATTCTTAGCGAGTCGGTTAAAAACGTAAGAAAAGAGCTTCCAGTGTTCTGTAAATTATATAATTTGTAGGTGTAGCGTTTGATTTACAACATCCGAATCATCTAAGTTGACGTTGACATCATCCAATATTCCGGTGAAGAACACATTACGCAACCCCCAAAGAACCATCGATTTCGTTACGGTTTCATACAATGATATTACAAAAAAAGGTAGATAGGTCATGCCGGTACTAATAGGATGTCGAAAATTGTCCCCAGCATATACACACGCACATGGCATAATACTCTCCAATTATTGATGCACTATAATTGAACATGTAACAGACCAGACGTATAATGATTTAATGCATGTTTAATGCCTACTTTTACCTAAACGAGTTAAAGACTTCGATCAACAGTTCAACTTAAAAATGTTTATATCTGACATTATTATTTTTCCTTGTCGTTACTGTATAATATATATTATTTGCCCGTGTATAACACTGTCCGGAGTTAGGTTTCGATGGTCTGAATTCAAACCCCGGAGTTTTGGAGTTTCGGTCTCATATAGGTTTTCTAATAAATGTAAGGTCGAGCGTAGACACTAAAGTCGAATTGCCCGTTCTGTTACTTACAAAATATTTGTCAGATCTTCTCCACAATACCAAATACGAATGAAATATGATCCCTTGGTCTTTAGACGATTTATTTATGTTGTTTCTACAGTTTCGCATAACACAGGATGGCATTTTTAAAAATGATTATTACACATAAACGCACAAAATCAATGCTTTCGCAGACTACGCTCAGGTATACTAATTAGCATAGTTTTCAGGTAACACTTTTTGAATTCAAGTAACCTATCTACCTTTTTTATTGTAATCAAAAAATCATTAGTTTCATAAATATTACATTTCAAATGAGTTCCAATTACAAGATTGGATAAATGTTGCATTCACGATTATTAACTCATCTTTAACAGTGACGGTTGTTATCGCCTTTTTCACATCTATGAATACTGATTTTAAAATTTGGACTATTAGTATTTGTTAAAATTGTAGACGGAGAAGCAAATATAATTTGTTTTTGACGTATTTATTGTCAGAAAATTGATAACTAGGCAATTCGCAAAAATAGAAATTCTCTGTTCAGTAAATTTTTTCACTTTTCTCCAAGAAGCTCCTTAGAAGATCAAAACTATGTCGTCAATGCTTACGCTGCTTAATATCTTAATCTTTTAGAAAAAGCAAAATTGTTTAGTAAATTTAGTATTCATTTATATATTTTATTTAGTCACATATGCAGATGTTTCACCGCGCAAGAAACAACTTCTTAAAGAATACATTCATACAAATGCAAAATAAGTTATTTAAAATAAGTCAGAAACATATCAATTTCATAGATTCAGTGTGTCTATAGACATATTTCCACATTGTATTATGTCGTGACAGAAATAAATTTGTCTCAAAATTGCTTATTACATATAATAAAACCCATTTTTCAACTTAAACATTTAATATAGTGGTTTTATATAAGCACTGGTTTTTATTTCACTTTTGTAACTTATATTCCATTTATTATTTTTATATGAAGAAGAAGAAAACAAAGGGTTTGTGTATTCAGTAATCTTCGAAGTAATTCGGAGATATTGTTGCTAGTATAGAACTTTTTTGATAAGTAAATGACGAATATATATTTCACTTTTATATCTATGTGAATTTTATCGATATCATTTCAATTCGCAGGGTAGACGGCACTACTCGATCTGTTAAGTTGATATATTGTTATATTGACACTGGCGTTTTATTTTGTTGTTATATGGGGAATACGGGCAATTGTGCTTAATTGGTTCCTCAGTTATCTCACGTATAGAAGCCAAGTAGTCAGAGTAGCGGACAAATACAGTACTAACCTACCTATCATTAATAGAATACCTCAAGGAAGTACAATCTGACCAAAGTTATTTTTGATCTATGCAAACGAACTGTGTAATTGTAATGGCTTATATTTTATGAGACATATACAGTTATTTCAAAACCATTATTATAAAAGTTATTGTCCGAAGATTCTCAAACCAATAATTTTCTATATAGATGAACGGCGACGGCTTGACAACTTGTCTTGCTCGAAGCTATTGTTTTCCGCGTCGCAGGCGCAATCCAGTTTTATGAATGGTACATACAAAACCCGTGGACACGTTCCTTGTGATACATTTCAACCGAAGGCAGCGTAACATCAATATGTAGTCCTTTAATATTGAGATTTTTCTTTCGCGGCCGCTGTAGTCGTGAACGTAATATTAACGAACAAATAATTTTGTTTTTCCTTTTTTTAAGTATAACAATTAATGTTTTCGAAGTGATATTCCCATATTGGGGTTCCTTCCCGCCTCTGAGAAGCTTCATGATCATCGATTGCACCTAAAATCTGGGTGCTGTAGCACTGGCTTCGGACCCATCTTCTGGCCCCAACAACTACACCACTGGCCCTCTTCGGCCGTACATCTCGCCGGAAATCTACCAGGACAGTGGATAATCGAGACCTAATTATTGCGAACGGTTGACTAGGGCCATATAAAATTGTACCTATCTTATATACTGATCCACGTTGCGAGCTTCCCGTTGAACCCTAACCCTCAGATCTTATGTCTCTCTACTTTTTGGGTAGTAAACGATTATTATAAAAATTGACTTGTTTTATTACCCATCATCTATTAACGCTCTTACGAGTCCTAAACCCACTAATTACTAATAACTTTTATTTTTAAGAGTTATATAATCTAGAAGTTGACCACGGCTGGGCATTCTCTGTTGCGGATGACACTGTCCTTATGGGCCATGTGGCTCCTCTGAATATAAATTCAGAGGAGCCACATACCCACTTGTTCGAAAATACGCTGAAGAAAGATTAAACAGGGTTACTTCGTGGCTTTACCATAATCTTTTGTCCATGCACATTCCTAAAACTAAAAAATAAGAAGGACCTTTCGCAATCCGGGCGATACGCAGTCGCGGTCGTGGGTTCGATTCCTATCTCAGGGTACCAGGGACCAAGTGGGTTTTTAAGCATATTGTATTATGAATAATATTTAGTTATGTAAAAGTTTGATTCTCACACCGCACCTATACCTAGGACGGACCTTTATGGTAACAATAACTCAATTAAAGTTTTTTAAAATGGCTGATAAGCATATCCTTCCCTTTGACTTCGTGTAACCCTTCACGATTGTTTTGTCTCTTACTGACGAGCTTCGATACTTTTGATAGTATTGATATTTATAAACTTTGGAAGTTCCAATTCTATCGACACGTAACGATCAAAGACATTTGCAAGAATTCTCGTGTTTTGTATCTGAAGGATCATTTGTGTACACTGCAAGAAGATTCTTGTTTTAGTTCTACAAAAATATTAATATCCTCAATCCGCAAGAGTGTTTGTATCTTCATCATCATCACATCATCAGCCTACGACGTCAATAGCTAAGCATAGGCCCCCTCCATAGATCTTCCCGAAGATCAGTCCTACGCTACTTGCATGCAGCTTCTATCTTAGATCTCCAAATCACGTTTGTGTAATGCATCTGCAAGAGGATTATAGTCTTCTTCGTCTTCTTATTGTGGCGTCCGCGGAAAATGATCATTTGAATAATCCTCATTTCATCGGTGGCTGCTTGGAACATGGATCTTGTACTTAACCCACACCACTGACGCAAGTTTTTGAGCCATGAAGTTTTACGTTTGCATTTATACGTTCATGTAGTTGATCTGTGCCCTATAAGGAATATTGCGTTCTATACTTGCAAAAACGTTAGGGTAATCTAGATATTTATCATGAAATGTTAAAAATAAACATTTTGGAATTTTAATTGAGGCCGTACTATTATTAGCAAGTTTCACCCCGGTACAAAAAAATCGAAAATCTGATGTAGTTTATGTTTGTTGCTATTAGTGAGTGTATAACTTAAACTTTCTGTTCAAATTCTTATTCTATAATAAATAATACAAACCTCACTAAATTTATAAGCGCCCGGATTGCGAAAGGTCGTGGGTTCGATTCCCATCTCAGGGTGCCAGGGACCAAGTGGGTTTTTTTTTTTAATTTTGTATTGAGAATAATTTTCAGTATGGCATTGTGAATGCAAAATTAATCAAAATATAATAACTAAATATATCTGATATCCTCATGGGTTTACCATGAGAGCCCAGTGCGGTTTGATGGGTATTAACGACAGCAATGCAAACGGGGCCAACGGCTAACGTGCCTTTTGAATCCCGGGCAGGATCGAGATAATAAATTTTTGGTCACCCATCCTATGACCGTCCCTTGCAAAAGTTGTTTTACTTGCGTAAAGAATACTGAACGCGCTAACTACGGCACTATCAAGCTAATAAAATTATGAAAAATATTAATATAAAATGCGAATTTACAAGAAAATCGCTTAAATATGATTTTATATGATTCCCATGTTAGGTATAAGTTTAAGTTTTATTCCTTTAAATTGTAATTTAAACATTATAATATAATATCTTTGCATTTCGAAATCAGTGTGCTAATATCTGTAGAGGAGATATTATATAGAATTATTTTTAATCTTTTATCGTTACATAATCTTGTCTTTGTATTTTTGAACAAGATGGAGGCGTCTAAAATTAAGCCATTTAAAATAATCTGCTCATTAATTAAGTAGATATAATAGAATCTTCTTGGTTTATTTCAGTGTTCCACAACTTAAGCCATGGATTTCTATTACAGATATTATAATACTTATCCATAAGTATTTGAATTAAGCCAATTCTTTTGTATTGAACATTTAATAAAAAATATTAATATGCGGTGCCAATTTGGAAATTATTTTCTTCTTATATACTTGAAGATGTATGGGGATACATCATCACTAAGTTGCTCCAAGCCAACCCTACCTGTACGTGGTGATCCTGCTAATTGACGGACGAGTTCTAGTGAACCGATTGATGGCGGGATATCCATCTTTATTGGACGCAGCTCTCTAAATACCCCAGACTGGTGACGGACAGCAGTGTCATCAGTGCAAAGACTGCGTTGTGCGATCGCCAACACACATGTCCAGCGTGATGATTATGGGCAAATACCTCCATGGCAACCAATTGAGACACCTAGTTCCCGACCACCGTGCTATTCCTGATCAAAGCGGCGGTCATAGTAATGGTAGGATAGGGGGTACTTGAGTCCAGGCCCTCCTTGCTGGATACTGGACTCATCCATTCGCGTGAGGTAAACCACAGCGGGTTTTGCCAGGTAGGGCTTCCACAATAACCTGCCCTTTTAAGGGCGGGGTGGAAGAAGAGCCCTGGTTTAAGTCTTACGCACGTTACTGCTCAACGATTATTTGGCGCAACTAGAAAAAGAACTTGAAACGATGGTCTTGAAAAGTGGCACGTCCTTGGGTTATGCGATGTCCGAAGAGAAGGAGTCACCATAAAACACTGTAATTAGAGCATCTCTTTTACTTTCGAAAGGGTGACCAGTAATATCAGGGTGGCATAGGGTTCCTGGTGAACAAAACCCTTTCTGACAGCGTTGTAGAAATCTCTAGTGTCTCGAATAGGGTTGCGTGGCTCATAATTAAGCTCACCGAGAATTTCAAATCTGAAGACTGATTCGCTGCCGTGAAAAATACAAACGCAGTTGATGTGAATCAGGTCCTCGAGAGTGTGGGCAAAATTTTAAGAGGGGGAAGGCAAGAGATTCTGAGACATTTCAGAGCAAATGCGTACAGCTAAGAGGTCAAAGTTTTTTAGAGGAAACTCTGCGCCTCATGAGGAAACAACGGGCCCACAACGGCGAACTCTGATCAAGAGTATAAGTAAACTGGTGATCTCAGGCGCTCTATCAAGGAATAGTCTCCACTGCGGAATCGTTGGAATCACCGCTTTGCTGTTGTCTCAGAGACTGCTTAATGAGCTACCAATTGGCATATGTTACGTGCAGCTTCTGCAGCGGAATGGCCAAATTGGTACTCATATAATGTCGGACATGGGTTTTAATACCATTAATTTTTTTCGTTGAAGTTAACGCAACGACATTAGAAGTTCTCGATCCTACTTAAAGTTTCTAGAAAATTTAAATTAAAATGCTCATTACTCATTAACCCGATACTTGCATATTGCCCCACTTTTTTATATAATTTTTTAATAATATAAAAATAAGATACACTATTTAGCATATGAAATAGATAATGTCGTATTCAAACTCACCTGTCACCACAAAAAAAATGTTTAAATTACTCAAGTGAACATGTCACTTGAGTAATTTAAACAATTTTTTTACCATTTATAAACACCTTTTAGTAACGCGAAAAAAACTCATTCAATATTGGGCATGTGCTTGCGTTTTCTACCTAAAATTCCGATATTTTTTTTGCAAATTTTCTGAAATAATAATAAAAATTATTAACAGGAGTACATACATACGTGTACGAATGTGCCCTTGCCTCGAAGATCAAGTAAAACAAACTCGTGTAGAAAAATACACAAAATAGATATATTACTTTACAACATATTGCTTTCAAAGCTTACCCATAGAAACAAAGTCGTAATAAATGGGTTGTTCTATAACTTGTAGTAGTGACCGTATCAAGGTTCCCTATGTACGATGGGTGCAATCTTTCCCTATTCCTTGGTACATGTCAATATATCCGTGTATTTTGTTCAATGTTTTGTTTTGATCTAGCTATCATTCTCTGTACGTTCATATTACTCAATTATATTTATTTAAACTGCGTATATTTAATTATTTCCTGTGACCCATAACAATATTTTCACAAATTCTGCATTAAAATTACTATAATTTTATTATAGGGGTTATAGGGTTAACATAAGCGTAATTCGTGCACAGATGGTTTTGTTCGAAATGGAGATAACTAACAACAAATAATAATTTTTAATACATCTAAACTTATCGTGTTTGTTGAATCCTAACAATCACAGTGCCCCGGGCACTTTAATTAACTCGGTGGAATGAATATTTACATATGAGACTGAATAAAAAATGTATTAATTCCCATTTATTATACGTATAATAAATGACTATACTAATGATAATAGGACGCCAATGCGAGGTCCTAGGGCTCTATTGACTCTTTCAATGCGACATTTTATAAAATTTACAATAGTTTAGTTCTTTTTTCAAATTAATGATCCAACTAGGACCATAAATGTAGTAATGTACAGTAAAGTTAGAATTATTGTTTGTGAAACTATTGTAAATAATAATAAAAAACATTAGGTTCAACATGAACATAAATTTCAAAGAGATTTTACAAGATCTTCGTTGATATTATCAAAGTGGTTAAGTATATAGTTACAAAATTTTGAACAAGAGAGCAAAAGAAACATGTTTAAGATAAAGTCTAAAGTAATTAAGTAATTTTATATGGGTTTCAAATTCTTTGCTTTTATATCTTATTTATTTATTTAGTTACATGCTGACTTACAGAATAATACATCCAACACACCAGCAAGTTAAACATAGCAATGAAAAGAAAAAAAAAAACTCTGTATTGGCTTCATTGCATTCTTTTTAAACTATAGCACTTGTAGGTGACATAAACATAAATATTGTTGCTGACAATAACGATACAAACTCTGATGCATATTTGAACTTAGACCATGTGATATTAAAGTCGGACAAATCAGCTGTTGTTTTGGTGCTCGATTCTCTTTTTACTGACCATCATCCCGTACTCTTCTGTAATGATTATAAACGAAATGTAAATTATAAAAATCGCAATTGCTCGATGAAACACTTTGATATCCCTACCTCTGTAAAAGACATTGAAGAAGCTGATTTCTCTCCAGTTAACTGTAATATGTCAGCAGAAGGTGCTGCAAATCATTTAGTTGAAATAGTTTCCAACATTGTCAGGGCGAATACTAGAGTTATTATTATACCAAACAGAAAACGTATTCTTAAGCCCTGGATTACCCCTGGCTTGCTTCGATGTATCCGGCAAAGAGACAAACTTTTTCGTAAATATAAGCAAAATCCTTTCAATGAAATCATTAATGTAACTTATAAACGATATAAAAATTTCTGCAACAATCTTAAAAAAATCAAACGTGAATACGAACAAGCACAATTCACTAAGTATAAAAATGATGTAAAAGAAACATGGAATATAATAAAGAAAATCTCAAATATTAACAAAAAAACAAAACCTGACAACCTTCTTTATCTATCTGATGATCCGCAAACATCTGTGAATTTTGTCAACGATTATTTTGTAAGTGTGGGGAGTAGATCAAGATCTGATATTCAGAGTGAGACATCTTTAACGGCTGCAGTAGAGGCAGTACCTATCATTAAGGAATCAATGGTATTATTTCCTACAGATGAATCTGAAATTAATTCTATTATCTTGAAACTTAAACGGGACTGTGCAGTTGGGTGGGATGGCATTCCTGCGGCTTTAGTTATCGCTGCTAGACATGTTTTGGTTCCGATACTGAATTACGTTTTCAACCTTTGTCTGTCGTCTTGTACCTTCCCGGATGTTTTTAAGAAAGCCGTTGTTCACCCGATATTTAAGAATGGGGACGTAGACAGTGTGACTAATTACAGACCCATTTCTGTACTTACAGTTTTCTCAAAAATTTTGGAAAAAATAACAAATAAAAGACTGGTTAGTTATTTAGAATCTAAAAATATTATTTCTTCAAAACAATTCGGTTTTAGGTCACAAAAATCAACAGAAGATGCAATACTTGAATTTACAAGCTCAATAGTCAAGAACTTAAACTATAATTAGAAATCTTTGTGCCTTTTCCTTGACATATCGAAAGCTTTCGACACTGTCTCCGTGCCTCTCTTGTTGGACAAACTGCAGCGATTGGGCATACGAGGTTTGGTCCTTGAAATGTTCCGGAGTTATCTGAGTAATAGATGTCAAAGTGTTTTCATTGGCAATACTATAAGCATAAGTTTATAACATCTGGCGTTCCTCAGGGTAGTGTCCTTGGACCTACCCTATTTTTGCTATACATTAATGATTTATGCCAACTGCCTCTTTCAAACTGTAAAATTGTGACACAGCCATTCTCGTGCAGGGTCATGACTGGGAGGAAACTCGTGTCCGTGCTGAGCTAGCTTTAAGTGTAGTCAAGGAGTGGCTAGTAAATAACCTCCTTACACTTAATGCTAAAAAATCTTGCTTTGTCACATTTGCTCCAAGATTGCAGTATCAGCCAGGACAATATTTCAACATTCGAGCTCACCTACGTACATGCATAGATTCTTCTGATCAGGCATGCAATTGTGAAACAATTTCTCGAGTCTCCTCTGTAAAATATTAGGGGGTGACTGTTGATAGTATGATGTCATGGAGAGAGCATATAAAATCCGTGACCTCTAAGATTAGGAAACTAATTTTTGTTTTCTGTAAACTAAGGGGTAGTGCTAACGGGGCTACTCTAAAGACTGTTTACTTTTCTTTAGCCCAGTCGATTTTGACCTACCGTATAACTCTTTGGGGTTCTGCTAGAAAGACACATTTATTGCAGTTGGAACGAGCACAAAGGGCTGTACTAAAAGTTATGGCTTTAAAACCTGTCCGTTTCCCTACCAAAGATCTATACGAATTATGGAAAGTACTCTCCGTTCGTAAATTGTTTGTGTTTTATCTATTTCTGCGTAAACACAGAAGTTGTCCCTATGATCCAAATTTTGTTTTAAACACTAGACGGTCAGACAGAGTTTGTACCATAGAAAGGTGTCGAATTAAATTAATAAAATACCATTCCTAATACTTCAGCTCCATTTTATATAATAAGGTTAATTATAAATTTAATATATATAGTCTTCCTTTTCGAGAAATTTTAAATGAATGGTTACTAGAACTAGATTATTATGACGTGGAATCACTCATTATTTAAGTGCATAGTATAATTATTTGTCGTTCTTATTTTTGTGTTTTTGCTTTATTTGTGGCTTTCGTTTGTTATCTGTTCGAGGTGGGCGCTAATATCTGCAACACAGTCTTGGACTAATGCAGCTATTAACGTGCAATTGATTTTGTACCTATTTTACTGCACCAAATAAAGATTTATTTTATTTTTTATTTTTATTAATGTCAGTTTAGTTTAGTAAAATTAAAGAATATTACGCATTTCATTAAAATAATAAACTAAAATAAATGTCATATAAATTAAAATAATATGTCAAGAAAATAATAATAATAATAACAGTCACAGATAATCAATCACACAGTCAGTACTGGTTTAGAAATGTCGAGCACTTATAGCTAATCGAGTAATACCATCAAAAAATACATCAATTTTTTCATATTGAGCAAGGATTTAACCAATGAGATGCAGTGCATGTATAGTAGGTGCTTGCGCCTGCCTTTACAGTACGCGTGCGGGGCGTGGATAACAGCCGCGGACGCCGTCGCGGTGCCACTAAACCCATATCGTTATTAGAGATGCGCACAGGCACAAAAAAACTGAATCTCTCTAATATGTGAGGACAGTCAACTTTATTGTAAAGCACAGAAAGGTAATGCAGAACTAGGAGTAATTTTCGCCGTAGCGCCTTATATTTATTAGGTCCTTACATTTAGTCGTACTGGCCACTTTAATCACAAATTTCTCCTCCTTGGTTGGGAATCCCAAATTCAAATTTATACAGCCATTTACACATGTAATTGTGTTTTGTTAGGTGGTATTCATTTGTTGTTTTTTTCTTCTGTTTGTCTTATTTACGTCACCCTGTATAAAAAATGGAAAACTTGAAATATTGTGCCAGTCACGAATACGAGTTCCACCGTGGTACCACAGCTCGAAGGGTTAATGATGTGTATGGCGGTTGTATCGCAAAAGAAAACACATTGCGTTTTTTTGTTCCAACGTTTTTGTTCTGGAAATTTCGACATGCAGAATAAGCCCCGTGGACGGTCGGTGACCCAAGTTTATAATGAAGAATTGAAGACTATTGTGGAAGCGGATCCATCGCAAATCGCGTCTGAGGTAGCTAGGCAGGCTGCGCTGCTAGTGATAAAACTGTTTTAATCCGCTTGAAGCAAATTGGAAAGATTAAGAGCTTGAAAGGTGGGTACCTCACGAATTGAGTGAAGCGAACTGGCAAACGCGCTTCGATTCTCTACGATAATCGGCATCGCTCATCGCAATGGTTGGACCCTGGCATGCCAGCCAAATCCTGCCCCTGAAAAAGTTACTTGTAAGCGTTTGGTGGACTAGTGCCGGTGTCGTTCATTACAGTTTTCTCAAATCTGGCCAGACGATCACGGCAGATGTCTGTTGTCAGCAATTGCAAACCATGCTGGAAAAATAGCTATTAAACAACCGAGGCTGCTCAATCGCTCTACGCCACTGCTACTTCACGACAACGCTAGACCACACACTGCACAACAGACGGCTACCAAATTAGAAGAGCTTCAATTGGAATGTATAAGACATCCACCGTATTCCCCGGACCTTGCTCCAACAGATTACCATATTTTTTGAAATTTGGATACCTTCTTGCAAGGGAAAAAATTCAACTCCGATTCGGCAGTGCAAATCTCCTTCAAAGATTTTATTGATTCCCGTCCGAATGGTTTTTTTAGTAAGGGGATCAATGAACTACCTATGAGATGGCAAAAGTACATAGATAACAATGGTTTATACTTAAAAATAAATATATAATTAAACACCAATTTCATATGTAAAGACTTAATATTTATGAGAGAAAATAAATGTGTTGATAATTCTGTCAAGATTGTTCTTATCGTTATAGAGCCATTTGAAATCACTTCGCTTGAATCTTAGACTGGAATAGTTTAAGTTTGTCTCATCCATGAAATACTATTTTTGTTCAAATCCGCTACCGCATTTACTATAAATGTAATTACCACGTTTGCTTGGATAATTGATAGTAGCATAAAAAAATATGTGTCACAGATTTTATAGATTAAATTTGGAAGACATTGTCAAAAAAACATGCTGTTTCAGATAACATTACGATTAGGTACTAAAATGTTATACTCGCAGTCATTACCGGTTTGATAAATTCAAACATTTGAAACAAAAATAACAGTTTATTCTGAAAATGATATTTTAACTTATAATATTTTATATTGAGGCAAATATATTTTGAGCTTCAGTGTTCGCTTTTAAATATTTTTCAAGCACTTGTTACTTTTACGCTACTACAGAGCGTATTTTTATCAATCGTCAGGCAATCCACCCAAACAGCCGAAACAAATATTGAAACTTTCAATAAAGATGAAAAATTAATATATTTGATCAATTTTGTAAGAATATTTTTCAAAAAATAAATATTCTCAATGAAAAACCTTGGTACTCTGAGATGGGACTCGAACCCATTTTGAAGCATTTTTTATTATGAATATTTTTCAGTATAGCATTGTGTATCCAGAATTGATAAAATTACATAATTTAAAAAAAAGAGATAGATAATACGGATTTTATATAAAATTAAGCTTATCTATTTTGCTTACGGGGTAAACCGACACTAGATAAATCCTACGAGTGTAAATCCTGTGATTTAATTAATCCATCACAATGAAATCACTAAACGGAATAGGATGGACCTTTCATTTCTCGAGTGATTCTGAGAAATTAATCTTCAATTTGAAGACCTTACTGTAATAAAGATGGAGAATTGGAATGATTGAATGGAGATGGAGAATAGATACTAAATAAAAAGAAGGAAAGACGTTACAAAGAATTTTCCTCGATTTACCTATTTTTTCACTATTAGATTGGGCTATATACTGGTGCTAATTTTCATGTTGACTAAAAAGTACACTATCTAACTATAAATAAATTCGTTGTCACTTGATTTTCTTTTGAGAGATATGTAAGCAAAATACTTCTTCGTCTGTGTTACAATATAAAATAACGTTTTGGCTTCATTGTAATTTGATAATTTGCCAATATTGTATCAATGAATGTTCTGTATTGCACTTTGTAATTGTTACATCCGTTTACATTCTATTCATGTTCTATCAGCATTGCAAGATGTTACCAGATGTGGTTCGTTTATTGGATATTGAACGTAACAGAAATGGCACGCTCTCGTTGACTGTCTCTCGTTGAAGACAAGTTTTTTATATCCTATTTTTTGTTCTTTTAATTTGGGTTTGATTAAAACGATTTCTATTCATACAGATTATTGAAAAAAAATGTTTTAATTTTCACAAAATAATTTTTATTTAGTAAATAATACCATATCCTCAGAATAAAATTGGTTTAAAATGTGAAAATTTCGTGAAACCATTTCACCAATTTTGTTCTATTTGCCAAATAAAAATTATTTTATGATAATCTAAATATATATATCAAAGGTGACTGACTGACATAGTGATCTATCAACACACAGCCCAAACCTCTGGACGGATCGGGCTGAAATTTAGCATCCAGGTAGATGTTATGACGTAGGCATCTGCTTAGAAAGGATTTTGATCAATTCTACTCCCAAGAGGATAAAATAGGGAATGAAAATTTGTATAAATCTTCTTAGATTTTCGACAGATTGAACTGAAATTAAAGATTGCAGCTACTATGATGAAGACGTCCGCTTAAATAGGATTTTGATAAATTCAACCCCCATGGGGATAAAATAAGGGATGATGGAGGATGTAAATGTATTAGTTTGAGCCTATTAGTACATAACGGAACGAATAAATAAATATTCGTTAGAAATGCTGCTCAAAGTAACTACCACACGGATGAAGTCGCGAGCAAATTAAACATATGATGGATTGCTTGCTAACAATAGAAACATAAATAATTCGGTCCCAGAAAAAAAATCACAAAGATTACTATAAATAGGTTTTTTAAATGATTTTACGATTTATATATTTCATCTCAACTATATAATATATATATATATATATATATATATATATATATATATATATATATACGATATATATATACGATATATTAATTTGATTATTTTGATATAATTTAAAGTATACATTTTTTTTTTATTTATAACTGTATTTGTTTTCTTTCTGTGAGTAATGATATATGAAATCAAGCGAGGGCGTCTTACTCTCGATGCGTATTTGTATGAAAACGTAAGCGGAGTACAAGAGGGCCTTAATTCAAGAGTATTGTGATCTAAACGTTGAAATACCTCCTGTCTCTAAGAGAGATAGTGTAATCAAATGTTCATAGGCAAATTCTTAGGCTGTATTATGAACTTATAAGCAATGTTATACAAGCCAATTCAGTATTAAGTTTCTAGAGTAATACAAGTAGTGATGATATTTCTCATTTTACACTGACATGAAATTTTTGATATTTTTTTATTAGATTAAGTTATTAATCTATTCACAGATACATAAAATATCATAAAGCTAAATTTTATATAAGCAATTATGTACCCAATTTTAGCTTGATGTCACAATATTAAGTGCATTAGATTTCTGATGCTGGCGGCAAGCAACTTTCGCAATGGCCGGTTATTGGATGGGTGACCCCACACAATTATATCTCGAGCTCCTCCGTGTGTTTATTAAAGCTACTCGAGCTATTCCGTCTACATGATTATTAAGTCGTGGATTTTGACTGAATACCCACCTACCATTCGGTAATAAACTGTCATTTGGTAATCGTGATGGGTTATTGCCCATTCTTCCTATTTGATTCAATCTATATAGATGGAGTAGTTCGGTAGCGTATCTCGGGCTACTACTAGAGTAGACCTATTCGGTGCCACGGGATCAACGTCCCGGCTGCAAATGCAGTCGTTTATACCCTCCAATCCATATTGGAACAGCGTGGAGAAGTCCAATAATATTAGTGCTAAGCTAAGTCATCCTCATTTATCAATGATGACAGATATATAGCAATGTTGGATTTCAGTAGTAAATTGCAAGTATGCAGTTGAGATTCCTACTAAGCCCCTGCAGTGGGAACCTAAAAGAGCAGATGATATGAACGTAGAAGGAAATGCCCACATAAAATAATAAAAATGACAATTATTAAATCTCAAATATGTCTATTTTTTACAGGTAATCTCCTCGTGATCCTCGTGGTTACTTTATCGAGGCGCCTGCGCTCAATCACAAATTTCTTCCTCGCCAACTTGGCGGTAGCTGATCTATGTGTGGGAGTCTTTTGCGTTTTCCAGAACTTGACAATATACTTAATACCCAGGTGAGTCCCAATTATAATTGCCAGTGGTAATTTTAAAGATTCCTTAATTTAATTTAATTTATCTGGGAGAGCTCAAAGTTAAGCTTCCCTTATAATCTATATAAATATGTATTATAAATGCGAAAATAATTGTCTGTAAAAAGTTGGTTGTTACGTTTCAACGTCTAAACTATTGAACCGATCAATTTTTATGAAATGTGGAATATATATATGTAGAGTATAAAGGGGAATTATCCTTCTTCATCTTCTTCCACCATAATATTTCTTTACATTAAATTAATAAGCAATATAATGATTCAGTATAGTATTGTGAATTCACGAAAATCACGCGACCACTATTTCTGATCAAAAACTATTACATACCTTAATAATTAAATTAACAGAATCACAAAAATTAAAAGTGTAGTACTTTTACTCAATGTGATCGCTGACGTGGCTGCAAAACAACCTTTACACGATTTAAATATCATATAATCTGCGGCCAAACCAGCATTATTCTTACATATAAAGACTATTATAAAACCATCCTCAACTCAAAATATCTAAGCGGAAAACTTTATTTAACACTTAATTACACTCTTTGATAGTTGCGAAAGTTTTTAATAACCGAATTTTCTTGATACATCAAAATTATAATTTTAAATTAGTTTTAAATGTTGCGTTTGGAGTTGGTTAAAATGATACGAGTTCCGAATAAGACGGTTGGAGTTTGCGGCGTTGGCAATAATGCTTTTATCTTTTAAAACTTTTATCAACATCATTAATAGCCCTTTTACGTTCCAGTGTGGGCTCAGGCCTTCTTTATGGATGGTTAAGGCGGATATAATTTAAAGATTTTACGTAAACTCCAACGTAGAAATACATATTCTTAATGAAAAATACTTAAAAAATTCATTTTGTACCTGGCACTCAGAGATGAGACTCGAAGCCATGACCTTTCGGAATCCGGGCAACTGCTTTAACAACTGAGCTTTCCACGAATGTTATAATTGATCTTTTATTAATTATTCCCGATATATTAAAAAAAAAGAATTAATACACCTATACTAATAATTACCGGTGGTTAAAATTCGGCATACTTTCTTATTAGCTCACGACTTCACACACTCAAATTAAATTATAGCCTGTGTCTAAAGAATTTTCACGATCGGATCAGTACTTCCGAAGATCATTTAAATGTTGTTGGAAAAATTATATCATGCGTAAGCATCGGGTACCTACTGTTTGATCTTTGATTATTATGAATCCAGTTATGTAATTCCATTTTCCTTGGGACTACAAAATAGCTTATAATAAGATCGTTAACTTGCAAATTACTTTAATGTTATATTCATTCATAAGCTAAGGTCCGGGCCTTTAAAATCCGGATTCAGTCGAAGCATATTTTCAGTAGCATTTGCACGTAACATCTCTTTAGTAATCTAAGAGAAGCAACGATAGCAATGACGATATATTAATGCTTTCTCTAATATTTGATAATGGTTTGTGTGTGGAACAGAAAGGAGTTTGGACTTACTTTTAGTTTCTTCGATAACTCAGGGTATTAAGCCGCTGGTCGTAAGTCTCCCGCGTTGTTCTGGGATGATTTTGTTATCGTCCTAACTGCTCCTTCACACAGCGTTGATTTTCTATGTATTTGCTGTATACACTTTCGCGCTTCAAGATTTGGTTGGAATGGGACCTTACGGGATCGACCATTCGCTATGGCGGCGGAGATGCAACAGACAGTTCTCAGTGACTGTCTGTCTACCCTCGATTATTTTATATTTGTCCAAGTAAGGGAAAGGTAGGTAGACGGATGAATAAAGTTGTGTTACCATATTTAATACCTTATTTGTAACGCATTTTGAAACCGAACATAACCGCCCCCCAAAGAGCTGCTAAGCTCTTTAGTAGAATCACAAATGTAGAGTTAAGCTAGATGATTTTCAAATAAAAGATTCGGGTAAACATGCAAAATCCGAAATATTGTTTCTGAAAGATTCGTTGGATTGATTGCAGATTACCGCTGATGTACTATAAAACTAAATGGATGTAAATATCTAAATAAATTAAACTAAAAAAAAAAGATTGGTTAAGAAACTATTTAAATTCATTGATTTGAGTCGCATTTGGGCAATGGACACACCTTAGATACAGATCTAATACAAGACCCTGAGCCAGTTTTAACCTGTACTACGCGTATGACGCCGTCTTTGCCTGGGTGGAGAGTAGATACTAGACCCTTTCGCTATCTAAGTGGAGTAGTGTTGTCATCTTTGATTAAAACAAGATCACCTAATTGTAAATTTGGAATGTTTTTACACCACTTAGTGCGTTGTTGCAAATTGTGAAGGTATTCGCCCTGCCATCTTTTCCAAAAGTGATGTGATATTTGTTGCACCAGTTTCCAACGTTTGAGAGGCGAAATATGCGTATCAGCGGTTTCCTCCGGCAAGCTAACGAGAGGCTGACCAATGAGGTAATGACCGGGTGTTAAGGCTTCAAGGCTGGATACGTCGTCCGTGAGTGGACATAACGGTCTAGAGTTGAGTACAGCTTCAGCTCTTGCAAAAACTGTAGACAGCTCCTCAAAGGTGAGTACTTGCTCACCAACAGTGCGCAGTAACAATTGTTTAGCTGATTTTACTGTTGATTCCCATAGCCCACCCATGTGTGGAGCATAGGGAGGGTTCATATGCCAAGTGATACCTAATTGTGCTAAGCTGTTTGCCAATTGCTGCCCTTTCAAAAGATTTGCAGCACCCTGAAAGTTTTTTCCACAATCAGAATAAACATCTGATGGCATTCCTCTTCGAGCGACAAACCTATGGAAGCAAGCCATGAAAGCCTGAGTTGTTAAATCAGATGTGACTTCGAAGTGTACCGCTTTCACGGCAAAGCATACAAACACGCAAAGGTACGCTTTGAGCGTCTTTGCCTTGCGCATGTTAGAAACCTTTATGATGAAAGGACCTGCAAAGTCGACACCTACTCGAGTAAAAGGATGACATAGCCGTAATCGACCTGCTGGAAGGTTGCCCATGAGAGGCTTTAGAGGTTTTGCTCTAAGTCTATAGCATCGATGACACTGGAATACTCGATTGCGAACAACTCGTCGAGCGGACAAAATCCAAAATTTTTGGCGTAGAATGTTTACGAGTATGGAGGGTCCAGCATGAAAATGAAGCGTATGATAATAGTCAATTATGAGATTGGTCAAATGGTGACACTTCGGTAGTAATAGTGGATGCTTGACGTCATGAGGCAAATTGGAGTGCTCGAGTCTACCGCCAACGCGTAAAAGACCGTTTGCATCAATAAAGGGATCGAGGCGCTGCAAGGGGCCATAAGGTGATCGACCGTTGTTGATGGCTGATTTATGATCGGCGAAGACTTCATCTTGCACCAACGTGACAAGTGTAGAAAGAGAATTATTGAGTTTCCGAACTGTAAGTGATCCACTAGATCTAAAGTTGGTAGACCGTGCGTTACGAATAAAACGCAAGAGCCAAGCAGTGATACGTTGTAAACGAGAAAAAGAACTGTATCGTGTGATAAGTGAATGTTCGAGATGATTGTCCTTAACTGCAGCCAATGAGGATACAGCGTCGTGCCTGAGACCAGGCAAGATCACAGAGTCGACGCATGGAGTCATCGGCCACGTGGATGAACCATCCCTTAACCATAAAGGAGACCACCACAAGGAATGGCCAACGAGGATATCGGCTGTAACGCCTCTGCTCGCGCAATCGGCAGGATTGGACGCGGAGGGTACGTAACGCCACTTTGCGGACGGTAGAAGGCCTTGAACCTGGGAAACACGGTTTCCCTCAAATGTCTGCAGTTTATGCGGTGGAGTGCGCAACCATGCAAGTACGATGGTAGAGTCGCACCACGCTGTGACACCACTTATGCTGACTTTCCCTTTAAATAGTCCCATATAATGACTGATTAGACCAGCTAGAAGCAAAGCCCCACAGAGCCCAAGTCGTGGAATGGTCAGCCTTTGACGTAAAGGAGCGACCCTTGACCGGCCGCGAAGCAGATGGACACTAACTTCACCGGAAGAGTGCTGAACTCGTAAATAGATGACTGCGGCATAACCGCTTTCAGATGCATCACAGAATCCCATAGTCTCACATGAGTATGTACCCGTGTTAAGTATATATCTCGGTATTTGAGGTGGCTTAAGGAGTGTGAATGTTTCAGCGAATGAATCCCAGAGTTTAACGATGTCGTCTGGTAGTTGGTCATCCCAGGAAAGCCGTAAAGCGCAGACACGTTGCATCAAAACCTTTGCGTAGAACGTAACGGGGGCTAAGTAACCACACGGGTCGTAAATACGCGCTATGTTTGAAAGAATGTCGCGTTTAGTCCTAGACCTACTAAGGTTTGAAACCTGGTAGACGAAACTATCTGAGTCCGAGTTCCATTCCACTCCTAAAACCTTAAATATATTGTCGCCTGACTCAAAACGAAGAGGTTTTTCCAAATGATCAGCAGGATATGTAGCCACGGCCCGCGATCGTTGTCGTTAAGCAACATTCGCAAGGGTCGGTCACGGGATGGGTGACCAAAAAAATTATTATCTCGAGCTACTCCGTGCTTCGGAAGGCACGTTAAGTCGTTGGTCCCGGCTGCATTTGCAGTCGTTAATACCCTCCAATCCGCATTGGGCCAGCGTGGAGGGTCATGGCCCATCCTCCTTAACCATCCATAAGGAAGGCCTGAGCCCCTGCAGTGGGGACGTAAAAGGGCTGGTGATATGATGTGATATGTAGCCAAGACCTCGGGACTGTTGCTGGCCCATTTGCGTAACTGAAAGCCACCTTGTGCTAGAACATCTACTAGCTGTCGTTGAAGTAGCTTGGCAGATGGAACGTCATCGGCACCCGTGATGATGTCATCAACGAAGGTATCTTGTGTAAGAGCTTCAGCAACGGCAGGATACTGATCCGCGTTCAAAGAGGCAAGTTCATGTAAGACACGCATAGCGAGATAGGCAGCAGAGGTAACCCCATATGTAACCGTCGTCAGTTCAAATTGTTGAATAGGCAGCCCAGGAGACTCACGCCAAAAGATAGTTTGATATTTGCAATCGTCATCATGCAGTTGGATTTGACGATACATCTGCTTTATGTCGCAAGTGAACACGATCGCGTGAATTCTGAAACGCAATATGACGTCCTCAACATGTTGTTGTAGCTTTGGACCAGACATTAGAACCTGGTTAAGTGAGACACCGGAAGTACTAGGCGCAGAAGCGTCGAATACAGCACGAAGCTTTGTCGTGCTGCTGCTTTCCTTTAAGACACCGTGGTGGGGAATATAATAACGATCATGTGAAATGTGGGAAGAAATGGGGCGCATGTGACCTGCTTGAAGGTAATCTCTCATGAACTCTACATAGAGTTCCTTAAGACGACTGTCTTTGTTGAGTTTCCGCTCCAACCCACCAAACCGCTTGAGAGCATTTTCGAAAGTTGAGCCTAGAGGTATACGCCCAAGCTTGAAAGGTAAGCGCACTATAAACCTGCCGCTATCGTTGCGAGAGTGGGTCTCTACAAAATGCTTTTCACAGAGCACGTCGTCTGGATCCTGGATGGACCGCACTGGAACCTCTTCAACCTCCCAGAACTTCGTGAGAATGGAGTCAAGATCAACGGTACAGGACATAGACACGGCTTGATGCGAATTATCTAAGTCGGATGGAGCTCTACCCATCAAAACCCAGCCGAACACAGATGAGTATGCAGAAGGAAATCCTTCACCTAAAGACAGCTTGCGACCATTAAATATTTGCTCATAAAGATCTACACCTATAAGAATATCAATAGGTCCAGGAACAAAGAACCTATCATCTGCCAAACGAATGTCTCTACATTTATTGACAACCTCCTGAGAGACATGAGTGCTAGGAAGAACTCCTGTAATATGTTTAAGGATAACTGCAGTGGTTACCAAAGCAGAACAGGAAGGATCCATTAAAGATTGAATCACACATTGCACACTACCATTTGTGCGTTGTCCGTTCGATTCTCCTAGACCAAAAAGTGTGGTAGGGTTCGAACGGGGCAACTGCAGCTTCTTTGCTAAAGTTTCGGTTACTATGGTGACCTGTGAACCGCTATCAATGAGAGCTCGAACTTTATGTAATGCATTGTTAGCATCTCTGACTCCAACGACAGCTGTGCCCAAAAGTATGGTAGATCCACCATGAACATTGTGAACAAGAGAAGGTTGAACTGTAGAGCTAAGTGTCGATACAGCAGCCCCTGACTGGATAGTAGAAGCTTGAGAAATGCAAGCATTAGTATCGATGTGCAACTTAGTATGATGACGGCCACAACAAATTTGACAACAGCTCCTAGACTGACATTTATTTATAGAATGTGTGCGTAAACAATTAAAACATAATTTGTTATCAATGACAAATTGTTTCCTATCAGCTGGTGTCATTGAATTGAATTTGTGGCAAGTGTAAATGCTATGTTCACCTTTGCAACAATAACATGTGTATGGGAGCTTAACCATAAATGATTTAGAATTGTGTGCTTGAGTATTATTATTACTAATGGAGTGGGAAGTCGATTTAGATCCCATGACAGTCTCCAACACCTTAAGCTGAGTTTCCAAAAATTCAAGTAATTTGTTAAAGGTTGGAATGTCTTTAGTTGATTCTCGCTGGTGATCTAACTCGAACTTGCTCCTCAAATCTATTGGAAGTTTACGTAACAATATATGTAATAAAATAAAACTCCAAGAATCTGTTTGAAAGCCTAAAGCGTCTAAAGCTTGAATATTTTCTTTAAGAGTGTTAACTAACTTTCTTAAATTATTGTTAAATTGATTTTGATTTATATTTATATTTAAAATAGCCTCTAAATGTTTATCTGCAATTAATCTTTTATTTTGATACCTATCCTTCAATAAGTTGTAAGCTATATAGTAATTACCATCTGAAAGCTCTAAGTGTTTGATGAGATTCAAAGGTTCTTTGTCTAACACAGATAACAAATAGTGCATCTTTTGTACACAAGGTAGTTCACTGTTATCATGCACTAAACTCTCAAACATAGCTATGAAGTTAGGCCACTCTGTGTAAACACCAGAAAATTTTGGTAAAGTTATTTTAGGTAAAACAAAATTACTTGATTTATGCACTATATGTGTCTGTGTTTGATTAAGTGATTGTTGTGTTCCTTGTGTAACTAAATCATTTAATATCTGCACTGAATAATATTTGTCATAGAATGCATTATACTGCTTTTCCAAGTCAACTTTAAAACTTTCTTCTGTAGACATAACTAGTAAAAAGTCGTGAGCTTCCTGAAAATTAGTGCGATAAACATCCACATCACGTAAACGAACCTTAAAAGATGATAATAATGAAGGATCTTTAGTAGATTGTGCACTAAGTTGATTTGCCAAGTTATAAAGCACGTCCATAAATTTAAAGTTTGCATTCAGTTTTATAGTACTTAGAGCGCATTTCGAAGTATCATCATCCGATACTGCAATTTTAGGCTTTCCGCTTTTATTCGATGCCATTATGAAAGATGACTAAAATCGAAAATAAAGAAATTAAAGTAAACGATAAAGTCTACCGGGTAAAAATATAACTTGTTTACAACAAAACGTCAAAATGAAAAACTAGGTAATTCATAGACTATATTGAATGACATTTATGGCAACGAGTTCAAGTAAATTAAGCTATCGATCATTTATTACTCTCAATAATCGATAGTGTGGTGACGGCATAAGAAAGTCATAGACTACGACAGCACTATTAATAATTTTCCTACCTGCGACATAAAAATAAAAAAAGAAATGATAACGCAACTTTTGGAAAACTATAAGATGATTTTCAGGATAGGATGATTTTCGAAAGGATAATTTGGATCTGAAGGACCAGGAAATATGTGTGGAACAGAAAGGAGTTTGGACTTACTTTTAGTTTCTTCGATAACTCAGGGTATTAAGCCGCTGGTCGTAAGTCTCCCGCGTTGTTCTGGGATGATTTTGTTATCGTCCTAACTGCCCCTTCACACAGCGTTGATTTTCTATGTATTTGCTGTATACACTTTCGCGCTTCAAGATTTGGTTGGAATGGGACCTTACGAGATCGACCATTCGCTATGGCGGCGGAGATGCAACAGACAGTTCTCAGTGACTGTCTGTCTACCCTCGATTATTTTATATTTGTCCAAGTAAGGGAAAGGTAGGTAGACGGATGAATAAAGTTGTGTTACCATATTTAATACCTTATTTGTAACGCATTTTGAAACCGAACAGTTTGTTATTATTATTTTTAAACTTAAAGAAAAAAAAAATGTATAAATTTTACCCCACATAATGTTAGACAAGATATTATTTAAAGGAAAAAAATAAATGTTTTCTTATTATTTGATTTTTAATTGTTTCAACATATATTTTTCAGTGAATTTTTGTAATACCGATTTTTATCTTAATTATATAGAGATTTTATCTAAATTCTATTTCTATTTCTTTTTATTATTCGACCTCCTGGAATTGTATTTTTTTAGGAGAATCTCAACATATTTCTATAATTTGAAATTATTTTATGAATAAATTACTTTTTTTTTTTACTTATTCGTAGTAGGTATTTAAACCTACTTGTTTTTGTTTGTGAAGTACAGTAATAAATTAAAATAAAACTGTAGGTTTATTGATTCTCATAGCAGTCATACAAATGATTCCTGATTGAAAATTTCTGATATTTACAAATATTCGTACTATGTTTATCGCTAACGTAAAGTATCCAAGGAGAATAATGTGGGTCTCGAGGCCACAATAATTTCGGCGAATAGTTTTATTAAGAAGGTGAACCTACTTTGTTACAAAATGAATATATCTAAAGACACCAGATTTTATTTACGTTATCGAATCCTTGTATTTCATGGAAATACTAGATCAAAGCAACAATTCGCTTTAGTTGTATTTAAATATTAAAAACGCTTTTATTTATATCTACGATTATTTGTATCTATTCGACCTCCTGGAAATAAATACCTACCTATACCTATGAGTACGGACTATTATAAAGCTTATTATTATTAACAAAGCAATACATAGATAAAAAGAATTAATAATGATAAGTCTGGTTTCGACGGTTTATATTTTTTCATATTTTATTTCAAGCTTTTATCTACTGAGATAAAAGCTTTAACTATTATTTTTTGTTTGTTTTATTGTTTACTATTATAGTAGTTCTGCCCTTAAATCAACTAGCTTTTAGTTATGTTTATATTCCGGTACAGTGCTTATACAGTAAAAGAAAGAAAAGGATCGTCACCATAAAGCCGATTATTTTATATTTAAATTTGTTTGCGAAAAAGTGTCATACTTGCAACCAGCTTCACAAACGCCCATTAAAATGTTCATTAGTTTAAAGTGACATTACTCTTACAAATATGACATCCATTAGAGCTTAAAGGCATCATTGAACCTTTACGTTATTGTTAATCTACTGCTGTCTGTACAAACGGCAATACGTATACATAAACAGTGCTATTAATAAACAATGTCTAGCGTCAGAATAAATTCAAATTCAGTCCAAATTCATATTATAGAGAGAATAAGAAAAACTGCTAGGAGTAAATATTACTCTCGTATAACCTCGTAGCCTCCAACCCTCCAATCCGCATTGGGCCAGCGTGGAGGGTCATGGCCCATTCTTCTTAACCATCCATAAGGAAGGCCTGAGCCCCTGCAGTGGGGACGTAAAAGGGCTGGTGTTGTGTTGTTGTTGGTGTTGGTGTTGTATAACCTCGTAGAGCTAGGTTTACCTTTCCTAAGTCTCTATTTAATAACTAGCTTTCGCCAGCGGCTTCGCCTGCGTGGTCCTTAGGGAAATGTTAAGTGGGATAAAAAGTATCCTATTATCTAAGTCAGCTAATACCCTATCTGTATACCAAATTTCATCAAAATCCGTTCAGTAGTTTCGGCGTGATTTAACTTTTTTAATTAGGGATGATTGATTAACGTAAGAGTAGACAATAGACAAATACAATCAGAAAGCTTCGAACTGTTAAGAACATTTCCGTCATATATGATTTCTGGGTAGCTTTAACCATTAAGGTTGCACACGCGACGGAAGCTTAAAAAATGGAGCATCTTCTCCCGTTTTCCCAACATTTCCCTTCACTGCTCTGCTCCTATCAATTGTAGCGTGATGAAAAGTATACTATAACCAGGTCAGGAGTTTGAAAAATAATTGTACCAAGTTACGTTAAATTCCGTCGAGTAGTTTTTGTTTCTGTAACGGTTATACAGACAGACAGATAGACAGACAGACAGACAAAAATTTAACTGATTGCATTTTTGGCATCAGTATCGATCCCTAATCACCCCCTGATAGTTATTTTAGAAATATATTTCATGTACAGAATTGACCTCTCTATAGATTTATTATAAGTATAGATATGTATTTTGTCTAAAACTAAGTGCAGTCTCAGCGTAAATTTACTCCAACGTTAAACTTTGTTGATTAATAACACTGAAAAAGTTGAATGTAAAAACTGAGAAAAAGTAAAAGATCACGGTAAGATTCCATTTTGTGCAGTGCATACCATACGTGGAGTATGAATATATTCACGACATAGAAAAAATAAAACTACTTATTTTATTTAAATCTCTTTGAATCCATATAATTCCAACTGTCTCAGCTCTCTCGTAAAACAAACCTCATTCTGAGAGGCTTATCCGTAACATATTTGGAATTTAGATTTCTGTATCATAAAAGTTTCTTGTTAATAGTGTTTATTTTTGTTGGTTTATTTTATTTCGAATTTGGAAACAATTAATAGTCTATGAATTGATATTATTACATTCTGTATTAATACTGTATTGTATGTATGTATTTTTAAAGAAAATGCTCCGTAAAGCCAAGTAGTTGTCGGTAATGCTACTTGTTTGTTATTATTTTTAATATACGAGTATAGGTATATTTAATATTGCTTTAAACGTATAAATGCTCCTTGCATTTTTGAGCTAGTTTAATATTGTAAGAAGAGAAATCCACAGTAAAGACAATTAAAGGGTGACCCGTTTGCGTTCCCACACTTAAGTTCACGGAACACGTTATCTGTTTACGACCCGCTCTCTGTATTATTTATAATTTTACAAGCAATTCAAATATAATAAAACTAACGAACACCATATGAACCACCTACCTTTTTTTTTTTTTTTTTATCGTCGAGGTAATGCTTTTGGCACTATCCCTGTTACCTGGCAAGCAACAGGGGGTGTGTGGGACTCTCCTCCGTGAACATATGAACCAGGTGGTTCAGACCTGACCAGACGCCGAAAACTCCACAGTGCATTTTCCGTCAAATCTACCAAAGAAATCTTAGACTCATTTATCGAGTTCTCGTATTCATTTATTCCACATTATTCGTATTGTTGAGTATATTTCGAAAATAAAAATGTATTTATAACAAAAATAATGTTCATGATCTGAACATTTTTGGTTAGGAACTGTAAAAATAGAAATTATTTTGCGGAATGAAAGGAGTTTCTCTGTAATATTTAGCTACTGTCCCTATGCTGGAGTAGTTCAAAAAAGCAAGATTATCAACCAGCAAGAAAAGGCAACGCGAATTCGAAGACGGAAAACTAAGCTTTCAAATATGTGCAAGGACGTTACAGTACATCGTAATGATAGGCTAAAAATCGCACACAAAACGCACACGCGTGCACGCTCTAACACACATACACATACACACAAAAAACAAAATATTTTATAACCTTTTTAAAATAAAGTTGCGATATCACTGAATCCTAGTTTGGAGTCAGGGACTTAAGTGCCAATTTATAACCTAAAATGGTATAATATACAAAAAATTTAAATACACGACTGCCAACACCGAACTGAAAATAAAAGAAACAAGTTATGTTGATTTAATGTTTAAAGGCAGGGCATGTGTAATATTACATTGCAATTGCAAATAAAATTGTAATATATGTGTTTTTTGGCAATGCAATGAATTTTTTTCTATCTGATGATGATGGCTGGATTAGACAAAGTCGTGATTTTTATATTATAAATTATTTATTCCTTTTAGTGACTAGTAAATGTATACAAAACATTTCAATTGAACTCATATTGTTATAATTTGAAAAAATATTATTTTATTCCATTTTTTTAAATTTCGTCATATTGAATATTACAAAAAATAGCCGAAGTAATAGATAATGTAAGGGTCCTAATGTTAATAAAGGTTTCTAACCCTATACATTTATATCCGTTAAGTCTTTCAAAAACTGTATTATTCCTAATAAATAGAATTTGTTTGTTATTAGTCACGGATTATCATTTGAATATTTTTTTTTAGATTCATCGTGTAAATTGTAATATAATTTATTACAAAATAAAAAGGTAAATTATGGTAATTTCATAAATTTCATAGCTGGAGGAATATCGGAAAAGGTTTATTTGTATATCCGATTTCGTTTTACGATAATGTTCGGAACGAATCTTTACTTCTATATTTTATTATTAGTATTCATATACTTACATTGGAAATGAAAATCCAATAAAAATAAATGTTTATGAAGAAGAAATTTCCGATATCTTTTAAATGCCTGTAATAAAACTAATCACAAATTCGTTTAAATCAATAATTGTTGCAAAAATTTAAAATAACTATGTAGTTATAAGAGCCATTATACAAAAATGAGCATACAATAACAATTAAGAGTTTTGTCGTAGCCAAAACATGAATCTATACAACTTTATCGAATACGTATGTCACTTTTTATTTGAGGGATTTATAGAGCATTATTACAATAATCATGATGGTTACGATTAATTAATTAAAAATAGTTTTTGCTGCGCAATTTGCTATCCTTGGTGCTTATCTATCTCATCGTCGTAAGGAATCAAATAGACAAGGACAGTCTTTTGACTTTACGCTCCCTGTTGAATATTTATTTGTTTATTTTAGCGCCCATTACTCAATAAAAAAACCTGTTGAAAGTCTTTGAAAAATCTGTGGTATTGCTTGATTCGCATTGGTCAGGCAAGGTCGTCATTGTATAATGGATGACAGTTAAGAAACTTGGGAGGTTAGCAGCTCGATAGTGCAGTGGTTAGCGTACTCAGTCTGCGATATGGTTGATAAACAAATTTCGCAAGGACCTGTCATATTATGTGTTACGTTAAGCCGATGGTACCGACTGCATCTACAGTCGTTAATACCTACTAATTCAAACTGGTCCTGGGTAGGTGTTAACGTGATGGGCAATCTACCTGTTCGATTTCATCTGACTCCATCATCCATAGGGAAGGCCGGGACTCCAGTAGTGGGAAAATGACCCCACCTTCTTTTGATGAATTAAGAATTTTAAACACACGGGTATAGTGCCTGGCAAGCCATAATGCTGCCATTAAATTTTTCTTTGACATGTTTCTTGGTCACTAGACTATTACTTTTTAATAATAGTAGCTGTCATCTTATAATTTTTATCAAATACATAAAAAAAATCTAATGAATACTAAATTATCTTCTTCGTTCTTTTCTTAAAATGTTGTTCAAAAGTTCTTCAAAATGTTGTTTCAATACAATAACATATTCAACGCTACAAATCAATTAGTCCATCATCCATCATCAGCCAGAAGATGTCCACTGCTGAACATAGGCCTCCCCCTTTGAACGCCACGACGGACGACATTGCGCCAGCTGCATCCAGCGGCCGCCCGCGACTCGGACGATGTCGTCCGTCCATCTAGTCGGGGGTTAACCCACGCTGCGTCTTCCGGTTCGTGGTCTCCACTCGAGAACCTTTCGTCCCCATCGGTTATCGGTTCGTCGAGCGATGTAGCCTGCCCACTTCAGCTTACAAACTTTGCGAGCTGTGTCGGTCACTCTAGTTCTTTGGCGAATATCCACGTTTCGGATCCTATCGCGCAAAGAAACTCTTAACATAGCTCTCTCCATGCCTCGCTGAGCGACTCTGAGCTTCTCTAAGAGGCCAGCAGTTAAGGACCACGTTTCAGTGCCAAAGGTCATCACTGGCAACACACACTGGTTATACACCTTCGTCTTTAGGCGCTGTGGTAATTTGGACGTGAAGATATCGATTTAAAACTTACCTTCAAATCATAACGTGTGAATTTTAATATAATATACTAATGTTACAAAGAGGAGAGATTTGATTTTTTGTATTGGATGACTCTTAAACTACTTGGCCCATTTAAAAATCCTTCACCAACGGGAAACTACACAATACGCGGGTGACAGGGAATAATAAAAACGGCAATTTTTTATTAAAAAAAAAAATACCTATTAGTGATAGGTACTATTTAAACGCAATCATTCGGACAATTAACCACAAATGGAATAAAAATCACGTACTTTAATATAAATGTGGGTAGCCGACTAAAATTATTCGCTTCATTCTTCTAAATAGCCGATTGAACTTTCAAGTCATTTAATAATGTGTGGGAGAGCGGAAACAGTTCGGTACAACGATATCCGTAAAACGGTTTATAGTAAGTTAAAGTTTTTCCTCGCCCTGCCCTTTTCTGCCGCTCTGAATTGCCAGTTGAGCAACATTAGTGAGAAAAGTAGCGTGTGCGATAGCACGCCGTGGAATCAGATTTGTTGCCGTTTCCTTTACTGAATTCAGTTTATTATCAATACGCGTCCATCAATGTCCCTGTTGTTGGGAAACAGACCTTCCCTACGGATAGAATCAAACAGAGAGTATGGGCTATGATCCACAACGCTGGCTCAGTGCATTGGTGTGTGTTAACGTCCCTTTCGAAGCACGGAGGAGCTTGCAATATTTTATTCGTTACCCATCCTTTGATCGGCACTTCCACAACCGTATTGCAGACCATTGCGCTATCGAAGCAGTATCCAATTTATCTTATACTATACCTATAAGTTAATAATACAGAGCAATGAACTGAAATGCGTTTTTATTATCAAATACACCAATTAAAGTCTTTAAGAACTGTCTGAGTTAAAGTAGAAATTGTATTAGAAAAAACATACCCTTAAATAGGCGCCTAAGCCTAAGCCATCAATCACTTTTTTTTAAAGAAATAACACCCGAATAAGCTGAAACTAATAATATTAGTAAGGATATTGTATAATTGTGATAAAACTTTAATATTACAATTTTACTCAGTCATATATAATTACAAATTTACTACTAAAACTTACGCTAGGCTCGATGTGCTTATTTCAAAATTTTATAAAATTTTATTCATCGTAAAATGCCAAAAAGTTAGGATCGGGAACTTTTACAATAAAGGTGATCGTTTGCGATCTTAGTGAATAAATTGCTAGCAGTTTACAAATAATAAATAAAATAAAAACTGACTCATTTTCAAGTAATACGATGTCATCTTTCCCTAACTCATTTACAAGAGTGTTGATTTTACCATTTCTATTTTATCTTTATGTGCAACCCTAAGGAACGTATACAACGTTTAGTTTAAAACTGTACATTAAAAAATAATAATAACATTTTCTGTCAGTTACATGTAACAAATATTTGCAGTAAATTTAAGACCTTTTACTCCCCATCCATATTTATAAAATGGAGATCATTAATTTGACCCGTATGTATTAATATTATTTGAATCTGCACATATTATACATTTATAATTATGTGAGTCTAAATGACCTCCCATATACGTGTAAACTTATAGATTATAACAGCTGTGCCCACGATTTTGTCCGTGTGTAAAATAGCCTACGTTACCCTTAATATATAAGCTAACTGCCAGTCAAATTTCTATTAAAATCAAAGCCGTTTCAGAGATTAGCGGCAACAAAAAGACAGACATACAAAAAATGTTATTCTTGTACTGTAACATATGTAATTAATGAAAAGCGGTTATTTTAGTAATACAAATAGACACTCCAAATTAATTTATTTCTATACGTAACTGCCTAATAACGAAGTATATATCTTTATAAATTAGGCATCGGATTAATTATTTATTGTAGTAAGCTGTCAACTTAGCGAACAACGTGAGATTCATGAAAATTGGTTTATTAGTGTACTCAATACTCAAATATTTATCTCATTTATCTCGACTCAACACTCAAACGTTTTGAATATATAAATATAAAAGTTAAATCGATTTTAAAAAGAAACGACTAAATATATATCTTTTTAATAACAAATAAAACCGACTTCATAAAAGCTATTTAAAGTTATAAATAAATCCTTGACAATTCTACTGAAATCGGGCGGTTAATATTAAATCTACTCATTCAACCATAGCCCGACTTTAATAAAAGCTTTTTGAATTATTTTTCACGATTAATAAGCTTTTACAAAGCCAGTTTTATTTTTATTAATACAATTAATTACTCACAAACTGTTATAATGAATGTAAAATTTCTACCCTCAGCTAAAAATACAGCCGCTTATTAATATTTTTTCACTATAATAAAGAGAATAATTAACAGAACAAATAGACTAAATGTTTAATTTAAGAAGCAAATTTTTTAATGTTTTTGCTATCAAGAAAATTATGCTATTTGTTATTTTTTTCAACGTTTTAATCCAATACCCTCAGAATTCTAATAATTTCTTACTACAACTTTTGGACTTTATTTTTTGATAAATATCAATCAAAAGTGTAAATTTTTTTATTGTTGAGCCCTTTTAAATTTGTCATAATTCCGAAACACACGATTCTGTTATTATTTCGAAACAAATATTAAGAGCTAGTTAAAAAGTGACATGTCCTCAAAGAGTACTTACTTTTCAAATTAAATGTCAATTTATTTTTTAATAAGTGACTCTAGTAACTTTCTGTTCATCCTTTCATATTTTTAATTCAACAAAATAAATGATTAGTACGGAACGGAGTTTTCTCATTAGGTATTTCTAAGAAACTCTTAATAAGAAACTATAAAACTATTCGCGAATATAATTGTTGACTATTCATGCGAAGATGATCTAAATGCTATTCGGATTTCAATTAAAACCTTCTTAGACGCTTGAAATTCTTGGAATATTTTAAGTCTACGAATAAAAAATAGGTTTGGTTTATTACTTCACTATGGAAGGAACATTACCTACTACTAAATAATGTACTTACAAGATATTTCGTAATCGAATCTTAAAGGAAATCATTTTTCTTATTAATTATGGTCTTAATATGTGTAATCGGTTCCTTGTTTTAATTTGCAGACTCATTCAACATTACATCACAGTCTTTAGAAATATTCAGAACTTTAGGGGCGCCATTTTGAATTTAGAGAGATGTCATGTAGCGGATGATTAAGAAAATTCTTACGAAACCTAAACCTCTTATATCAAATAGTTGAGAAGAAATAGGGGACAATACACACATGATGAAAGCATGCACCTACATACTTTTTGTGTTCGTCATATTAGGGTAAAATATTTTGTGATTCTGTGAGATATCTTTATTAATTAGTCACGAGGACAGGACGAGCATAAATATACGATTTCCGCTATATTGTTCATGTCATTATTTTCGAAAAAAAAAGACAATAATACTCTTATATTAGCTGTTACACTAAACCTATTATAAAAATATTTAAATTTATAAGGTCATCGATGAACTATATGTTTTATCTGTACTATTTAAATTAGGAGTTACATTAGCGCGTCTACCCACCTCGCGGAGACTCAACAATAAAGCTGGGCCAGCTAAGGCGAAGTGGTGAAATCCACCGGAGTATATGCCGCCAGAATTGGCAGAGATGGTATATCCCAGGGTTTTAGTGGGTATGACATCCGCCTTATGACTAGCTCTAAGATAGGTCCATGCGGATGGTGAATCCCACACTGTGTGCATAAGCATTTCCCTGGGTAAAAAAAGGAGTTACATGGAGTCATGGATATGGCCAGCGTGTTTGGTTTGCTATTCGAAAGTTAAGCAACTTTTTCAATTACCAATCATAGAACGAGTAACCAAAAACTTAATATCTCGAGCCCCTCCTTGCTTCGGAAGGCACCATCCGAGCTGAACTTAACGAGAGATCTCTTTCTCGAAGTTGGACTTGTCCATCCTAAGTACACATAATAGTCGACAACTTCCAGAGTGGTATTCCCAATTTTAACTGGTGTGGGTACAACATGGACGTTTGACATGATTTTCGTCTTATCCATGTTCATCTTAAGACCCACTCTTTGGGATACACTACTGAGATCTACAAGCATGGTGTTCAGGTCTTCCAAGGTCTCAGCCATTAGGACTACATCATCGGAAAAGCATAGTTGTGTATGATACTCGCCATTTATATTGATGCAGTATCGTTTCCAATCCAGAAGCTTGAAGATATTCTCCAACGTGATGGAGAATAGCTTTGGAGAGACCTTGCGTCCCACTGCAATTGGATAGGATTAGAGTTCCGGTTTTGTAAACGGACCGATATAGTAGCATTTTTATACAGACACTTTTGTACCTCGATGTACCTATAGTCCACTTGGCACCTTTGGAGAGACTGCACCATCGCCCATGTCTCGATAGAATCGAAAAACGCTTTTTCGTAGTCCACGATCGTCAAGCAGAGTGGCTGGTTTTACTCTTTCGACTTCTGTATAACTTGTCGCAGCGTATGAATATGGTCCAGCTATCGAGCTGATATATCATCGAGCTTGTGAGCGACACAATACGTAGTGACCCTTTAGAACAACTTGTTACGGGTTCGGTGCTTGGGTCAATTAATAAGGCTGCTTAGCTTGAGTATATATTTATTAGTTAAATAAGGGTAATAAGAAAAAACCCTTGTCGGGCTTCTAGTTAACTTTTGGATCGATCAAAATACAGATTACAATTTAGTAGTTACATATGTTATATAATTTGTATCACCATATCACATTATTTATCACAATAAATGAATTATTTCAAAATTACATAGTAAAATTTATACCATTAATATTGTATTGTATTATAATTTCATCTTGTGCATAGGAGAATTTCTTACGAACTGACATCCATAAAGAGTATAATTGATTAGTCAAAATTTTAAATTACGAAAGACGAATAATAAAATGAAATGATGTTGAATTTCAAAAACAAAAAGTTTGCATACTGAAACCTAGGAAAACAAACGGTGGCATGGCACACCGTTACAATACCGGGGGGGGGGGGGGGGGGGGCGGGGTTAAAAAAAAATCTTAAAGATTTTTTTTAGATATTTTTGGATTACTCAAGCTTAAAATATTTTATATAAAATGTGATTAATTAATGCTATCATGATTTAGTTTAGAAATGGGGATGGTATATATAGTGGATAAATTACATTAGGCGATTTCCCTTTCATAAAATGTTCTTACTTCATCATTCAAACAATCTTTATCTTATTGAGATAAAAATTCCTAGCGATTAGAGGTAACTTGTATTTAAGAAAGATTATCTCTAATAAATCGACCCAGAAAATAGTATAGGCTTCTTTAAAATAATGTCAGTCACCACCCGCTGACTTTAGGTGAATTGTGTAGTGTTGTTGAGTGTAGATGAGTGTGTTGTGTAAGTGTCTAAATGTAGAGTGTAGAATTATATACAATCGTAGTAATAAATAAAGTAGGTAATGCATTAGGTATAACAATACATTATGTAGTGTTAGATAGTAAGTAAATAAGTATACATAAGTACACAAAGAAATATTTTGATATTGGCTTATTTATAGTGTTATCAACCGCACTAGATGAAAATAATAAATTATGAAGATAATAAAAATAACAATAAGTATGAGTAGCCAAATAATTAAATGAAAACGTTATGAGTATTTACAGGGTAGTAACAATAAATAAATAAGTAATCCAAGAATATTTCTCAAGGTCTCCTATCATTGGTAATAAAATTTCACGCAATTCTTGAGCCGTTTGGGTGGATTCAAAATTCGCGTTTCGTAATTTCAGTTCATAAATAATTTCTGGTTTATTCAAGTACGATATATCCATGATTAAAATTGATTATTATAAAAGAATTGAATGTCAAATCGTAAACGGAAAATAAATTACAATATTCTATTTTTTAAATATTAAAAATAATATTATTTGTCAAAAAGAAATCTCGTAAAATTTTTTGAAAAAAATAAAAATAGCTTACGTACCTTTATATATACGGAATCTAAATTAAATTATTTACTATTAAAATTTTCCTGTTTTATAACACTATGTTGAGTACGTGTTTGTATGTTCCTCGATACAATGGCATCAGAACCGATCACATTTGTGACCAGCCAAAGTAACGCTGAACGTCTATTGTCTGATTATGTGAGTAAATGTGTTTGTGGTGTTGGTCGTAAAGTGTGCACTATTGTCTTCTATTGCAGTAGTCAGCCTATTTTTCAACCACGTTGCGGCGCCAGTGTTACGGGTTCGGTGCTTGGGTCAATTAATAAGGCTGCTTAGCTTGAGTATATATTTATTAGTTAAATAAGGGTAATAAGAAAAAACCCTCGTCGGGCTTCTAGTTAACTTTTGGATCGATCAAAATACAGATTACAATTTAGTAGTTACATATGTTATATAATTTGTATCACCATATCACATTATTTATCACAATAAATGAATTATTTCAAAATTACATAGTAAAATTTATACCATTAATATTGTATTGTATTATAATTTCATCTTGTGCATAGGAGAATTTCTTACGAACTGACATCCATAAAGAGTATAATTGATTAGTCAAAATTTTAAATTACGAAAGACGAATAATAAAATGAAATGATGTTGAATTTCAAAAACAAAAATCTTGCATACTGAAACCTAGGAAAACAAACGGTGGCATGGCACACCGTTACAAACTTATAAACATGGCTCAAGAGTGAGTTCGGCCTATAGTTTGCAATGAGTGCTTTATCACTCTTTTTGAAAATCAGGACGACCTCACTCCCACTCTATGCTTTCTATTCCCTTGGGCGTTTTACCCTCAAGAATAACGGCTTAGTGCCCGTTTTCAGAAGCTGTGAGGTGATTCCGTTGTCACCCGCTGCCTTGTTGTTTTTCAGTTGTTTAAGCCATACTAATCTCATACAGTCCAACGTCCGGGATATTTTCGGTAAAGTGTCGGATAACTTGGTTCTAGAATCTATCTCTTGCCTTGCCGTTGGGTGTTTGCGTAAAGTACAGCTGTCCATAGAAACTCTCGATCTTCTTTAAGATTTCTGTTTTTGACAAGATGTTGCTTCCGTCTTCAGATATCGGCCTCGTCAATTGGATTTTCCCGATAGGCATATCTTTCGCGAACACTTTGGAGCCTTTGTTCCACTCAATCGTCTCTTTAATACATTCCGTATTAAATCGGCAAAGGTCGCTTGCCAAGGACTTTGATATATGCCTATTAAGCAGCCGATAACGACTTGCATCCATTGAGTTTTGTAGCCTCATTTCGTGTCTCATTTGCATGAAGTGAAGTGTGTTATCAGAGAGTTTCTTTGTTCTGGGATGACGGGTTTTGGAGAACTTGGGAAATTGCCACATTCACCACGCTTGGCAGGTGGTTCAGTTCTTAGGAAACGCTGCTGCCTAATTCCAAATAGCTGTGTTCCCTTAGTAGCCTTGTACGACCCACGGACGTGAGGGGGTGCTGCTATTCTAGGCCAGTACACACACGGTTTATAAATACTAAAAAAGATAGAGATTTGGGTACCAGGTAATTTTAAAGGAAACTACGAAAAAACATCGTCACAGCCGTATATTGGTATTCTCACTGAAGTTTTACATTTGTTTTTGTAAGGCTATAAGTATGAATAACATTTATTTAAAAACTGAGAATTTAGAAAATAAACATGCCAAAAAGATTTGCGTAGCAGGTCACCAACAAATACTCATCCCGATATATAAAAATTCGTGGTATTTTGTTACATCTTAAGTGCCATGATATATCATTATTAATGTTAAATCATGTCTGTTACTAAGCATACATGTACCTCTTCATTCCAACATTTCTATTTTTATCATATTAAGTACGAGTTCGTGTACCTATTTGAAATATTATTTCTTAACGTAATCTTTTGTCATATTATATCGTATATAAGATATTGTATTTCTTTTAGTAATTTTGGAAGTACTTATATTTAGAGCCCTAGAAACAAATATTTTGTCATTTTTAAATATAAATGAAAATTAAGGAAATAAAACAATATTTTTTGAGAGTGTTTAATATTACAATAAATAACTAACAACATAAAAAAATGTATTCATATTAGCTCAGTAATATTAGCTTTTATTAATATTGTTTATCTCAATGTAAGTAAACATAACTATGTTTGTATGAGAATAAATGTCTTTGAAGAGTTTAGTAAGAGTAATAATAGTTTATTTATTTCGACTAACTACAATCGTATAATTGATTTTTATAATAATAATAATTTATTTACGTTTGAATAGGGTATACAAAAGAGATGTAAAAGGTAATACAATTATCGCCTATTCAGCCATTAACAATAGCATGCAAATGTAGTAAAATAAGATACTATAAGAACTGATTAATCCACCCAGGTTACCGTTCAGTTTCTATAGTCTAAGAACTCATGCAACGAATAAAAGGAACGCTCAGCAAGCCAGTTATATAACTCTCTCTTAAATCTAGTAAAAGGTGTATTCTTTATAGATTCCGGAATCTTATTAAATATTGTTTGACACATACAGTAGCAGTTATTTTTAAATCGCGCGCTTTTTGGGACTATGTCATGAACTAGCCTATTTTTATTTCTAGTGTTCCTGTGATACACACTTCATGAGGTATTTTGTAATAATCAGGGTATCGTTTGGCAAATTTCGCTGCTTCAAATATATATAAGCAAGGAAGAGGTAGAATACCAAGAAATTTAAACCATTGCTTAAATGAGACGTCGGGAGCGATACCACATATGGATCTTATGCATTTTTTTTGGGCAATAAATACTTAATTTAATTTATATTAAGTTAATTTTAATTAAGTTTAATTTATATTACATATGCCAATTGATGTCACAAATTAAAGTAAAAAACAATTCAACTCTATTTAAGGGTTGGTTAATTAATTAACTTCACAACCCCTCTCCTCCTTTTAAAGTAAGGGGGGTAATGTTAATGATTTTCATTGAGCGATTTTGGAGTCTATTTAATCTTGAAAAAAAAAATGCTATTAGCTATTCGCATTTAGGTGTGCGCTCTTTTTAAGAAAACGTTTCTTTTGCAGTTGGGTGTTCGGCGATTTTTTATGCAAGATGTACCAGTTCGTGCACTCGCTCAGCTACACCGCATCTATATTCATCTTGGTCGTGATCTGCACTGAAAGATATTTTGCTATTATTCATCCTATAACGTGCAAGCAGATTCTTACTTCCACCAGACTTCGGGTAAATATTAAGATATTTTTTAATATTAGTTAACAAACCTGTTTAATTACATCTCAAATGAACGATATTAACATGTAACTACTTGTGTTAGCAGTTTTTAGTTTATTTTATTGTTTTGATTTTCTGTAATTACTATTTAGCTAATAATAAAAAGTCCCTAACTTAGTAAAAATACATGCCGTGGTCATCTGTAATTCATATCTCTCCCGAAGGTTATTATAGTTGCAGTCCCCACCACAGTTGAAAATTTATTTTAATAATTTTTATTTAAATAAAAGAATCTTTATTGGCTACGCTCTGTCATTACCTACTCAAAAGTCAAAATAATCTTTATTCAAGATAACTCATTTATCGATCGTTTTAATGTCTTCCAAACCACACGTATTTTTCCTCTTCAATAACTTGTGATTAAAAATGTTTAAGAAACAATCTGAAAGGTTAAAATTACAGAAAGGAACGACAATGTACGAGGTAGAAAACAAAGGGAGTTTAAAAAATAGTATTATACTTTAGAATATTTTGGTAAGTAAGAACAATAAATAGTCAAATATGTCAAGAAAACAAATATACCGAGCACATATATATCACGTCTTTCGAGTGTGGGTATCTACAAAATTTAAATTTAACTATATTCCGACGAAAACGTATCATTTGTGAATAGAAAACAAGGTCATAAATTTCAAAAATATAATTGATTTATATATTTTAATAACGAAAATGGGTGACCAAAGATTTATTGTCTAAATGTCTCTTCATGTTTTGAATCTCCAATCTCTTACTCGTCAACATCTATCCATCCTTTTGCAATTTAACTCTTACATTGGGTCAGCGTAATGTGTGCAACGTTGTTTTGTTAAAGAATAATCATACTTTCATTATTCTATTACAAATTATATACGATACTCGGATTTTAATTGGGACTTGTAAATGAGAATCGGTAATGTAATCCACATAAAGTTTTAGTTAATTAACAAATCTGTACATAGAATACATATGTCTATATATACAAGATCGCTTCCCGCTGTCTATACGCTGAGATCTTCTTAACCACAAAGCGGATTTTAATGCGGTTTTCGTCAATATACAGAGTGTTTAAGAGCAAGCCTTATATACACAAACTAGTCTGATATATAACAAACAGCACTTAATTCTAAATATCTAATTTAATAAAACTGTTTTAATATGGACTTTTGTCACAGTTAAAACAATAGCAATTACAGTATCTTTTTTACGTTGAAATATTGTTAGCACCCTCAACAATTATTACGAGGGTCAAACTGAAAGTTCTTAGAACTGGCCACTTATAAACAATATAATAAAAAAATAATTCTAAAATTTGAAAATATAACTCTTTGCCAATATTACTGAGTATATATTTCATTCATTTGTCATTTGTTTTACGATTTGGCGGCAAATTGAAAATTGTCTTTGTCACGTCATCATGAATTTAACACGAGAAAATTTTCGTGCAATGATTTTTTATGACTTTCGATGTCATTTAAGTCAACAAGAAAGTTATGATAGACTACGATTGGCCTTTCACGATGAAGCCCCATCTCGTGCGACTGTTTACAACTGGTTTAATGAGTTTAAACGTGGTCGCACTAATCTCACTGATGATTTACGTGAGGGACGGCCTTCTACGGCGACGACTGAAGATAACATCTGTGTTGTGCGGCGTATGATAGAGACTGACAAAAGAGTGACCTATCAACAGATTCGGACAAGCTTAGGCATCGGTATGAGTCAAGTGCACAAAATCCTCCACGAACATTTAGCGGTCAGGAAGCTTTGCGCCCGGTGGATACCTCATAATTTGACTGAGGCTCAAAAACTCCATCGTGTGGATTGGTGTCGTAAAATGATTGAAAGATTTAACGGAGGTGACTCAAATGCTGTGTTCGACATACTAACAGGTGACGAAAGCTGGATTTACTGTTATGATCCTAAAACCAAAAGACAATCTGCTCAGTGGGTGTTTCCTTTCGAGGAGTTGCCAACTAAAGTGAAGAGAGATCGAAGTGCGGGAAAAAAAATGGTGGCCTCGTTCTTTGGAAGGATAGGTCATTTTGCAACAATTGTGTTAGAGGATCAAAAAACAGTTTCTGCAGAATGGTACACTACCAATTGTTTGCCACTTGTCTTGGAAAAAGTTCGAGAGAAACGACCTCGCAGTAGGATCCTCCTTCACCACGACAACGCCTCGTCGCACACCGCCAAGCGAACGATCGACTATTTGGCGACATCAAACGTTGAATTAATGGGTCACCCGCCGTATAGCCCCGACCTCGCGCCTTGTGATTTTTATTTATTTCCAAAAATTAAAGAAAAACTTAAAGGAAAGCGGTTTATGAATGCTGAAGAAGCGGTGGCTGCGTATCGCGATGCCATTGAAGAGATCCCTAAGGACGAGTGGGCAAAGTGCTTTTCCCAGTGGTTCCATCGCATGCAGCGGTGTATTGACGTGAATGGACAATATTTTGAAAAGATATAATAAAACTAATAACTGGCTAATGTAATCAGTTTTTGATTTTCTAAGAACTTTCAGTTTGACCCTCGTACTACAACAAAACGGTATTTAATTTAGTAACGGTATTTAAAACTCATTACATCTACGTAATTCGACAGTAAACAACATAGAAACATGAGTGGTTATTTTAAAAAGAGGGATGGTGAAAACATTAAAAATTATTTCACGATATTTCGTGAGTGAGAGACCTGAGCCTTTCTCATTTACGATTGAAAAACTCGCCCGTCATTAATTTATGGCGTCCAACCTTTTTTTCTTAACTCTTTTGATGTTAAAATACGCAGTATTTTAATTTTGAGTGCAAGTAGTATTAAAGTCAGTATTAAATTGGAGTGTAAGTAGAAATAAGTCTCAATTACATTTTTCCATCCTTACTGATCAGTCGATGCAGGACTGCAAGGTTTCTTGACCCCTATTATAATAAAGTATGAAACATGTTGGTAATGGTAACTTACGTGTAAATAATAACATTGTAGTATTTTTGTTTTAAAATAAATTGTAATTATATTTTATTTTTGCATAATTAACTTTATTTTTTAATAACAAGATAATTATTTTTTAATTACTTTATTACAAGAATCGAAACGAGTGTGATGGAACATCGTGTAACGTCACATTGTTGTGAGTGCAACCAGTACTCATGTTTATTTAAACGTAACGCCACACCTCGAAATATACAGTGACTGATTATTTTCGCAGGACATTTTAAATTTCGAAACCTATTCGATCCAAACAAACAATCAAACCTTACCTCTTTGTAAAATCACTATAAATTTATCGTTTTTAAAAATAGTATATTTAGGAAAAGGTGATATATTTTTTAATTAATACATAAACCAATTTTCCTTTTTTACAGTTGGTAATTGTCGGTGTTTGGATTACGAGTGCAGCGTACAGTGCCCCTAAATTCATTTGGGTGGAGACTATAAAGAACAGTTTGGGCGATGGCCGCACTGAGACCATATGTATATCACACAGACGGAAATACAATTCGGAACTATTCGACATGATAAATTTTGGACTTCTCTACGTAACACCGCTTTTCGTGATGACGGTAAGTTATTTGTTCTTTATATTCTATTTAAATACAGTGAATTCTGGTTAAGGGGACCTGGATAAGTCAGAAACCTCTATTATTGAGAACTGTAATGATGTCCCGGCACTTCTTTTATAGAATTACCTCTGTCAATGGGACTTTTCAAACCGGGTTAAATGAGATTTGATTTCTAGGATTTTTTCCTCTATAAATCCTCTATAATTGGGACTATGAAGCTCACTTCCCTATATAAGAGAGACATTTTTTTAGGTTAGGACAGGTTTTGACACGACGACACTTTTACTGTATTGTTTTTTTTTATATAAAATAAATACTTACATAAACTTAATTTATAATACCAAAAAACGCATTTATTTTACATTTCAACCTTTATAAATGGAATAACGGTCGGCCTCTATAAGACGGAACTAATGAGACAACAAAATTTTAAACATGTCCAATTGGAAAACTGAATAAATGGGAACCTCTTAAAATGATACAAGATCTTTGGTCCCTTGAGATCACAATTAACATGTAATATGTAGGTATAAGAATAGTTTCACACCTATAAGTTTACTTTTAAAACTTGAACCGTTTCCTTCTCTACTGAAGAATGTTTCTCAACTTACATTTTGTAATAAAAACTCTTATACTTAACCACACTTAAACGAGGCCTCTTTGAAATGAGAAAAGTACAAAAACACAACTGATTATCCTCAATAACTTAAGTTCTTTACGCTTAACAAATCAAAAAATCCTAGTTTTAACTAACTGCTTTCAACTATGACGTTTAAGTACACTTTGAGACGTTCTTAATTTTCAATTATCCATTCAGAAATCGGATGTTAATCACTTTTCCTAATTAAATGTCATCGCTCATACCGCATCTCGAAACATAATGCCCCGTAAAATTAGCAAATATCTTATTCAGGACTAGTCAAACCAGCTTTTTTTATTAAGATTTAATTCAAACACGGATGTTCCAGTTCCGGACAAGTGACATTGTATCACTTTTATAGAATATCTCATAGATTATAGGAATATAGACACTCTCTGCAAATAGTACTGTTCTGTGAATAAATTAATTCGTTAAATATAAATTGCATGTACACTATTACAAGTCTATTCTAATAACCGTAGATTGTTTCTTAAATAAAAAGACATACTAGGTAACATCTCATATAAATACCTACATATTAAAAAAAATATTTAACGTTAAATTTAATTTTTAATAGATCACAATATGACTGACGACTGAATTTGACACTTTGAAACAATACTACGATGTGTTTAATATTACAATCCTTATTTTCTCAGCAATGCGAAAGTCGCAGACTGCGCTGTCAAGCTAATAAGAATAATTTTAACGTAACGAATTCAACTTACAACTCTTTTTTTTTTGGTAGGTATATTATATTTGATCAACTTGTATTTACAATGCTATATTGATATTTTGCTTCAAATCACATTGTCGGGCACCTGGGACTGGTAGATTTCGTAATAATTATTCCTAAGATAGATTATTGGTTTGAAATATGAAATAAAACATAAAGTTGGTGACATACTGCAATAATATGTAAAGTTTTACTTTACATATTTTTAAATATTTTTAATTACTTACCCGTGTAACTACACTATAGTAACACGCATAAGTAATTTATATTAGGGGACTCCCTTATTATATGTGCTAAGGTTTTAGTGATTGTAAGGAAGTAATAGTTTATAAGAATTTCATTAAAAGAGAAAGGAAAATCTCCTCCAGTTCCGTTATAAGGAAAAGCTTTTTATAAGAACTATCCACTCACAATAACGGTGAAAATCTTTAGCTTTTCACATAGCGGTGGAAGCCTAGGCTAATTCACCGAAAAACGAAATATCGTTCGAAATTTCGGACGTTTCCTACCACAATGACGTTCATTCCGAAAATTCAACGAACGAAAATGTTTGACATATTTATTTTCTAAACCTACTCTATTTCACGAAATAACGAAACGAACATTTGAGTTTGACATCTAATTATTCGGAATTCTTACCTCAAATTGACGAAGTAAAAAATGTTACCTTTTCATTTTCTTTAGCAATTTTTATTTTCGAAATGGGGTCTATATTACTATTAATCGAGTCAGCTCTCAGTAGAGAACGTAGAACAAATCGGCGGCGGCTTCGAAATAGCCCTAATATAAGAAATATTCTCGACACTGAGTTTGTAAGTAATTACAGACTCAGTTGTGAATTATTTCAAGAACTATGCCAGGAGATTATACCTTTACTGCGTCCACAGGCAAGATCTCATGCCATCGAGTCCACAATTAAAGTTGGTAGATATTTAATCGTAGTTCTTGATAAAAAAATTGCATGCCAACACTTACTTATAAAGTTTTTTACTGAATTGTCAAGATAAATTTCGGAACTCACAATAATAAAATAAAATATTAGTAAACACTGAACAGTTTGGTGAAACTTGTAAAACTTTTGGCGAAATGAGAATCCTTTGTATTATACGGATATTTAAGATTGCCGTACGTTGATTATAACCATCGTATAAATGAAAGGTTGTTTTTAAATATGTCGGTTAATACTTTGGATAAAAGAGTTCTTTATAGTGTCTTGATCAGTTGTATCGAAAAATAAAATTCATTAATATACTTAGTTTTTCGTTATATATTATAATATTTTATGTTTAAACAATGTTTAGCCACTAAAATTTTATTTAAAAGAAATATATGTATTGTTTAATATTATATATTTCAAGTTACGGTAAAAGCCGGAATTGACATTATAAGAAATCCAATAACGCCATTCACTCCAATCGATCACGAAAATTGTCTTTGGAATCGAACATCGTTGGTGTATACGAAAATGATAAAGAGTAGCGTCACATGCGAAATTTCGTTTTCGAGAAAGCGAGTAGGCCTCCAGCTCTACATGGTTTGTTTTCCTAATGAGGGACCAAGGTCTTTAGTAACCGTTTATTATGACCGTTAATCCTAGTTCGATCATAAAATTTTTTACACCTACGGAAAGCTCACACGCGGGTGATATACGCTGTAATTTACGCGGACATAGTCGCGGGAAAACATCTAATAGTGATAAAAACAAATAATCGTTACTGTCCTGCTCGCATACGTATTTGAGTATTGCAAGGAAGACAGCATTTCGTGTTTTATCATATTTTTTACTCCAGACGCCAAAAGAGAGCTATTATAAGTTTCAACTGTCTTTCTGTATGGCTATTAGTGCGTTTGTCTATAGCACCACAGTTCCTGAATGAAAAGCCCTATTAGAGTGTGATTCTTTTTAATCGAAAGTGGTTAGGTATATTAAAATCGGATTAGCAGTTCAAGAGCTATAAGCACTTAGCCAAGACGTGGGAGCAATTTTTTTAATTATTTAATCATGGAAGTGAAAAAAAAAACATTGATGTGTCGGCTGCTTATTTTAAATAGTTACGTAAGTCGTAAAATTGGTTTTATGTAACTGTAAATAAAACAGACTTCAAAGTTAAAAATACTTATCTTAATAGCAATACATATGTATATTCCAAAAACTGATTTTGAAGTTTGACGGCTCATATCACTTACTTACACAAAACATCTGCTTCTTTGTTATAGGATTAATCCTTTGCCTTAGTCCCATAGTGGGTATACACACTCCTTATAAACTTACTCTCCTTTAATTAGCGATATTAATAACCGCAATGTCTTTGTTAACATTAGACATACGAGAAGGCTGACTAGCATTTCAATTTGAATGACTGCGCCCATTACAGAATAAAAACTTTCCTTAGAAGATTTATAAAATTTTGATTTAATAATATAATTCAACATCATCGTCCACCTATTTATGTTCCCACTGCTGGGTACAGGTCTTCTCTATCAGCCTTGATAGGTCCCCACTGCAGGAATTCAGGCCTTGATGGCAGAGGAGGCTTGGCCATGTCACTCCAAGCTGGCCTAATGCCGATTGGAGGGTATTAACGATTGTAAATGCAGCCAGGATTAACGACGTAACATATTTTCCAAAGCACGGAATAGCTCGCGATAATAATTTTTTGGTGATCCATTCCGTTTCGCAAAGGTCGCTTTGCAACGCCACCGAACTTCCCTATTAATGGAATCGAATAGGGAGAGCTATGACCCACAATGAGGCTTAAGGCGGATTGGTGGGTGTTAACGACTGCAGATGTAATGCGATGCGGGAGCAATTGTTTAACGTACTTTCTGAAGCAAAGAGGTCGAGATCTGTTCAGCCCACTTATAGTGACCGTTGTGAAAGTTGCTAAATGTGCGCGCTAACCACTGCTTCACCGAAAGGAACACGTAATTACTAAAGGAAACTTATTTCATTGTTACCAAAACGTAACTCTTTTATCTACATTATGAATCGGGTTTTTTTCTATAGAACTGGCGAAACAAAATCCAACAAGTAATTCTTTATGTTTTTATCCTGAGTAAAACTTTGACTTGTATCTAATTTTAGCTATTGTCCCGCCACTTCACACGCCTAAATTATAGCCTATGCCAACCCTGTATAAAGCAGCTACCCACTCATAGGTGAAAGAATTTTTGAAATAGGTCCAGTAGTTTCTGAGCATATTCGATTCAAACAAACAATCAAATATTTCCTCCTTATAATATAAGTTTAAGGCTGTATTTTCATGTGGTATTAAAAATATATATGAAATTTTTAAACTCTAGTGTAAAATTCGTTTTTTCGGGGTTTATATTTCCTAGTGTTGATACGAAGAGTTTCTTTTTCTTCGTTCAACGGGCGTCTCCGCAACTTGACGACCAAACTGCGCTTATTTTGCGTGTGGAGAGTGTGTTTAACCAGCTTACCGGAATAGGAATGATCGGTTAGGGGCCTATTAGTGTTGCGTCTGATCCTCTGCATGCCACTTTATCAGCTGCTTCATTTCAACGTGATCTACTGTGTCCTTTTAGCCATTGGATAGTAATTATATTGTGTCTCTCTACCATGTTTAGAACCTGGTGATACTCCTGTAGAATACTCGATCAGACAGAACTTCCTTTGAGAGCCTGTAGGATTGATTTACTGTCCAAGAAGATCCGGATTTCTGATCCTGTTACCTTCCTTGTAGTTATTCAGTTTAATAACGCTCATCATTTCAATGGCTTACTGAAGGAATGGCTTAACACCCCGCTTGTTGAGGCGGTGTACGACAGAATCGAATCTACCTTCATCTTTGACAAGAAATATAAGATACATCTTATGGACAGTGACGATCCAAAGGTAACACACAAGGCCGTCAGCTTTACGGACGGCTCCAAAAAACAGGGGCTGGTGTGTTCTCTGAGGACCTCAACATACATCTGTTCTTACTCCTTAGTCTATACGATACAGTTTTCTAGGCTGAATGTATGGCGTTCAACCTGGCAGCGAGAGTACTCCCCCTTGGGGGCATATCCGTGCCACCAGTGCCCCTGTACTGTTTACACCTGCCACCCGAACTATCCTGTTGCGTAGCATGTTTACAATCCAGTCTTTAACTTGTGGCTTTACTCCATGTCCTTTGAGAGTCGCCTGATTGCTGGTGAAGTTGGTTCTATCAAAGGCCTTCGATATCGATGAAAGTGCCAAGACAGATGAATTTGTTGTGAAGGATTATTTCTATCTTACTGACTAGTTGATGGAGGGCCGATTCTGTTGATTTCCCTGCTAAGTAGGCGAGTTGATGTTTATGTATCTGAGAAATGCTCAGTGCACCACTTCGTACATATCTGTCACATAGATGTTAGACTGATAGGAAGGAAAGATTTGGGGTTAGTATAGTCGGATTTTCCTGGTTTGGGTATAAATACTACCTTCACTTCTCTTCATCTATATGGCGTGTATCGGTGAGTGCTTTGACAATGATCTCGCCTCCCCATTGTAGTAGTGCTGGGAAGAAACTATCGCTTCCTGCCGCCTTGAAGGGAGAGAAGCTGTTAATGACCCATTCACCTTTTCAAACCATACAATTTCTGTGGCAAGGTGCCAGCATCTTTCCGTCGGTGTTGGCGTGACGTCAAAAATCACCACCATCACCTTTACCTTCCTTGAACTCCTTGTTACGATCTGTTATCGATACAGATCTAATTTGACTGGGTGATAGTGGTTCGTAAAAGTCAGTACAGGATAAAAATGTACGCACCAGCACTAACGGATAAATGACAAACTTCTCAAACAAATTCTCAATACTAAAACAATTATACAAAGACAAGATAAACCGTGGTTCAGTAGAGTACAGCGCCATCTATCGAAAATGAGAATAAGGAATGTATTTGAATGCGATTGTTTTAGTTTTTAATATGATTTCGAAGATAGTGTAGAAGTAACAGCATGTCTGTGGTTTGTGGAACTGCTGCTTGTCGGCCGAAAACGCTGCCTACATATTCAAGCCACTTAGCGAAAAACGTGTGGGCGTCTGGACAATCTTTGTAATATCTTATTCGTTTATGTTTATAGTTATTATAATGAAAGTTGTTACGTTTTATGTAGCTAATTTAATGCATCTGGTATCTACTCTGGTAGAAACAACGTCTGTAACAATAATGTATCTGTACTATTATGGTCACTATTTGCGATTTGAAATTAAAAATGAAGCTCATCAACCTCATCAACTTGAAACCAGTAATTCTTAAAAGTAGAAAGGTTTTCAAAAATAATTGATTTGAAAAAAGAAAGAAGCATTATTCTTGGAAGCATATGCCTCATAATTAAGACATAACTTTAATGTCATAAGGAAGATGATTTATTAATTCATACTTTATTTGCTTTTTCAGAAATCTGTCCTTGTTGTCCTTTTTGCATCTTGTATGTTGAATCGCAAAGCAGAATATGTCCGCGAATTTTCCAAGCGCGATTCTATCTTTGTTTAATTGAAATGTAATATTCGTTTATATTTCTATATACTTGAAACGGAAGAACTTTTTTGCGTCTTAATTAAATTAACACAACAATACAACCCCATATCTATAAACTTATATAAGACAACTACTTGTATAAAGATGTGAGTACTCTGGCGGCCTAGCAACCTTATGGTGCGACCACATAATAACAATAAAACTGTGCAAACAGACAGCATAGTTTGTGATGCAGTTTTATCGTTGTCGTGTGGATAAACCATAAAAAGCCGTATAAAAATCAAATCACATACGCCACAGTAGCAGCACAACAACATCTTGAATTTTGGTTAAGGCTAACTGCCACCGTGATAACCAAGCTTTGCCTGCGAGATGTAAGCTTGCTCATCGTGAATTGCAAACTATTGCTATGTGCGAGAATGCGATGATGTTTCGCTCGGTGATGCCTGGTAAGCGGCATCGGCGGGCTTTAAGCATCAATTAAGTATTATATAATAATTAAGGTCAAATTAAAATGATAATTTAAAAGTGAGCTGGGTATAGTGCCGTGTAAATATATTATATCTTTAAGGCTTCCTGGCTGGCCACATATCGCTGCGACCAAATTTATGTGCATTCATGCATGAGTGTCGATTTTTTATTTGAGTGCTTTATCGTCCCACATACTAAATATCATGAAAATCGTTAGAGCCGTTTCCGAGATTTCGAATATAAATATAGTATATACTAGAATTGCTCGTTTTGATGTATTAAATACTACGATAAGAAGCTTCTTATCGTATTATTCATCCAGGTACTACTGGATGACTTTTCTAATATCAAAAAAAAAAAACATAGGGATTCATTTCAGGGTATCGAGTGACTATTCAACGATCCGACTCCCAGCGATTCATCCTTTGGCTGTTTTTTTCCGAGAATTTCTTGTCTTGTTACAAATTAATGATAATTATTTTTCTATTTTTATATGACAATAGAATTACGTTATTATTATGTATTGATCGGATTCCTGGAACAATTCAGATGACAACTTTATTTTACGTAATAATATCAATATAAGATACGCTTTGTTAGAGTGTCATATTTCGTTTCGATAAAATTATATTTACAAATTTTCGTCTATAACCAAGCGTATGCGTGCCAAGTGTACTTATTCGCAAAATGTTCAGGAACTGCAGGTATAATAATAATCGTGGATATATTTCCAAAAAGAATAACTTATTTCTAAAAAGGTTTATTTTCAATGTAATTTCAATTGAGTCTTTATGATATTTTTAAAGGAGATATGTAAATAACAAACATAGAAAATCAGCCCATGAAAAATAAATATTTCAGCAATAAATAAACCAAGATAAATGTTCATATGGGTACATCGACTTTCCGCCTGTTAGAATTTAATTTCGTTAGGGTAATGAAATGTGTATTACCAATTGTTTGCTCACGACTTCGCACGCGTAAATTGTAGCCTATTTTTCGTAAGTATGACGTAGCTACCCGTAGGTGAAATAATTTTTAAATACGTTCCAGTAGTTTCAAGCCCCATTCTATGCAAATAAACGTTCAAACAATAAATCATATCTCCTTTTTTATAATATTATTGGTAAAGATTTAAACTATTAGTATTTTAGGCAGTATGTTACCGCTTACAATACTATTATACTAAAAAAACTCGACTGATTAACTGTATTTGAAATTACTCATCAAATTTTTTAGCTAGCAGCGTTTATTCACTATATAACCGAACTACTCGATGGCATAGTGGTTGTTGTTAAGCAACTTTTACGAAGATCGGTCCTAAAAAAATATTATCTCGAGCTACTCTGTGCTTCAGAAGGTATGTTAAGCCGTTGGTCTCGGCTGTAATTGCAGTCATACACTCCAATCCGTCAGCGAGAGTTAGGGTTGTGGCCTATCCTCTCTCCTATCCTATTAATGAAAGCCCGAGCCCCCACAGTGGGGACGTAAATAGGCTGATTATGATGATATATATATTTTTTTGTTTAAACATCAAGTTCATATTGCATTATTTGACTTAAAATGAATGCGAATTAATTATCCGACTCATTGCCAGCTAAAATTGGAGCGAATTAAATAAGCGCCCTCGAAAGAGGAATAAATAATACAGCCGTTGCTTCTGAATATTGAATTTATGTAAAACAAATACCTATTTGTCATTCACACCGACAACCACAGAGGACAGGAAGAAATAAAATAAGGTGAGAGCTGTTATTAGAAAATTATACGTGTATTTGGTAAATTTAATAATACTCTTATAAAACAAGGTTTGTACGAGTATTACCTAAATTTGTGAGTATTTAAATGTATTGAAGTCAATGTTATTAAATAGATTACTTATGATCGTTGGATAATAGGAATAATTACTAAACTGTACGGAAAATGTGATTGAATAATCACTGTATCGGGAGATTATTCATAGTAGCTAATTGAGATTAGATTGCATCTACACAACACGGACTTTAGATTAAGATTAGCTCTTAAGATTACCTACTAACCAAGTTTAATATGTAGAATTGTTGTTATGGTCCCAATTCTAAACTAACCTTATCTTACAATATCTATCCAATTGACATCGGTTAAATTATTTTAATCATACTTCATCTATTCTATCATATCATGCACAACATTTTCAATTCCTATCACAGAATCCAAAAGGAAGATTTCGTTATATTTTATCAATAATAATATTTGAATATTTGAATGGTTCAGAATCCAAAAGAGACAATCTAAATACAATATATAAAAAATAAATAATTTAAAATTTTTAATTTTTTTAATATTATTGATAATATTAAAGATGAGTAAATGTATACAAAGTATATAATTTTTGGAATGCGCTCCTTCTAAAACCTTATACCTATAAACTCTATAAACCTTAAAATTGATACCTGTATTGTTGAAGAAATATAATTATTTTTTCATATTATTTTAATGACGTCATATATCCGTCACATTGTTTATTAAAAATATATGTCAGTGTTGCTCGAGATGATGTAATGTTTCCAATGATACTCTATGCATCCTAATTACTCACACACATACATATGACACACATTAACACTAAACACTTTGACAGTCGTGTAATAAAAAGGGGTAACAAAAAAATTAAACTATAAAGATCCTTTTCGAAAAAGAAACATGTCCTTAAGAAGTAGTTTCAAACATCATAAATAATATTTTATTCACGTAAAGGCTCCTATAATATACCAAATATTATAGTTACTCGTTCAAATTACCTATGGGGATCTAAGGGAAGTAGAGGTAATGGAAAGTAGAAATAATACGAGTATTCAGTACAAGACAACTTCATTAAAGCAATTTAAACATCGAACGTCAATGTAATTATAAAACAAAGTGTATATTTACATAAAAAATGCGTAAAAAAATATAAACTGTGCACAACGAAGATCTATATATTCATCAATTACACAAATTATACATAATTAAGAAATTAACACCAATTATGATTTATTAAAAGAACTTTATAACAAAGGAATAAGAATTTAAATGTTGTTTAGGAAAAAACAAAAACTCAATTTTTAAATGAACGTCCATTCAATATTTCAAATTCATCGGCATATTGTTTTTAAATAGGACAATCGTTGTACTTTTACGTCTATTTGAAAAGACGTGATCGTTATTAAAAAGAGGGTGAATATTTTTTTGCAAATTAAGATAAGCATATCCTAAAAAAAAACAAACATTATGGCGATTGGATCAAATTTCATTCAACTACGAATAAACAATCTGTATATCTGTATTTAATATATATATTTAAAGCACCTGTTTAGCATAACAAGGACATTATTTATCACACCTTTTTCATAGTTTTAATCTGACCTGTGTATGTTTCTATACGTACACAACCAGATCAAATTTGCTTTAATTCCTGTTTCTGACTGGTCGAAAAGCTTCGACCATAGAGTTTTTAATTAGGTATATTTTGTTTATTTATGATATATTTTTTGGCTTTTGACAGTTTTTAATAAATTGATAGTTCGTCTTATCATAAATTTGCTGATTTGTCCCTTACAAAAATAAAGTTATGCAAATCATTTAATCTACCCGTCGTACCGTTTATTCTTTTCATAGAATTAAATAGAAAGTATAAACTTATATTAACACTTAATAAAGAAAGTTTCTAGATAATAATAGCATCTAAGAATGCTTGTGATTATTTGCTTTATAAAAGTTCTTCAATTTCGGCACAGAGATAATTTTTAAAAATCAACTTTTTAGAAGTTTTACGCGTCGTTTTTGATTTTTCTTACGAATTATTGGATTAGGATTAATCAATTACTTATAAAAATCACTATGTTGTGCTTCTGGTACATTAAATAGTAGGTTAATTGATGGAAGATAGGGGTTCAGTTCACAATTAGTTTAGAATTGTTCTATTTATGAACACTTCTTACAATAGCTTAAACATTGAAGGCAGTGGCTTCCAGGTATATGTGTATATATACATATAGGAGTAACTTCCACCAAACTCCTGGAACTACTGGAAGCCACCGCCCTCAATGTCATGTAATATTCTTATCCACCCATAATTGAAAGACGGTCTGGTGGATTTTTTTTGTGAGCTTTCTAATAATTCAAAACCGCTACTGATACCAAGTATCATTATTTATTAAAAATTGATAGTAAAAAGTTTCTAACTCTGTTACATCTGTTTCCGTATAATTTCTAAAGTTTGTCCTGATATTCCGTTGATGATAGGTAATCTAACGTTACATTAAATTTAATTCTAGGCTGCTTAATCTCGAACGATTAGTGATTAATCAAAATAATTTTGAAAGACCCGTTTTTGGTTTCAAATGAAAGAGCAGTTGTCCATTATACAGTATGATAACAGTTGCCATAAAATTTATACTCGTATTTAGTAATACTTTCTATAATATATAGTTCAAAAGCTTTTAACTTGCTATGTATTATCACTGGTACTGTTGGTGTCATTTAAATAAAACGGCTACTGTTCGCAATGTTTACAACTGAGAACGAATGGCTTACTGGTGGTTTACTTTCAGGGTAATATTACATTTTACTAATAAGATTTCGAATGCTGTCGCATTACTACTATTTGCAACAGAACAGAGAACTGTAATGTGATAGTAGGATTTACTCACCATAATCCCTACACTCGACACAGTGGAATAGCGATTAATTCTATCCAAATAGACGTAATTCACATCGGTGGTCGATCTAAGAGTATCCTAGGAATAATTGAAGAATGATTCATAAACAGAAGGCTAATCTAGTTATTTAATCTAACATAGCTTATAAAATTGTAAGTTTTGTACACTCATTGAAAGCATTCACAACTATTCATGTACAAGTGGACATAATCCAACTTATAGAATAATTGATTATACGACTAGATGTCGAAAAAAGTTTTGGAAGTTAAACCAGCCGTGTTATTTCTGAGGAAATTCGTCGTTAGCGTTGGACAATAGGCATCCATTTCAGTAAATAAATTGAGTATATACCAATTTTTTTTACCATATATACAGATAAAAATCATAATAATAATAGGCTGGGGAAAAGTTTCTTCCCATTATATATGAAAATTCAAAACATTTTTTTATAAAGTTTATTTACATTTAACTAACGTAGGTACCACTTTCGATAACTTTTTGCCATTATAGGTACGGAAATGATCCCATTGGTATAGATATTTTACGGGGATCAAAGAAATAACAAGTGGTTTTAGCAGTCCTCTCGTGATGTTAACTAGATACTGCCTAAAGAATTCTGAATTCTTGTCGTACGTGATTCACTTTCCATCACCAGTTATCAGCTTCTTCAAAAATGTTTCGGTTTCATTACGCCGTAAAATATAATCACAAATATGTAGACGGTTCATTAGGTTTCTTTCAGTGAGCTCGTGAGGTACCCAAACATTCAACCTTTTGGTGAACCCGGATTTTTTAAATGCGCCGAAATTGTGTTGTAACAATTCGTAACTACTGATATGCCGATCATGCTTCCCTTTTCAAAAATAGCATCCATTTTATCCGTAACAGGGTGACGTGCACTTTTGACATTAATATTTCCGGACTGAAAACGCTAAAACCATATTTGTGCTACTCTCACAGAAACTGCACTAGGTTCATAAACGTCACAATTTTTTTTCACGGCTTGCATTGCATTTATACCTTTTTGTAAAAAAAATTTTTATTAGATTCACTCATTTTGATAGTAAGGAAAACAAATAAAAATCACACATTTTCCTAATTTGCATTCAGAGTTATCTTCTTTAAAATTTACAAATCCATACTTAATATTATAAATGCGAAAGTAACTCTGTCTGTCTGTTACTTAATCACGCCTAAACCACTGAACCAATTTGCATGAAATTTGGTATGGAGATATTTTAATACCCAAGAAAGGACATAGGCTACTTTTTACCGCGGGAAAATGACGCATTCCCACGGGAAAATAATCTAAATATATATAACTCAAAGGTGACTGACTGACATAGTGATCTATCAACGCACAGCCCAAACCACTGGACGGATCGGGCTGAAATTTGGCATACAGGTAGATGTTATGACGTAGGCATCCGCCAAGAAAGGATTTTGATCAATTCTATCCCCAAGGGGATAAAATAGGGGATGAAATTTTGTATGAAACTTTGTCAATTTTAAACCGATAGGGCTGAATTTTTGTATAAATAAGGCTACTATGACGTAGGCATTCTCTAAAAAAGGATTTTGATTGATTCTACCCCCAAGGAGATAAAATAGGGGACGAAAGTTTGTATGAAATTTTGTCAATTTTAAGGGCTGAGACTTTGCATGCATAAAGCTACTATGACGTAAGCATCCCCTAAGAAAGGATTTTGATAAATTCCACCCCTAAGGGCATAAGCTAAGAGGATAAGACTTTTTTTTCAGGTATTTTACACGATATAATGAATAAATATTCGTTATAAATGCTGCTCAAATTAACTTTAGCACGAGGACGAAGTCGCGGGCAAAAGCTAGTGGTATATAATGAGAAAAAAATATTACAAGTTTATGCATACTACGAGTATATGCGAAGACTTCTTTCCCAACCTATTTTAACATGACTTAAAATTTAATTTTTCACAATAAAGATATATTTAAGCCTTACATTAAATCTTCTGGGCTGAATAACAAGATAACTAATTTTGTGTTTGTTTACCAATTTACTATATTGATTTTGCAGTTATTATTACTCCGTAATCTATGTTTAATGGTGTTGTTGAGACGGGTACGATAAAACATGAAATTTTTTGTTCTTAAAATGCGGGTAAACTTTCTAAAGAGGAAGCTGTATAAAACTTAATATTGTAGATTTATCGCAAAGTTTTGCGATTTTCGGGCTTGTTACTGATAAGTTTGCTGCGGTCATCGATGTATTGCCGTGCGGTGAGAAACGGAGCGGTGCGGAGCGATGCAGAGCGGTGCTGTGCGATGTGGTGCGATGCTATGCTGTGCGGTGCGGTGTGGTACGGTGCAGTCTGGTATCGTGGAATTATGAGGATCGTGTTGCTCCGCAAAGGCTTGCGGTGTCCAATGCTGACCTTACAAATATCGCTGATTTTGTTCAATGCAACTGCCACGACGCCGCTCGGCACCACATTGCACCGGAAACGCATTGCATGGCCTAATTATGAAATAAGGTATTGTCGCCTAACCCCACTATTTTTGACCGCTAAAGCGCTAAAAACCATCTGATCTTCAAATTTCATTATACCACTTTATTGATGTGTCAGTGTGGTACTGTTAGATGTCAAATATTGTCAGATGTAATAAAATATGCTAGTTAGATTTTTAGCACTCCAGCGGTTAAAAAAGTGGACTTTGTTAGGCGACAGTAACTTTCTATAGACAAACGAATTACTTAAATGTTGATTAAAATAAGTTTTCATGTTATTTTAAAGTATTAACATGATAGCAGCTCGGTGGCGTAGAAGATAAGCGCCACGGCCCACGATTGTTGTTGTTAAGCAACTTTCGCAAGGGTCGGTCACGGGATGGGTGACCAAAAAATATTATCTCGAGATACTTCGTGCTTCGGAAGGCACGTTAAGCCGTTGGTCCCGACTGCATTTGCAGTCGTTACTACACTCCAATCCGCATTGGGCCATCGTGGAGGGTTTGGCCCATCCTCCTTAACCATCCATAAGAAAGGCCTGACCCCTGCAGTGGGGACGTAAAAGGGATGATGATGATGATGAACATGATAGCAAAATATGTTTGGTTAAATTTATAATCGTGGTAGCATAATGCAATGTTGTGTCATGAAAGACGCCTTGCGACAGACACTAATTAGTAAAGATTGACATGTTAATAAATAAGGAATATATATCAAAGTTGTTTGCATAATTTACTTGAGTAATTCATAATTCTTTCTTAAACTTTGAATGTGTTTGTCATTAAGTGCAATTAAAAAAACTATTACGGCGTATATAAAACATAACGACGGCCTCATCGAATAGACGTGCAAGTGACAAAAGTCAACTTACAAGAAATAAAAAAAAAATCTGAAAGCCCTTATAAAATATGATTATACTTACAATGTTAAACGAAGTCAAAGAAAAAAATAACTGTTGATAGTAGATATGACAATATGAAAAACATTATAAGGAAATCAGAAATTTGCGAAAAACCATTTTATTTCTATATTATAGTACAGTTGATATCTTCAAGTTCCTGCAACATCATTTTGCACGTTTATTCGTGTAAAAGTACAGAACTGGATAACGTTAAACCAACATGTCCTGAAATTTTGAAAATATTTGAGTAAAAGGCACAAAAAATTAAGATGATGCTTAAGGGCATTTTACATCGAATTATGCATTTTTTTTTGTGTAACAGCTCTTACACGTTTATTCGACGCGGCCATCGATAATACTAGGCTATATTATGCATATTTTAGTTTTACTGTTTCTAACTTCGTCAAAACTTGTTCAACCAACGTTATATAATTGTAAAAAATAAATTTTCGATGAAAGTAAAACTTTGCCAAGTCAATAGACAAAAAAAGTACTTATTCTAGTCCTTAAAGAAGAGCCTAAAGCTAAACCGATTAGACCGGATGCAAGAAACCTTATGAAGGACGGTAATATCGAGAAAAAATCGACTCCAATAGAATTGGCAGTATATCGTTAAAAGTTATAACAAACTTTTGAAAGCAATATAAAAATCTCAATTACGACAATGTCATAAATAATAAGTTTTGAAATTTCTTAACTTAGGCTCGTTATAATAAGTTTCAATTTCGTAAAGTAGTTAAGCTAATTTCTTGACAACTTAGCAACATTTAATGAAGTATAAAAATAAATATTATATCAGCATACGAAATGGTGTGAAGCTTGATTAATTTTTGATTGGTTAGCGTGCTTGGTCTGCTATACAGTAATTAAGCAACTTGCGCAATGGCTGGTCAAGGGATGGGCAACCAATTTTTTTTTATCTTGAGCTCCTCTGTGATTCGGAAGGCACGTTAAGCTGTTGGTCCCAGCTATATTTGCAGTTGTTGTTAACACCTAAAAATCCGCACTAGGTCCGCTCATTCTTCCTATTTGATTCAATCAATAGGGAAACGTGATCCCCTGTAGTGGAGACATAAATGAGCTGTTGATGATGATGTTGTGACGATGGTGTAAAGATATTAAGGATAGTAGAAATAAGTTATTATGATTGCTGGCTACTGCTTCTGATCGATTATTGGATCCTATCACATTGCAGGACTGCTCTTTTCACCGATATAGTTCCTCCAATTTGCAAATGCGCATGATGGAATTAAAACAACCACAATAGTCATTTATCACAATGGGTATGATGGCTAATTTTTATTTGTTTGTCCGTCAGGTAGATTATTGAAAAATATTAAACACAAATTTTTTGTAATCATTAAATTACGAAGATACATTGAGTTAAAATGTCACATTACGTCACACTTTTGTACATTTTATATAATACTTTGACGTAACTAAATTATTTATTGATAAATTGAATCATCATCATCAGCCCTTTTACGTCCACACTGCAGGGGCTCAGGCCTTCTTTATGGATGGTTAAGGAGGATGGGCCAACGAACGCGGGCCGCGGCGCTTATCCACTACGCCACCGAGCTACTCGTCTATCTAGCTCAATATTTTTCTATTATCTGACTGTCAGATTAAATAATTTCTTTTTTACCCAGTCGTCATCCCTATTAAAAGTAACTTTAAAATCTTTGTAAAACACAACAAAGAAAATGATCAACCCCATATGAAAGATGAAACTGTCGGATGAAATTGAAAATATTTTGAAATTTCCATAAAGAAAGCTTTTCAGGGTAATTACAGAATTTAAGCTGAAAAAGTCGGATAAAATCATGTTTATTTATATCTCGCAATTTAATGACATATTTTTTTTTTTAATTTTCTTTACATAGGTATGTACTTTACCTGTATATAATGAAAAAATCGTTGCTTATGAGGTGAATAGAAAATCAATGCAATAACTGCAATTTTTTACGAAATCTTTGTAAAGCTACTTTTCAAATATTTTCATGCTAGTTGTGAAAACCAATGAAAAACAAAGTATAAATTTCTGTAAAAATAAACCTGTGTCACCGATATTCCAAATTTCTATAGAAATCATTACTTATGTAACTTTATTAGCAAAGCTCGTAAGGTTGCTAATTGGTGTATTCGTTAGTAAGCAAAATTATTGACTTCGAGTAATAGTATTTTGTTTGCTCTGAATAATTTGCTTCTAGTTGTAGTTGTAAACTCTAGATTTAATTATGATTAAGTAAAACCTTTCTTAGCCGTATTTAGTTAATAGAAAAACTGTCCTAATTATTATATAACAAATCAAATTTACATACATCATCGAAATGAAACAAGTGAGAGGAGGTGATAAGTTTAAAATTAGACTTAAATCTTATGTTGTTTTAAGCTTTCATGATCATTTACATTAAAAAGATAGCTTTTTACGGGTTTGCAACCATGTACCTTGTTTTTATTAAGTTCCCGATATTTCGGAGCTGTTGCAAGCGCCGTGATCACGGAGTAGCTGGGTACAAGGTAGATGGTAGAAATCCCGTAAACAACTTTAATCTTTTTAAAAGTACAGTATGTCATTATTTTAGGTTTCACTTTTTTTTTATTTAATTGTTTGTTTGCATTAAATAGACTCCGAAACTGCTAGACCGATTTTAAAACTTCTTTCACCTACGGTAAGCTAAAACACACGTGGATGAAATTAGCAATAAACTATGGGGGAGATGTCGCGGGAAAATAGGTAGTATTATAATATCACATCGTATTTGTTGGATGATTAATGAAGATTCAAAGTGTTCAGATAGATGGTATAAAAACATAATACTGTGCCCTCAATTTATTTATTTATTTTTTGTCTAGCCGTCAGACATGATTTATTTACTAATGGACAAAATGTTTTGGACAGGTTAGGGTATATTTGGATCATATGTCTAAAGCAAAAAGTGTCTGGAAGTAATAAAAATAAGATGATTGTTTTTTACCATTATGCATTTAACATACTTAAAGAAAAATGAGTATCGTTTTACTTACGTTTATTACCGTCATCCTATATCCTATATTGCACACTCTAACGGGCACAAACTCTTTTATGGATTGGTAGATGTTAGTGGGGATTTGTATATGTTAAAGACTGCATGAATAGGTTGAATAGCCAGGCACAAGAGTTACCATACCCTCCGAAGCACGGAGGAGGATAATTTTTGGTCACCCATTAAATGTTAATTCCTTGCGAAAGTAGCCTAAATTTCTGCATCGCAGACCAAACACGCTAAATTCTTTGCCATCGAATATCTTTAATCCGGCCTATTATCTACTCATTTTGTCCAATGGAAAATTTTCCTCTGGCGGCTTTCAGATCTTGGTATATTATCGGATATACACAAAAAATGTTACCTCGTATTTGTTATTCTAAGCATAATCCTTCTTTCATTCAATAAGTATATGATATTGAGGATAAAATAGACTACATATATCACAAACTACAAAACTCTTATAATTTATTCGTGTATTTCTACACAATGAATACTGTTCTCTATTTACTTTTTAATATTCCATATTAGGGCTTATTCAGACCTTTTGAAGATTACCTTATTAAGGTACGTTCTCAATAATTTAGAAAATAAAAGCATCATTGGTTTTAGTCGAGCCATAACAACTATAAAGAAGAAATTTCCTTTCAGAAGTAATTTCAGATTTCATATTCATCAAAGTATATTTTTCTTTACGTTACTTATATACTTTTGGCCGTAATACGACATTGCAAACAGAAACACGTTACATTTTCTAGAATAAATAAATGAAAGTTAAATAATTCCATAAAATAGTCCACAAAAAAAGACTTGGGTGGTTCTACAAACAAAGGAAGCATTCGAGTCTGATTTCGGCCAGATATTTTTTATACATTCTGGTGACAGAAATCAAGTCTAATAATTAGATTATAATGTCTTTTAGCTTATCCTAAAAGGAACAGTCAAAATATTTAATATTTTTTGATTTATGGACATTTAAAGAAAATCAAGCCAACTGAAAGTGTCACCAGTAAACCGAGGAAAATAACAAAAATTAATCGAGATCAATCATTTATTTCACAAATTTTCAAATAAGTTTTTTAACTTTCATTTGTAATAATCAAAGAATCTTTTATAACAACAAAAAATTCTGCGTGATTCTGCAGTATACTCTAGTAAACTTATTAGGTAATGTTTATACATAATACCCTCACCTCAACAGCTCATCGATTTCATTTGTAGCTTTTGTGCCACGAAATGCTCTGTACTTGATGTACTTTAAGTGTCCCATTAAAAGCGATTTAATTCTGTTGATTGCTAGAAATCAATTATTCCATATATTCTTTGTGGAGATTTCCTAATGTGTCTAACCTGTAGCGTTTTTGTACCTTTTGTTTTATTGCTTTATTTCTTATAAATTAATTCTTGCCAGCGCATATTTTACCGTACTTGTCGTCACTCAAAGACATGAACTATCCTTTTTTGTTTCATTGCAGCGTTTTTTTGTTTCTTGACTCCACATCTTGTTGTAAGTTATAACCTTGTTTTCCAACTTCCAAGCCTTATTTGGATTCACAATCTGGCCTAAAAGTAATTTGTTTGCTACTTTCAATCTGAAAACTCGTCAAGTTTTCAGATTAGATATACATATTATTGGATATTTGCTTTTCCAATACATCACCAAATAAATCCTTTTTACGACTTCTACCCGTGTCGTTGGATCTTCAGCAAATTTGGTTACTGCGGTTTTAGGTGTAAGCTTAGGTTGATGATTTTTTTTTTGTTTTTAAATCTCTGACATCTTTTTTATATTCGCTAAGCTTTTCTTTCAAACTTAGTATTAGCGCATTTATTGTTTCAACTCCTGGTTTCTCTTAAAACGCTACTTCTGTGACCATTCTCATGCTGATTTCGATCATATATTTGGCGTTGCCGAATGGTTGAAAAACATTTATCTCAAAATTGACTTGCGGAGGTTGTTCATGGTCAGGGAACGCAGGTTCATCATGCAAACTAGACAGAGTATTTTCTCTAACAAATTGATTCATCATATTAGTCATTAACTTTTTCTCTTAATAGGATTTGTCTCAGTATTATCTCCATCTTTTGCGAGCATGCCGTTTTTTCCCTAGCTGACATTTCGGAAACTAGTTTTTTTGCCAGATTCTCGCAGCTTTTCATACTTTTGCTTTGTTTTTCTTTATCGGCCACTATTCTCAGAGGGTCGTTCTTAATTTTTAATGAATATTTACACAGAAACCGTGTTTTTTTAATGATCTCTTCAGGATCCTGGACAGTTCCCGGTATGCTGGTTATCAATTCGACAGGATACTGAAGCCAGATTCCTGATAATTTTTGTGTAAAAATCAAATAAACACATCAATTTATAACATTCAACAAAAATTAAGCTAAAGTAGACCTACGCGCTAACAACTTACATACCAAAATGCGAAAATTATTCATATTTATTATTTATCTTGTAAATATAATCTTGCCAGGATTCTGTGAATTCCACTGATTACGACAACACTGCACTCGTCAAACGCACTGGGCTCGCTAATCAACGCGCTATGAGAGAAAAGATAAATGATATTCTTTGTCTTTTTCGTAGGTACTATCGACTCAGCGGAACAGTAACGACGCAAGGCTGATAGCCTTGTAAATATTAACATGTTTTATAGCGTACAGGATTCTGATATGAAGTCGTGGGGACAAAATATAAACAAGATTTATTCAATATGTTTCTAAGTGAACCGTATAATAATTATTCTATCTAGTCACTTAATAAATAGGGTTTAATTTAAGACCAAAATGCAGAAGTAAATGAAACACGACGCAATTTTATCTAAAATTTGTATGAGGGACACTGATCTAGAGATTTCGGCACTTCCAACAGTGATTTTGTTCAGAAAAGAATTGTAAATCTTAATTGGACGTAGTTACTCAAAAAGGATCCTACCCACAAATTGGTCGAAAATGAGTTAAGTATACCAAAATGTCCATCATGATCTATACTTTCATATAGGAAAAAAGCTCTGAGCTGTATTAAATATTTGATGTTTTTTTCAATGGTAGTTACCATCCCACAACTTTGGTAGGTTCATATTTTAGTTCCATGATAACGACTCAAGCTTCTTGGATGCGCATAGTAAAATAGCAAATTAGCAAATTAAAGGCACCAGTCTCGGTTATAATCACAATAAAGGTTCAAAACGCTTGTATCATTTTTGTTAAAAGGCAATTTTATTAAAAGGTATAGGAAGGTAATTTAAGATAGTTTGAATACATTTGACATTAAAAATTAAAACAATAAGTAGAAAGAACCTTTAATCAATAGTTTTTATGATTAATTTTTGGCGTTTCAGTTAATTATTCTATTATTTCTTTATTTGGATCGTCTTTGAGATTTGTTTGTAAGAATAAGGTTATTAAAACCTAAATATCTCAAAAAAGCTCTAAACATACTCTAACTTTTATATTTTAATAAATAATGTTAGTTCTGTTAAAATGACATTATAATAAGGTAGTGTAAGTGGATTTCTAAGCTTTTAGATAAAAATAGAATACACAAAAATGTTACATCAACATGCAAATATAGCTTAAACTTCAATCGTCTATATCTCAAAAGTGACATTCTGTGGGATGGATCCTTTTTGATTAACTACATCCAATTATTTTTAGTGACCATACCTTAGTTTTTAAAACTACCCATTTAATTAACTTTAAAATTACTTATGAAGTAATTATCATATATGATCAATTTTGCATTTTTTATTCTTTAAGATTAATATATTTCAATCTCAAGTATGCTATCTTAAATTAAGGTAGCATTTTTTGAGTAATTAAAAAAAATATAATCTTCAGAAAAATCTTTTTACTCAAGACTCAAGATTTAATCGTTTACCATTCCTTAAGTATGTAATAAACAAACACCTATTTCTGTTAATACCCATATTTGTCAACGTCGGTAACATCGTAATGTGCGGTTGTTCTCATGGGAAATATATATATAAAAAAATAACATTCTGCGGGTGAAAGAATTTTACGTTTGGGTATAATCTATCTATTAGCTTTTGAGTTTACTGGAAAGAAAAATATCAATTTGGTCCCTTGAATAATTTCATTAAATGATATCGAATAGTCTATTGTGATGTTATTATTCAGGTAGTATGTTTTTTGGCTCTACTTTATGTGTATTCCAGGAATATACAATAATATGTATTTAAAGGTAATTAGGTACCTATCGGAAGTGAATTTATTTTAAAGAAAAACATCGAATTACGATACATTTCTTTAATAACTCCTAAGCTCGCGCACGCGCACACATTCGTCCCGCACCGAGTCCCCCGAGTCACACATTAAACCAGTGTGAGATCTCCTTATATTAAACCGGTGTGAAGTCTGCTCACATTTAACAAATGTGGAGTCTGCTCAAACACCCAATCAACATAAGTGCTCATTTACAATTAAGCGTAATTAGCACAAAATATATTTGAATTCACTTTCAAAGAAAGCCAGACACGAATCCGGGGTCCACCCTCCTTTCTACAACACCTTCTTTCTGATGCTTAAACTCGTCCGCATCCTGCCTTATTGCAGGATATAAAAGGCAAAATTTGAAAGCATCCACACTGATTAATACATGACGATGCCCATTCGTTTCTGGAAGAGGATCTAGAGCGTCGACATTTATTATAATATGAAAGGGGCAGTTGGCCAATAATTAATCGGTTGAAATGGTTCACGGGGTAACTTTTTTGGAACAAACAATGGGAAATATATTTTTAGGGGAGGAAACCAAAAATATTTCAAAATGAGATCGAGAGTTTTGTCTGCATCACATTGATTATGATCGTCGTGAAACACACGAAGTAAGCTTAATCAATGACCTTTCGGAATAACAGATAAAAGACGTGGCAGCTCACCAACGGGTGTAAAATTGTAGTAGAAGAGGTCGTTTTTTTACATACATAGTGCTTAGGGTCTAATTTCCTATTGTTTGATTGTTCGAGGAAGGTTTGAGTTCCCTCGTCTACAGCTTATGCTATTTGAGCCCAACTCCGAAGTTTCTTTATTTGAACTAAATTTACGGGATTCCGACTCGAGTATTCGGCGTGTGAACTGTGACAATTCAACTATTTACATTAGCCTATTATTTATAAAATTTACTAGCTTTCTGCCAGCGGATTCGCCCGCGTGGTCCTTAGGGAACTGTTTATTTGGATATCGATTCATATCATAACACGGATATAATTACAATCACAAATTGAAAAGTAAACAAACCATTGTTTCATTAATTCATTAGTCATTGTTTACCAAAACAATTACTGTATTTAATTACACATAACAAACTTCCACTCCCATTGCCACTCTTTATTTGCTGTTTTTTTTTTTTTGAATAAAATATAGCCTTTGTTTATCACATATGATGTAGCTTACCGTAGTAGATTTTTTTTTAAATCGGCCTAGTTGTTTCGGAGCCTATTCAATGCAAACAAACATACAAACAAACAAATAATCAAATCTTTCTACTTATTAATATTATAGTATAGGTGACAATAAGCAATGTATAAGCGTTATATTGTCATGCAGCATTTTGTTTTCTTTTTCACTTGAACTAATAATTGGAAGGAACACATTGGAAGAACGTAAACAGAACTACGTGTAAATCAACAGATGTTATAAGTTTCTAATTGAATGTTGTGATATGAGAGTACTTCAGGTTTTTAGATATCCAAATTAAAGCCTCTGTAGTTAATGATGATCAAAATGTCAACCTTTGATTGTAAACCTGATCTGTTGTGTGGGTACTATAATTGTAGATATTGTTCTATTACTGAGCAACTAAGATAAGGTCGGGTAGAGGAATGAGGTTATTAATTGACGTAATTTGCGCCAACTCACCTCCTATTGTAAGTTTTCCTCATGAAACATTTATCATGAAAAGACTGAAATTTCCTAAAGATTTTTTTTTAAATCGAAATAAATTTCTTCAATATAAAGAGAACGAATCCATAAAAAAGTATTTATATAAATATAACTTGAAAATGACTGTAGATTTTGTATAAATTTTATTGTCAGGCCAAATAAATGTTACAATTAATACGAGATATCATAAGAAATTTGATTTACTTAATATATAATTTTTGCTTTAGCAAGACAAGATAAGGGTAAATATTGCAAAAAATAAAAGTCACGCTCTAAAAAGCTTTAAGCAAGAAAAAAATCTCATATGCAATTGCCATCCTTAACGTTATGATTGCTTACTACCTACTTGACTTGTTGTATGATTAATTGATCAAACGAGACTTTACTTTACACTTAATGAAACGAAATATCGCCATAATATAGATAAGAAGTCGTATCCTATGGCTAGAATCAAGGCTAGAGAGTAAGGCGGACGCACCCCTGAATTGAGTTGTTTTGTTAGGGTGGTAATCTGCGACCACGGCTTTACCTATTTGTAACGGTTTTCGAATAGGTAAATATATAACTAAGGTAAATATTGATTATATTATATGACATTGCATTTTTTGGAGACAATAAATATTGAATAGTTTATTGATTACCATTTTCGAAAAAAAATGATTTATACCATTAAGAGTAGAGTTTTTGAAGTCGATATATAATTAATCGAATTTCCCATTTCAATTCGGGGAAGGATTTAATAGTAGCGTTAAACTTCTTATGAAGTTTCCTGTATTTACAGTATTAAGGTACCAAAATTATTAATCATTAATAGTTATGTTTATTGATAAAAAAAATATTTTATTTGTATTACTCGTAGGAAATAATAACATGACTCCTGAACGCTCATTCTCTTTGTCCGAAACGAAATTTCGTCTATTTTCAAATTATTAATGAAATGTTTTTTTTATAAAGCAATGGAGGCATGACTTGCTACTGCCTTCAAATTGCCAATAAAACGCTTTTTATAAAGCAACGGAGGCAGGACTTGCTACTGCCTCTGATCCACAGATCATCAGGTTTTGACCAAATTATAAGAATGATCCAAAATTTTCCCAATTTTCGTTCGAAGACAAAATATTTTCTATTAGGTAATAGCTATTTAATAGAATATTCCTTTTAATGTCATGTTACTTTTTACGCGTTATACAGTCGACAGCACTTTACGAGTGAACAGTGGCCTAATTATCTAAAAAAAAAATCTTTCACAAATAACTTTGAAGTTAACATTTGAAGACATTCGCGAACTTTACGCTACAACAATTTGACATGTAAAAGCAATTGAGATCGTGACGTTTTTTTGAAAGATGTTGAATGAATAATAATGTTCTTTTGACGTAAATTGGAATTGTCTAAGCAAATTAATAATTACAAATACCTTTGAAAGCTATTAGGTTATGACAAATGAAAGAGTTGAGTACTAACTGCAATATTTCGTATATTTTTATTATGTTTCTGGATTTATTATAAATTTTGGTAAGGATATACTTAATGTACATTTGAAACCCAATAACCCTCATAATTAATACTCTAAAAGTAACATAATGACTCTTTACGGTGGAAAAAAATACTTGATTGCTTTACGGTGGAAAAAAATATTTATTTACAACTATTTCATAAAACGGTTATTCTTAACTACCACAAAATTTGCAAACTTCACTAAGGTGACTAATATACGATGTAAATAAATTCCTCAGGTATTGGATTACTGATCTTTATATACGTGGAATTACTCAGAACTCTACATTAAACAAAAATTTTAAACATCTTTTAATAAATATCTCAAACTTAAAATGAAACGCAAAGCTTAACCAACTTTTATCAATCGACGATGCACGGCTGATGGCAAAGACTAGCTGATGACATGACGAGCTTAGAGATTCAACAATACCACCTAGATTTCGATACTTTTACTCGATACCTACTAACCTGCTTGTATCGAATAATTTTAAAATACCACCGATGGTGACATCGTCGTCAATTTTATAGATTTTTAGAGTAGATTGTGAATAGCAATATCCTGTTTAAGGAAGAAAGACAAGTAGATCTAGACATAAAAAGAGTTGAATATAGAAATTATTTAGTATTTACTTAGTTATGTATTGCTTCAAAATTTTGCTGGCAGTGCCCCCTCTAGATAGATCTCTAATTGCTTAAAATTAGTAGGGATTAGTAATGCTAAGTCATACAGGGACAGGAACGCTGCGCCTGTGGGACTTTTTCATAAGATAGACTTTAGACACCTTAACACAGAGTAAACAGTCTTATGAATGAGAGTTTCTGAAACTCGTCAGTGAGTCACCGACCAAGTACCGACACGAATACTTACTTACTTCACAATACTACTTATTACTCGATTCTAAAGTAACGATTCCATAAGTACTTCGTATCGTAAGAAAATTATCGAGTAAGTACTTGTATCGATTTATCCCTAGACGAGCTGACAAAAAAAAAACGCACTTGATGCATTTTGTAAGTACGATGCAATGGTTTTGTTTATGTTTTTTGTAGAAATAAAACGTTGATTTTATCAAATGTATGAAATGATTTAACATTCGATTATTTTATTTATATGAATAATATGTTTTTATTCTTTAGTCGAAATAGCAGAATTAATTACAATCATACAAAATCGTTTATTTGCCAACATATTAACAATAAAACGAAATGAATTTTCTTTGACATTCAAATCATCATTCGTTCTTAAAGCAATTGTGACTTTAAAAGTTACACAATTCCATTAATTACTATCACAGCTATACGTTTGCAAATAAAAGAAGATTGGGATAGATTTTGCACATGACTTTAACCTTATACATTTGATGGTTGACTTCAAAATCAGCTGTGGAAATTTATGACCTGAAACCTACAGTGCAGTCGTGTGTACATTTTTCAAAAAAATAACATACCACTACGTTCTTTAAAAGTTAATGTGTATTATGAATACAACAGCTAAATTGCTGCCTGTAATTTTCTATTACAGAATTCCAGAAGTCGCTTTCTAGAGTATATTTGCAACCTAAAATTTTACGATTCACATGTTCTACAAATGCCCCATTCTGTAAGCGGTAGTATGTCTACTTAACCCGCATTTCGTGATTGCCGAGGAGTGTGAGTTTCCGTTACTACTGCCGAAAATTTTATAGGGTGATTTTAGGTGATCAAACAATTTTTTATGATGAACAGCATATCGTAATTAATACTAAAATGTAAGTTTTGTGGGTTTTGCTGCCGAAACTATGTAGTGGAACTACAGAAGTAACCCATATTTGGGCATCTGATCCCGCATATCTATTTTATTGAATATTCGGGTCTTTACTTATGAAGTCGAATTTCATTTTATTATTTCCAAAGGACACAAATCATCTTTTTTTATTATTAAGGCGTATTCTACTCACTTAGCAGCAGGTCTTTGTTTTCTTAGACAAACAGACTTATCGTCTACCTTACCTACCGATTGTTGGAAGGTCGAAGTCCCTTCCACCAGGCTAGATCTACTCCGTCCGGGGACGGTAGGTTAAGCGACCAAAATTTTATTATAAAATTTTATAACATATTACTGACTCGTAAGAGTGCCTACGCATGTAAGCTAACAAGTCTATTGAACCCTTAACATCATATAAGAATCCTTTATATAACACAAAACAGTCTCCAAATAGTCCCCTACCCATGTCTGCCTGAACGCGATAAACTCAAAACCATCAAATGGATTTTCGTGCGGCATCCACCAATGAAAGGAGTCATTCACAAGGAGGTTTCAGGTATACAATTCATGAAGACACAAACGTACGGTTCTCGCGAGTTTCCAATATAACTTTTCGACTAAAATACTTTAAAAATATATGTATGTGGTTCTATTATTTATGACTAATACACATTATTTTATCTCCTTTCACAAAACAAACACCTCAGAATGATCAAAACCAGCATACTGTTGACGCCATTTTGTAAACAAAGCGAAACTAGTACCTAACACGGTGGTGGAACTAAATGTATATTACGGCGACTTTTTTATCAGATGTTCTATTGAACGTTTTAAATGTCATAATAATTTTTACTATAAACAATAAATTTTTTACATTGGTGAATACAGAACAATACATCCTCATATTATAAATAGAAAAATATGCAACTCAAAATTAAACAACAAGTAACCTAAAATAAAAAATATGGCTGCCAATCCACACAAATCAGCCCAACGTTACACACACATAGCTTCAGTAGCTACTACAAGAACTATAAACAGTACAGTAAAGGCTTGGCTCTACATAATACCTGAAAACTTTTTTAAGTGCGAGCCATATGGTGTCGACTTGGCGATATTTTATATGAAAATGTTTTTCGTGGAATATATTTTTTCTTCGATAATGTGCTATGAGAAATTATGGAAATGTGATACAAACGTTTTTTACATCTTTTTGTCATAAATTTAAAGTTTCCGTTTAAGTATAACTTAAACCTAATGATTATAAATTACTGGTTTTATCTAATGTTTATAAATTTTTCAAATACCAGTATTAAAATTGACTTTAACTGTTTTTGTAGGTACAATAAAGAACTTTAAAGTTTGAAATGAGGTTCGAAAAATCTATAAAAACTCTTTCAAATCTTCTTTCACCTTCATAGCAAACTAGCTGTTTTCCTGCAACTTCGTCCACATATATAACCTATGTTATGATATAGCTTCCCGTAAGTGAAAAAATCTTTATGAACGGATCAGTATTTCCGAAGATCACCCTCTACAACAAACAAGTAAAGTTAAAACGTTTACTTCTTTATAATATTAATATTGATACTGGTAATATCTATGGACTAGTCTCATAAATCATTCAAAAGGGAATAAAAAATCAAAACCTAATTGTTAGGGAACGGTAGTGTAGGATACCACTTCCGATTAATCTCTGGTAACATCTTATTTTCCAATTATTTATATGGAATGAGGCTGTAGTTTCTTTACGAAATAAATAAATTGAATACTGCCATAAGTCCTTATTGTGGTGAATATACCATGACATGACATTAAACTGTCTATTAAATCTCTTTGTATAAATCAGCAAGTACTATACTTCAATTAAGCCAAAAAGCTAGTTTGAATCTCATTTCAAACTTTTCCCTCAACATTCTGAAAATAAATCACTTATATATTAAGTGAAGTTAAAATGAATTTGGATTTAATTTCAGAATAATTATTTGAGGTTATAAGTAGATTAAAGAGATTTAGTAATAATATTCAATTGGTTATTCAACAAAAAAATTGATAACGATAAATTTTAAGCAACAGTTAGTGAAATTACTTTCATTCGGATAATAAATTCACAGGATCGTCTTTATTGTCTGAATTACACAGAAAACCGATCTGAATATTTTATTACATGTTACTAATGTATGATTTTTATTTAGGTAATATTCGGGCTTATATTGTTAATCCCGTAGTAATAACGCTTCATTATAATTTAAGTACCTTTTAGTCTTAGATACAGGATCGAGAAACAACGTTATCAAATAAAATAGTTAAACAAGGATTTAATGACTTCGCCAATTATTATGTAATGCCATCTCTCAATATTAGGAAGTATAGCTAATGGAAATTATAAATAAAATAAATCTAGATTCATTATTGTGGGCATTAGCAGGCGACTACACGGATAAACGACCATTTACTTACAGATATATTTATATCTGTCCATTACTATTCTTCAAAGCCCGATGAAAATGTGCAGGTATTCTCCGAAAGGTAATGATAAGCTGGTTGATGATTTGTGTGATTAGCAAATGCAGTCTGAGCACCGTGAGCACTTATTAGGATTAATTGATACTGAAGTTCGAATAATACACGATAAATCAAATGCCACGATTTAAAATCAAATATGGCGTACGCGAAAATATTGACGATTTATCATATATAAAACAACTGCTATGATATTTGTTTAAAAAAAAGAGTTGGATCGGAATATGATAGGCGGAGTACCATAAACGCTAATGAACGAACTTTTTCCGTAAAAAAATGCTTTAAACATATTTTTGATATAAGCTTATTACGCTGGGAATATTACGCACATCCCGCTACTATATGTGTTCATGAACGAACGAAACGCAACTTGCAAGAAAAAGACGTTGTAATTTTTTTGAAACAATTTATACTTTTTTCTTTTTAAAACGGTTTTTCAACGACACACATCTTTTATTTATCGCTCCCAAAAATTACGTAAAATTTCCAATAGCTAAAGCCACGAATAATCAAAACCAAGTACCGGTGGTCGCTATCCGGCACAATATGTATTAATAATTTCATACTAGCTAAACCCTCAATTTAAGAGTTACTAAAAGTCCGCCGAACATGACATTAAATCATTAGTGAACTAAACGAATTACTTTAAGTTGTACTTTAAAATCAGAAAGTAAATAATATTTTGAATCTCGACAAAAAGTACGAAATTACGTCTAAAAGTCAATAATAATTAATTATATATTTGTTCTCATTATATAAGTTTTATAATATTTGAGTTTGAATATGAAAGATCAGTGATTTTGTCTACTCAATTAATAAAAGTAAAATTCTGTGCCTTAATAACGCGAACTCTTTATCAGTGTTATTAATAAAGCTTAGGTTTAGCATTGGAGTAAATTTACGCTGAGACTGCACTTAATATTAGACAAAATTCACATTATTAGACAGATATTTAGCAAAGGTTAACCTAGTACGAGGTTCTACCGGAGTAATATTTACTACTAGAAGATAGTAAGTAGGTTTGCTTATGCTCCGAATAATATGTATTTGTACTAAAATTACATTTCTAGCATAAATTTACTCTGAAGCTAAACCTTTCTTTTATTAATAGCACTGTATAGGTTTGAAGTTAATGATGTATATAACTTAAATCAAAGCAATTATTTCGGATTCAAAAACCTTTTTTCAATGGTCAATTAAAAGGTAGCTGGTGTCTGGATTTAAGCACAGAACAGATAAAAAAGTGAGAATAATAACGTACTCACATTAGTACTAGGACTGCGAGTGCCAGATATCATACAGACGTAAAACTTCACCTATTCAGCTCAAATATAATAAAAATCTGCACAATTACTTTTGTTAGTTCTAAATAATTTATTTTGTGCGCGGACATTAAATAAGTTAATATGCAAACATTTTAAATACATGTTTTATTACATAAAAATGTTATTTCACGACGTAATAAAAAATATAATGCAAAGAATTTTACGCTTGTGTCAACACTGAAATAGTGAAGTGCCCTGTGATTCACAATTTGATATCGATAGTCAGAAAATCATTAATATATTGGGTTAATATAATAAAATAATTTATTAATTTATCATTTCGCAACTGCCACGAAAAAAAAACTCCAATGAAAATAAATACCATATGTATGTGATCACTTCACAATGTATGTAATCAACCTTCACTTGATACGGCTCGATCAATTAGACCAATTCCTGTCTTGCTAAAGTAGTAATGTAACTGCGATTTTTGTCAGTTTTAATCAGAAGTAGGTTAGTAGAAGGGAGTCACATATCAAGGGCAGGTGACAGTGATGACAATTTGGCCCTTTGGGGGCTAGATTTTTATAATTTTAAAAAGCATAGTTTTATTTTTTGACACCTAGTTATACTTTTTTTTTGTATATTTAATCATAATTATTATTTTTACTAACTTTATATTATATGAAGCACAATATATTAAGAATGGAAAATAATAACTAAGAAGTCTCATTGAAACTATATTTCAATAATATCCCAATATAACATTTAATTTGACAATCTAATCAGAAAATTAGATGTAATACATAATATTTCATCCCAAATATGTAAGTAATTTATCATATTATTTTAATTATCATTTAATATTAATAAAATCATTTCCAGAAAAATGTGTTGAACAAATGCAACTAGTTTTAGAAGGAAACCATTGACCATTTCTACCACTTGCGTCAATCCACTTTTCTTTTAGCATTATGTTAATAACTAACACAATCTCCCGAAAAAAAAATTGTGATTATATGTCGATATACTGTTATAAAACCAATATTTTTTACTTACCCATGAAATGAAATTTCTCCTTTTTTCAGACTTACATTTTCACTATGCAAACAACACGTAATAACGGCATAATTCGGCATATTTTCGTATTTTGCGACGCACCATAGACCACTATGACATTGTGCAAATACTAAACTGGAAATTTGAATAACGTGACGTTCATATGACCGTTTGGGCATATGGATGGTCGCACGACTCCGTCCACTTAATCGTTCTACCTTTTTATCTTTTCTGTGGTTTAAAAAAACACTACGAGCTCATAGAATAGCCTAGTTTATATTTGAGTTCCAGACAGAAAATATTCATTCTTTGTTTTCTTTTCATCAAAAATAAAGGTTTCTTGTTATTTATTTAAAATTTAATTGTCACACAAAATCCCCATTTACAATCAAATAAATGAGAATCATAACCTTGCACAGTCAAGAATACAGAAGCATCTCTTGATTACATTATTTAATTATTCATTTACGGCTGCCTGATTATGATTGGATTAAAGCAAATGTTACATGTAACATACGATTCAGTTCGCTTGACTGCATTAACCGATTAAATTAAAAATACATTAAGTGTTATACAAACGACCTGATTATAATGACTATCTCGAATAGTACATTATTATAGGATTGTATTACATGAATTTGAATATATTTTATGCATTTATACAAGCTTATTTTAAAGCAACAGAGCACCATTAATCGTCTACTGCTGATAATGTCTAGGCGTTTGAGCAAATCGGTGCCGATTTCTCTTTAGTCCCAATACCTTCATTTACGACCCCATTTTGTGTAATATCGGATCGTTAATAAGATGCTCGATTTAACGGATTTTGTAAGGTTTTGTCAAGCACATTGTCAGCAATGGCAAAATCCAAAAACCCTGCAATATTGGATATGGATTGTTCTCAATTTTACGTTATTTCTGAAAACAGATCTTGAAACGATTTTTTATTGTTTCATGCAAAATTTATAACGACGCGATGATTAATATTAAGCGTTAAAATATGTAAAACATTTCCCATATTTCTGGATTTGATATAGGTAAAGTGTCGTATTAAGCGTATTCAACTTGATCGTATTAGGCACGTTTTGTAAGATGAAAAAAGACGGCGTATAAACTCTACAACCTTTTAATATAGACAAAGTTGTTTTGTTAACGAATATCAATGAATTTCGTAAAATTAATAATGTAATGTTATAATTATTTCATAGTGAGACATTTTATAAAAGAAGGTCACCATTTTCAGTCATAACAACCGTGACTGTTGCCAAAAGTCTAGTAGTTTCACAAAAATCTTACGACGAAAGAATATTATAGGTATGAATTTTATCCTCAGGTATTATACACGAGAATAGCTGTAGGCCTGTGGCAGAGTTCGCAGAGTCTACAACATCTTGGCAGAGTCCAGTGTTGCGCAACGCAATGTCCACGCGTGGAGAAACCACCCGAATTCGAACCTCAGCGCACTTTTGTTGGTACTACAGAAACAAAGGTAATAATATCAGTAAGTGAACATTATAATTTAAGCATAAATGAATATTTGTCATAACATACTGACTAATTTAGAAACAATAAGTTAGCCTAAACTATAGGTTGAGAGATTTGAAATATGGAGGGTAGGTAGAATTCCACCCTAAAGAGGGTAAATGGGATAAAACGACTGTACCTTTGCAATTTCTTTGTGATTTTAATAGGTGGTAAAAAGTTAAGAAATAAAATTAATTAAGTGCAACTTAATTCGAATACTTTAACTTCGTTAACATGATTGCACTTAAACATTATTGTATACCTTTTCAATTAAATCGTCTAAGCTTTTTCTTAAAGGAAATTATTTCTTTTGCAATCTTATTATAGGTTTATTTCTTAAATTATTCAAATTGAGAGGGTCTTAGAAGTCGGCCGATACCGCGTTGATTCAATTTTCTCGTTGCTGCCGGAACATATAACGCCCTATTTTGTACCTTCGAGAGTATACGCATATAAATAAAGATAATGTTTTATTTATTTCTGATTCATCTTTTAAATAACTAATAATAACTTTCATTGTTTCGTTGTGTCTAGTGTTTTACGAAAGAACACCGATCTTGTTCAATAGATATTCCAAATATCTACTGAGTTTTATTTTTATAAGATTTCAAAACATGTTTTCATCCTTTAACAACATTCTTAATATAAATTCGCATATAATTGTACAAGCTATTTGATTGGATCCACTCGTAACAAATCAGTGGTAATATTGAATGTTACTTTAATCATAAATTGAAAAATATTTTTTCAATAACATTGGCGATTACCGAAAGTTTTATTTGTTTAATTAAAAACACGTCGACAAAAAACGTCATGTGTTGGATAAGTTCATTATATGTTTTCGTTGTAATTGAGGCTGGGCGAAAAAAATCTACGAGTACCTTGAATGCCGTTGGTCCAACTCGAGATAATAGTAAATTTTTCCGTTTCTTTTGTATCGTATCGGAAACGTCATCTAAGCCATGTTGTGATAATTCTATTTCAAATCTTTGAAGATTCTTCCGTTGCTGGGCTAAATAGATCAAATTGAAAACGTTCCATTGAACTCGTCGCCATTTATGTTGGATAAATAAGAAAATATTTTAAATTAAATAAGATTGTATTTTCCATGTCATCGGTAACAAGGATAACATTGTCATAGCAACACACTTAGACAGCATCATAGTATAGAATATGGCATAGATTATACTACACCATGTTTGTTTACCTCTTGGATAAATGTGATTATAGGCCTACAAACAAGTATTTCTAGAATAGATTGTGTGTTTCTAGCAATAACTAGCGGTATTCATTATATCTGATTAAATGTTAAATAAGATTATATTTCATTACTTATAATAAATTAAGTTAATTATATCGTTCTGAAAACACACCGAATTTTGCTATATAAAAAAAGAGGAATTGATGGTCTATTGAGATCTCTCTCTTTTTTAACGTATATACATTTCACTATTTGATTTTCCACTTACGGGCAGTCATTTGTTTTCTCTAGTCAGCTATAACTCGAAGGTGCTATTAGGCCATATTGCTATTAGGCACGTTTTTCCTTTTTGCCATAAAGATCTATGTAAATGAAGAGATTTTTACTAAAGATCGACTTTGGAAAATATTATGATCTAATAGAGATATTTTTGTAGAAGTGGTTTTCTTGTGTACTTAAAATATTAAATGAAGCAATGATTTGACTTGGCTCATACAAATAGTGAGGTTCACATATATTATTATTATTATTCTGAGATTGAAATAGATCGCATGTGTACTACGTGTATTGATTATATATACCTGTTCTACGTGGGTGTATAGGAATTATTGCGTAGAAGATGAATATAAACCGAGCGAGGAATGATATGAACGTAAAAGGGTGAACGTTAGTGCACGTTTAGACGAGGCGAAAGCTGTCTTAGGGTCGTTAATAGCGCGTACTGGTTTTCACATCAACTTTCAACTTTGTAGACTTGGAAACAACACTCAAATCTTCTCGACTACGGAACTGCGTGACAGCCTCGCACTTTCTAAGTTTCTGCTGGGTTACCATTACGAGTCGGGCGAGTCGTTATTTGAATCATCAGCAGCCCTTTTATCTTCCCATTGCAGAGGCTCAGGCCTTCCTTATGGATTGTTAAGGAGGTTAGACCGTGAGCCTACACACTGGCTCAATGTGGACTGGATGGTATTAACGATTGCAAATGCAATCGGGACCAACGGCTTAATGTCCCTTTCTAAGCAAGGAGTAGCTCGATATAATATTTTTATGGTCACCCATTCCGTGACCAACCCTTGCAAAAGTTGCTTAACAAAGTGATTTGAATGTTGTGACCTAATCACCAAAGCCAAAACTTGGTACCTATGATCCACCGCGCGGTGACCTTCACTAATTTTCGCCTCGTCTAAGCGCGGCCTTACGGTTCAGGCACGAGAGAAATTAAGACAAATGGCAACGCAATAACACGCAGTTCCTATATATTGTAAGTAACAGGAACATTATGTTAAATCTATGTGTTCGTAATTTAATATTTTTTTGAGTGCCTGCTGACTATGATTTAATAACAACATTATATAATGCTCAGAATACAAAATTAAGTAGCTAAAATACTTGTCGCATAGCAATCTGAAACATTCTAACTAATACAACACCCAGACCCGCCCACATTTATTTACCCAACCAGGAATCGAAGTCACTGGGCCACGGAGGTCATCATTGGTGATTCCATTTTTTTTTTAATATGTACGATTAATGTATCTGATCAAAAATTGTTTATAATATTGTATTGGTATTATGTGGCAGCTGACAGATGATATTGGAACAAATAACCATAATAAAAATAAATTTTGTTTTTTTTTTCTTTTGCAGAAAATGTTGAAGCGCTGTATGAAGATCAATGAGGCAATGAAGAATGTCCGTAATACAGAGTCTCGCGACTGCCACCATCTAAGCCATTTGTCGCGCAACGTTCTCCGAGCGCGCCGCGGTGTTGTACGTATGCTGATCGTCGTTGTGCTCACATTCGCGATCTGCAACCTGCCATTCCACGCACGCAAGATGTGGCAGTACTGGTCGAGCGGTTACGAAGGCACCAGCGATTTCAGCACTTTACTCACGCCTCTTACCTTTCTGATCACCTACTTCAACTCAGGCATCAATCCACTTTTATACGCTTTCTTATCGAAAAATTTCCGGAAAGGCATGAGGGAACTCCTCTTCTGCAATTTTCATGGCAAGAGAAAAAGTGAGAACATGATAATTCTGAACTCTGTCGGTGTTGGATTACGGCGAAGCTCGACCAGGTCCACTCGGGCTAACTGCAGCACTGTCACAATGGCACCCAATGGGGACTCATGAAATTTGCGTCGCCGACGTGTGCTTTATAAAATAGAGAACACTGATATTTCCTGATTAACGGAGAGCACAGACGAAGTGACTGACAGCAGCGGTCTATATACTATATCAACTATATCCAAAAAAGACTTATACGATTAAAAAAGTGAGCAACTCAAATAAATTGTGAAAAATAAAATAAAGTTCGAAGTGCGAGGTGATCTCATGAGCTTAGACTTTCTGAAGTTATAAAACAATATCAGTAGCGAAATTCTTTTTATATATATAAAAGAAATAATTATTAATTTCGGATCTGTGTACAATAATTAAGTTATGTGTAAAGAATGAGTGTTAAGATTTAAGGGACTTCTCGAATCATTGTTTGTTTATCATATGGTACAGTCAACGGTACATCAGGTTATCGGAATTTATCATTTTTCTCCGATTTATCATAAACCTTAATGGTGAAATCGAAATGACATTTTGTAGTAACTTGAGGTGCTTGCTGTCTGTACATAAATAACAGGCGCCAAAATACAAGGTATCTGTAGTAAAATAAGATTAAATTAAGATAAAAATAAGCGACAGAAGGTAATTAATCATTCATATAGCTTATGAATATGCGGCCACTAATGATTGCCACCTTTCGCAAACGCACCTTTACTTACTGATTCCGTTCAAATTTGATAGTAATCGCTACAATAGTCCGATCGCCAAAAAGAGCACAAACACATTGTTACTACACCCACACAGGTGTATCTAGCCAGTTTTGTTAAATTATAGAAAATTTAACAAATTCTATCTGTTTGGGGACTGGACTTTAGTCATCATGTTTTGTCACTACCCTCGCGCGTACGTTGCATTAGATTACAGTTTTTTACGATGGTATTAAATTTCAATTACTGCTATATCTTCACGAAAATGAACGGAATTCAAAGAAAGCAGTGGTGAGTGATAGTGACTTGTCTGAATCACTAGTGGTCGCAATTAGCGGTTAAATGTGCGATTCCGAGTAAGATTAAATAAAAAATAATTATAAAAATAGATTCAATGCTACCTTATAAAAGAAGCAAAAAATCTATGAATGGATTTGTCTGGATAATTTGAAATAAATAAATGGATTTTTCACCATTAGTTTTAACTTTTTAGGAGGATTAAAGTATATTAGTGTCCCTAATTTCCGATATTCTCTACTCAAAATGCCTCAAAAGTTGCGTTATTAGATGCAGATAACCATAAAAATAATAAAAAAATATTAAAGGATATCTTGAGGGCTCTACTAGCATCTTTATTTAAAAAAATATTAATACTATTTTATATACATTACTCCCATTTCTTGTTTTTTATTTTATTTATAGTGAAGCCCTAAATTACGATTTGCACGTAACGACAGGATGTTTTCAGTTAGGAATTGGCTTAGATCGAACTGACAAAATTCGTGTTTTGACTTGTTTTTCTCAAATTCTCTACTTCTACGGTGAGGCAGTTCGTCTCATTTCTATTGCAGTGTCATTGCTGTAAAGTATCGCTCCGTACTTCCTTGTGATAAAAAACGTGTTTGTCTTACATTTTAAAAATGGGTTCGAGACAAAGTGAGATTACATGTACTATATTGGGATTTTATAAAGAACTTGATGATCGCCAGCTACCAGTGATAAGTGACGTTATCAAATTCATTTAGATTACTAAAAATGAACTGAAACAATAGAAGAATGGGAAATATCCTTCTAACTCAGAAGTTTTTTAATCGTTTCTGAAAAATTTTGTGCGATTTGGACCAAAGCCTCGATTCCCACCGTTTCCAATGTACGAGTTATCCAACTGCTGAAATCATATTTCGACAAATACCTGTCATTGATAATAAGAATATTGCTGTTTTTAAGTGCACTTCTTTTGATATTTGTTCCTGCATAAAACCAAACAAGGTTCCTATATCTAAAAGAAACTTTTTACTGGACCAAAGAAATGATAGAAAAATGGCAACAAAGCGGTATAGACACAAAAGAAATGACATGACTTTTGAGGAGACATCAGAGAAAAGAAAATTTGAAGCGGTTAGAGCACGCATATTTTCCAAGTACATTACAAGAGACCAATCATGTTCAGGTGCGCAAGTTGCCGCCTCAACCGCGGTCGCTAACAACAGAGCTTTCTCCGAATAAATGAAACTCCATCTACTCCATTCACTCGGGCACTGCCAATAGTAGCTAAGGTATGTGATCGGTATGGACGTAGGATTGATATCTTGCAAAGATCTAAGCCTTGTTATTGATAAGAATAAAATTCATAGAGCTGTTTCTAAAGCACGAACTAAGGCCAGGAAAGATATTGATACTATTGTAGTAAAAAGTATCTATTTTGACGAATGAAAGGACAAAACACTCATAAAAAATAAAATAGGTGATCGGTACCACTGCAGAGAAGTCTTGCAAGAGCACATTACAGTTCTCACAGAGCCAGGATCTATTTATTTTTATATTATTTATATCTTTGTTAGAAAGCCAAGGTTTGAACTTTGAATTTAAAATAAAAATATATAATTAAGAACAGGTTTGGAAGAGAGGTGTCATTTAATACCTGGAAAACTATCTAAAGAGACCGTTGCAATTGTGTGTTTCTATGCTTCACGCGAATAAATTACCGCTTTGCCATACATTGATATCTCTGGATGGTAATACATCTGGGCCTAAATAATATACAGGATCAATTGGAAAACAGCTAGCTGTTTGTGAAAATAAACCTCTAACGTCTTATTGTGGCTGGCAGAGTGCCCGAATCATCTGATAATATTATGAAGGAACTAAGTATGGATCAAAAGTATCTCTACGAAATGTGTGATGACTGGTTCCTGTTCCCGGAGCTAGCGAACCGCCAAGCTGGGTAGATGGTGCATTCGGGAAGGCTCACTACTGCCAATCGCATACTTAGATTTTATGGTAGTAGTGTTTCGCCGTCAGATAATTTGCAGCTGCTTGTGAACTACGTGGTTAAAGAATACGCCCCTGTTTAGTTCCTCATCAAACAAAACTTATCCTTTAAGGATGGAGCCAAGCATATTTTTCAAATGATTTGTTCGAGTGGTTCGCACGCTGGTTTCAAGTGTCGCTATCTCTGAGGTCCCGGATTTGATTCCCGGTCGGATCAATGTAAAAAATGAACTTTTCTATATTGTCTCGGTCTGGATGTTGTGGTACCTTCGTTGTCTCAGATACTCCATAATACGGGGGCTTTAGTTACTCATTTTGGAGTATGAGCAATGTATATGATGTTGTTTAATATTTAATATTTTTGCTTAATAGTTAGTAGTAGTAGTAGTAGTAACTCTCGCAGGGTAATTAAACATCAAAGCTTAACTTCTGTGCAAGAGGCTTCTTAAAACGTCATGGACACTACAGCCCGGGATGGTTTCATTAGGAACAGATTAATATCCCGCGCAGAAATGCCTTTTTTTTTTTTTTTTTTTTTTATTTTTTTATTTTTTATTTTTTTTTTTTATTTTTTTTTTTTTTACGCTAAGAAATGCATTACTGCATTCCCGCTTCACCCAGCGCAGGCTCCACGGGTTATGTGGGGCTCCCCCCTGCGGACCCACCCCCGAATGGGGCTAGTCAAATAGCAGGGGTATACCCACTAAAACTCAGCGATGTCCCTCGCATGGAAGGCGATGCACGGGATCGGCCCGAAGGCCATGCACCGCGCGGTTCGCCCCCATTTCGGCCCGCCCTGAAAAGGGCAGGTCCCTCGCGGGTTGGGCGGCACATCTCAGAGACACTCGAGACGTACCCCCCCAGACAGGGCGGAGACGTGCAATGCCGGCTAGTGCGCAAACCAGCCAGCTGCCCCCAACTAGGGACTAGAGATGCGCGACTGTGCAATCTCTAGTCTCTTTCCCATCTATTGGAAGGACCCACACAGGCATAGCCCTTATCGTGGATCCCCCCCCCCGTGTGACTGCAGCTCCACTGGAGTACAGCCCGACCACAGCCCTGAAAAGGGCGCTATCAGACCTCATCTACCAGCTCCGCTGCTCCTCTCGGCGCGGCCCCAGACTCGACACTTGCCCGACCCGGACGCCACTCACACACGTGGTGTGAATGGTGGCCGAGCCCGACAGCCAAGACTGGGGCCGCATGAGGAGATCCCCTCACCTGCGATACGCAGGTCGACTCCTCTACTCCCCTCACTAACCGTGACACAGGCGCACCCGGCAGACGTAACCCTGCCAGGGAACCAGTCAACGGTTAGCCGCTCCGGTTGTCCCCCGTCCAACGAATAGACCCGCTAATGCGAGTCCATTACGTTAAACAGGTCACCAACCGGTTCCGCACGGGTAGTATGAGGCGCAGGAACCAGCCACGACCTCACCCTCATGGGTGGTGGAGAGCACCTCTTGCTCCCCATAATGTGCTCTGCGGGAAGTGACGACGCCGCACAAACTGCACAGCGCGTCCTACCGCGGCACTCCGCCACCTTGTGTCCCTCCTTACCGCACCTGAAACAGAGTCCAGATCGATCGGTTTTGGAGGGACACACCCTCCTCACATGCCCAACGCCCATGCATTTGAAGCAACGCATGGGCTTTGGCTCGCACAACTGCACCCTCGCTGACGACCACCCAATTCGCAGTCTACCCTCTTCTACCAGTCGGTTCAACGCCGCTACCGGACATCTGGCCAAGGCCAGGTTGGTACCATCCATACCCTCTATGATTGGACCAATGATCACATGGTCCAAAGGACAGCCACCCCCAGCAGAAACCGCAGCCCTCACGTCACTGACGCTGATCGACTCATCGAGACCCGTGATGCGCAAATCCGCGCGTTTAATAGGTCTCGATATTACGACGTCCTCTCCCAACAAACTCTTCAGCTTATCCGCCAGCTGATCAGCCTCCCTCTCCTTGTCGGCACCCGGAACCTTTAATAATCTAGCTCCGTTTGCAGCTGTTGCGACTACGACCCCCTGGATACCAAGGTCCGAAAGGTCTATCCCTCTTCTCGCTCTCCCCAACACCCCCCCATAGGTAACGCCCTTCGCCTCCGCTTCCGGAGGGATAGCGAGCATCACCGCGGTGGTCGTCAGTTCCTTCCCTTTTCTTCTTCCTCTTTTCTTGTGCGAAAGTGGCGGCTTTTGTGCCATCGGCATAGGGGCTTCTTTCCCCACCTTCGGCCTCCCCTCTTCCTCACTTCCCATCCTCTCTTTTCCTCTAGTCCTCTTCCTTTTCCTTTTGCCGACCACTTGAGCCCACGACATCTCCTGAGAAGACTCAGGATCAGGCTGATCACTCGCAGTCGACATCCCCCCACCATCCGTCTCCGCCTCCGTCTCCCTCTCGGAAGAGAGCCGAACCTCCTCAGGTGGCCCATCCGTCTGACAGGCAGTACCCACCCCCACGTGAGTCAGCCCGTCCGTTTGACAAGCCATGCCTACTGTTTCGCATTGGCTTTGACAGCCAGCATCCCGCCTCTCGACAATGTCCGCCACGTCCATCATCTGACAGCCGACGTCCACTCTATCGACCGCTGATACCGCTAACTGACAGCCGATTTCCCTCGTCTTCTTTTTGGCCACCCCCACCTGGCAGCCAAAGTCCGTCCCGTTACTCATACTGAAGTGTGGGAACTGGGTCCACGCCTCTCGCACACGACGCGAGCGACACTGAGTCCAAGCTTCACGAGTATTCTTCTTCACTTTCTTGTCCTCGTTAAGTTTCTCGATCTCCGCTTTAAGCTCCTCAATCGAGTCATCCCTCTCCTCAATATCGGCGATATATTTGTCCAGGAGTTTACCCGCCTGGAACATATAGTCCTCCACCTTAAGCCACCATGCGTCATAAACTTTAAATTGGTCTTTGAGGGCGATATTTCCAGCCAGACCAATCTCTGCCAACTCCAGTGCCAGCTCCGACCCACTGGCGCACTTCTCCTTGTAAAGGGCTATGGCATCCTGGATGAATGAATCAGCCCAGCCCACTTGAGCGTTCCTTACCCGGCGAAAAGTTTCCACCAGGCGGTTCGCATAATCCTCGTTCGGGGTCTCCACCTCCTCGTTAGAGTCAGACGACTCAGTTGAGTCTTCCTCCTCCGTTTCCTCTGTGACCTCCATATCTTCAGCGGCCTGCACCTCCTCCCTAACAGGCTCCGCTTTCCGACGGCGTCTTCTTCGCTTCCTCTTGTTACGCGAGACTCCCAAGCCTACGTCCTCATTAGCAACAGGAACATCCTTCTGATTTCCTTTCCCTCGCTCACATCCGCCCGAGCTGGGCCCCCTCACAATCGAGATTTTAGATTTAGTATACTTTTCCATCTTGTTCCCACGAGTAGTGAGCATCTACAGGTCCACACGAACAGAGGCTCTGTATTCGTGCAAGCCTAGGGTTATGAAGGCGGGGGTCGGCCGGTCCCCGCCTCCAGAGGCCGTGTAGCGACAGCCCCTCCGACTGCCACTCATCCCCTCACCCACGGCTAGCTTGGGATTAGATGCTTTTTATCGTGGGTTCACCACGTAGAGACGCCTAGCAAAAGGTAGCTCCTCCGGCTCTGCACACTGCAGAGTGACGGATCAGCCGGTGGTTGTCGGCAGAAATCACGACACCCGCCGCTCATGACCACCATGAGACAGCAGGCCCACCGCCCTCACTGGCACGGCCGCTTCCCGGGATACCCAGGGCGCCCGTCCAGCCCGAACCGCGCCGCCGCTACCCGTCTTACCGACAGGGCGCCGGCCCGGAGCCCTCACAACGAGACTCCTCGAAAGGGGAAACCCCAAGACGCGACCAGGAAGGTCTTACCACCCCCCCTACGCTCCACACGACGGCCCTGAAAAGGGCCAACGTCGACCCACCCGAAGGGGTCGATCCCTCCACCTCCCAGCCCGTCAGCCGCTACCCAGAATAAGTCCAGGACGCCTGACGGGCTCCCTCACATGTTCTGACATCAGCCGTGGCGGCTCAAAGATGCTTTGAGCGGCCACGTTGCCCGGGGTGCACCACGAGGAGGTTGTCAGACACCGCACCCCCGCAGAAATGCCTAACTTAAAGGCACAAAAACCAGTTCCGTTTTTAAAACTCATTAACTCGTCTTTCAACTATTTTTAATTTTGCTTTGACTCATTATTGTACCCATTTTTGATTGATTTATAGTTCATGTTAGGAACCCCTAAAAAAGGAAAATCCGAAAAATTTCAAGGTCCGGTGGAGGCCCCAAGATGACAGATATCTAATTAAATTTTAAGATAATCGTAATATATGTGTCAACACTCAACTTTTGACACCTCTTGCGTAACTGTATAGAGAAAAATATTTTTTCCCAAACATGGACGGGACACCCTAATGTACATGGTATTCTAGAGATTTCGTACCTATTTTGTTTATCAGTTTTGATAGCTATCTTAGTTATAACAAAGTTATGTGTTTATGCCAAAGTTACGTAGCTCGGTGGCGTAGTGGATAAGCGCCGCAGCCGGCGATCGTTGTCGTTAAGCAACTTTCTCAAGGGTCGGTCACAGGATGGGTGACCAAAAAATTATTATCAAATGCAGCCGGGACCAACGGCTTAACGTGCCTTCCGCAGCTGCTCCGTGCTGCGGAAGGCACGTTAAGCCGTTGGTCCCGGCTGCATTTGCAGTCGTTAATGCCCTCCAATCCACATTGAGCTAGCGTGGAGGGTCATCGCCCATCCTCCTAAACCATTCATAAGGAAGGCCTGAGCCCTTGCAGTGGGGACGTAAAATGGCTGATGATGATGATGACGATGATGATGATAAATATATATATCGCTGCTTATAAAAAAAGGGCCACAAGTTCTTCCTTTTTTGGTACTTTTTCGTTATTTGTCACGAATAATGTAATATTTTAAATAAAAGGCCACAAGTCAAAATTATAAATAAATTATGGTGTTGTTTCGTAGAAAAGATCTTTTAATAAAAAAATACTTAAAATATTCGTTTTATTTGCAAATTGGCATTTTTTATTAAAAACGAAAATTCAAAAGCAATAAATCTTTATAATTCAGTATGAAAAGTTTCGTAATAATTGAATATCACATTTTTTATATTAATTAAAAAATACCCTGTGTTTTTGTATCTGGAACTCTTACATTTTGTATTTTGGTTAGTTTTGTTAGTAAAATATTTAGCTTACATTTATTAGAACAAACAGTCCCCTTTTGTTCGGCTTGAAATTGCTTCTTTGATTTCAATAAAGATGTATAGAGTTTATCACTATTTTTTCAGAAGTTGTACTTAGTTTATCTTCCATAATCAAAGTTAAAATATAAAAAAAATATTTTTTAAGCAAATAATTTTCCTTAAATTTGTTTTGAAACGTTCATCACTTTTCTCTTCCACTCGTTCTGTATGTCTTTTGGCTGATAAGAATAACGAACAAGAAACTCACCAGCTCTAATGGGATTAACGACTTTCACAAAATAAAAAAACAGATCAATACATTATAAATATATGAAGTCACTTTTATAATACAATATTAATATAAATGTGAAAAAATCTGTGGTCTTACAATGATAAGATAATAATTTAATAATGCCATTATTAACGATAATTTTGAGATATAATGGGTTTAGTTAGTGGAAATACCTATCTTCTTGCGAGATCATGAAAGAACCCTGATTGAATTTTATTTATAGTAAAAAAAAATGTGGAAATTGCTTTTAATAGAGAACAAATTAACATTTTTGCGAACTAATATTAAGTTCTCGTATATCGCTGGCCCCGAGCAACAAAGCGGTAATATAAAAAAACAAATTTTACAGGATAAACAATTGAAGCTAATTTAATTATATTTTAGTGTACAGACATGCGAAATAAGCATTTAATATCTCAATCGAAAGGTATTTTTTTATATAATAGTCCCTTTAAATATATATATATATATATATATATGTATCATGAATAATGGAAGAGATAATGATAAAAATGTATAATACAAATTATGTATGTTGCCGTTCTAACTGCAACACCGTTAACTTCTTTATAAATAAATCTTCCAGTAATAGCCCGGGATGTAAGTAAGTAATACAACGCAATTTCCATATACAATCGTAAGCGTATCAGCCTGTTACCACCTTTTTTAGAGTATTTTTTTAATACTGTTTTAGAAGTATAATCACTAATCGCTATTTTAAAATCCTATTAATGAATTATATTTTTATGTAACTATCATTACAAACTGACTACAATGCTAAATATATTATTATTTTTTCTTATTTTAGGCAGTATTTTATAATATTTATTATTGTTTTTATAATATTACCACTAATAAATGCTTTTATAATTAGATACTTGTTTTGGAAGCATGATTTGAATAAAATAATTATATTGATTGGTAAAGATTTCCTTTAAACTGAGGAATCCAATAACATTTTATAATTGACTTTAAATACTACCAATTTTCACATAGGTATTTAAAATTCTGTTAAGTGAAAGCTCTTGCCTAAAATATCAGTCTATTAAATAACTAAAATTATTATTATTAATAATTAAAACGCTTTTGAAATCACAATCATAATCTTTATTAATTATTTATTAAACTTTCTTTACTATTATTATTTTTGTATTTAAAAATTTACTACCGACAGAGGGGGCCAAACGGCCGGGGCGACAAAGAGAGAAAACGGCGGACGATCCTTGCGTTATCGAGCAAGATCGCCCGCTGGAGCCTCGCATCATTGGTCCGTCACGGAGTCCCAACCTCTTCAGATGGTCGTGAAGAGAAGTTGGGACTAGGCCATTCGTTGACACTACGACTGGGATGATCTCAGTGGATGACACTCGCCACATATCGGTAACCTCGTGCGCCAGGTTCAGATATTTAAGTTTTTTATCTGTTTCGGCTTTCACGAGGTTTTCATCGAATGGGACGGTGACATCCACTAAGAACACCCGAGATTCCGCCCGGTCCATCAGTACAATATCAGGCTTGTTCGCAGGAACAGTCCTGTCCGTAATGACGGACCGGTCCCAGTACAATCGAGCGCGGTCGTTTTCAAGAATTATTATTATTATTATTTAACTTTATTATTATAATATTTATTAAAAAAAAATGCTTCTTTAGTTTGAATCTTCGCTTACAATATCCGAATCTTCTACTGTGTGTCTCCAACACAGTAAAAGATTCGGATATTGTAAATTATTATAAACACACTGTAAATTATTATAAAATATGTGATAATGTTTCGGGATCCCTTCAACTTTGCAGAGACTCATCAAATCATCATAAAGAGGTTTTGGTAAGGCAATTGGCTCTCTGTAAAGATAAGTCAATTCATTCCCTGAAACATCAGTTATTGGAGTCTTTTTGCCCCTCCATCTTGAGGATCTAGTGGTTGGTGCAGTATTTAATGAAATATACTCATTCTCAAAGTTGTACTTGAAAAAGATAACATCTGAATTATAATTAATTTCGTGAATCTTTGACCACATAACTTTTTCATTAGTTTGGTCTGCTCGTAGCCAGTATCGTTTGTTCATCATCTCCTTTAAATAAAAAAAATTGTGTTGTTCCATTTCCATTAGCTGAAATTTTTCGCCGTTGATCTTGGCATTCATAATTATACCATACATTTGATCAGGGGTAAATATTGTATGATTCTTTTTTGCTCTTTCAATAAGAGAATGCATAGAATCTCCTTCGGATTGGCTATGGCCAGTCTCAAAATATCTATAAATTATGTTAACACTATACTTTTTGGCCAAATATAAATAAAGAGCAAAGATAATTCTATTTTTATTCTGGCCAGCACAGCCATCAGAATAAAATATGAAATTCTTTATGCCTTTATTGCTTTCACATTCAATGAAATTTAAAAGACAACTACCGATTTCATTTGCCCCTCTTTTGGCTAATTGATAATGCCAAAGATAGCAATAACCTCTTCCACTTAATGAGTTATAAACCGTACAGTTATATATTGGATACTTTCGCTTATAATGTAATATACCCACCTCTGATTGAGGGATCGTCAAATCCTTCTTCTTTATCTTTAGTTTTAAGTTCACGAACACGTTCTTTATTTCTTATGTGCTTTGTATAAGACTCTTTGAGTTGTTCCTTTCTTTCATCATCAGCTTGATGATATAAAGTACATTGCCCGCAAATGTCTTTTTTTGGTTTATGAAATGAATAACTGAATTTTGTGTTGAAAATTGTTTCATACTGTCGTTTTGTAGCGATCTTAATATCGTTCGAATAATTTTCTTTCTCAAACCATTCTATATATAGCCGGTACATTTTAGAAATATTTCACGTGTCGTCTAAGTATAACTTTTTAGTATCTTTGCGCACATAATGTGATTCTTTCATCGGGAATAGATTTATGTGTGCGATTATATTTTGTTCAGTTGAAACACTCACTTTTCGTGGTCTGTTAACATGATGACCCCTATTATCTTTGACTTCTTCACATTTTTCTTTTTCTATAGCAGTTTAAACTGATTTTTCAGTTATACTAAGGGTATTAAAAAAATTTTTTTTGCAGACGTCAATTTTGTCTGATCCATCCTTGAAATAATACTTAATAGTTTGTGTCCTGTTTTTGGTTCTAACTAATTGCATTTTTTAATGTCATTAGTATTCACATGTCTTAAAATGTATTGCCACTGGTCTTCGTGACTACCAAGTTTCCAAAAGGCGTTGAAAATGGCCTGTCGTTTTTCTTCGGATATTTTATCACCACATTTCTTCTTACTTGTACACACATCTCCGATCTTTTTGGAATCAAACTTTTTCTTTGAACAGCAACCATCATACTTTTGCCCTGAATTTTATATAGCGGCCGCCTATTTAAAATTACGCAAGTAATATGGGTAAGACGTCACACGCTGCACTGATGCCGCCCGCCGAATCATGTCAATACTGGTATGAATTGTTTACCTAAACATCATGCTAAAAAGAAAGGTGTAATTATTTATGCGTGGAGTGAAAGAGATGGTGTTCAGCGTAATATGGCTTACGCTAGAGCTACATACACAAATTTACGAGAAAAAAGGCGTAATAGCTTTTATAAAATAATGTTAAACAATGATAACTTCGTATTAAGTGGTAACATATCCATGTTCATAAATATTTATTTTGGGAAAAGCAGTTAACTGCTTTATTGTATTTTTTTTAAAGAATATCGAGTAAGGTTGTCCGCCGATTTTTTATTTTATATTTCAGTTAGTAAGACGACATCACACAACTTAATCGTTTAACAATTTACCATACAATAAAGCTGTTAATTTCATTAAATATATTTAAATATTGACAAAAAAAAAAAATGCGGTATAGATTGAAGGACAGGGAAGCCAAAAATGAAATAACATTAAAAAGAGCGTAATCTCCGATCACCGCTTTATTGCCCGGGGCCAGCGATATATATATTGAGAAGCAACAGCCATTATGGCTATTTCTTTAAATTTTCCATTAAAGAGTTCTAGTGATAGGGACTCGTTACTAGAATTCTTTAATGCAAAAATTTAAATTGATATAGGATAAATTGATTTAATAGCTCTCTTCTGAATCATAAAATTCGTTTGTATTTCGGCAGCATTGCCCCACAACATAATTTCGTACGTTATTACGCTATGAAAGTAGCTGCAGTATACTAATGGCAGTATATATATATCAGTTAACCTGCGTGACTTCATTACAGCATGCTGCATATTTATATAGTATCCACAGACCCCATGTTCTTCTCTTTAATATTCACTTTTATATCAACTTGTTTAACATACAAATTATATGACAATAATATTATATCTTTAAATTTCTCTTACGAGATATATGTTAAAAATCTGTATAAGCAGAAGATTGTCCTGTACTTGATAGCTGGCAATCGACTCCGGATGGCTGAGCATCAAAGCATTCCGAATAATAAAGTATATATTACAGTTATACTTTACCAAATTTTAATTTTAAATTGTATCCAGGTACTTAAAGTTAAAATCTTGTAGTATTTCCTATAAAGATGTGGCAGTTTAGTATTTAAAATAGTGAAGTACAAATTGATTTTTATAATCAAAATGGACGCATTCCCAAACGTGGTCCTTTAGCACGAAACAAATGTGCAACTAAAAGAAATCCTATTTTGCTTATGAATTATCTTCTCAAGCGTCCTTTTGCGCATGTGTTATTTTGTAACTAAGAGGTCAATTTTCGATCGGTATTTCCAGGAAATTCTCCCCCATTTTTTAAAAAGTGAATTTGAGAAATACTTGCTTTGTAGCCCTTTTGTTTATATTTATGACTTTTCTCTTGACTTCTTGTTTCAAACTTTTTATTTATTTAGCGTGATTTAGCTGTAATCGGGTTTTAGTTTATGAACTTAATTTTTTATTTAATTAATACGTTATGTATAGATTTTAGAAATTATTACTTTTAAACATTTTTTTCATCATCATGGAACCTTAAAGATCGTTTGTGCAATTGAGTAATAACGGGTTATTTGATTTTAATAGTTTAAAAATAAAGTATTACTTATATATCAATCCATTATCGCACTTCTGGACATTCTTTTATCTGTGTCAGTTCACAAACACCCCTTTAAACTTAAAAGCTTAGAGAGGACAATATATACCCGCCCGCGTGGTCCTATATTTGTTATACACAAACATTTTCATTTTGAATCACTTTATTTATTAAAAAAAAATGCATCAAAGACCGTTGTGTAGTTTGCTTGTCTACAGACGGAAAGCTACTACACTATGTATTGATAGACACATTTTTCTTAATGATCAAACTAATGTAATTTGATCTTCGCCATTCTCAATGAAATGGAAAAATAAATTTATTTACATCCATCATTAATCGTACGATCGTTGTATTTCATTAGACTGGTACATAAGTAATGCTCGAACATTTTAACACAATTGAAATCTAATACAGATTTCCATGGTACTACTGAAGGATATACCTAAGGATTAGTAATGAAGTTTGGAATTATATATGTAATACGCAGTTACAGTTTTTACAAATTTATCTATATAATTTTGCACTATGAGATGTAAGTATATATATAATATAGTATAACAACTTCAAATCGAAAAAATAATTATACTTTCAATATATCGGATATATAAAGGGTAAAATATGGTAATCTGCTTGATTTGACTTGTAGTAAACTTCGATTCTTTATGGGCAAAGGACCCGAATAAGATACAAATCTGATTCGAACAAGATCCCTTAACTCAATTCGAGGGATACGGTGAATTGTTTTGAAAGTAATATTACGATGTCGTCCACTGTTAAACGACAAAGGATTCTGTAACTTCCCTTTTTAAATATAAAACATAAATTCATATATTTATAAGGAAGTAGTTCTTAAATAATTTTTATTAAAATGTAAATAAATATGTTATTTAATAATTATTATTGTTTAATTTTTTGACATAAAAATACATTTTATTATATCATCAGGAGCTCGATGGTACAGTGGTAAGGTTGTACGATCTACAATTAAAATGTTAAGTAACATTTAGGATCGGTCACGTGATGTGAAATTTACTATCTCGAACTCTTCGATGCTTCGGAATAGTTAGTAGGCATTTGTATGCAGTCGATAACACCCGCCGATCTACACTGGAGCTGTGTGGTGGGATTAATGCACTGATCCTGATTGTCTAAAAGCCTATCGCAATCCTTTTCAATTCGAATTTCGAAAGATTCATGAACTTCACGATACAACGATATTACAATGAACGATATCATTAATTTGGCGTATATTGGATTACTATACAATCACTTTACTTTTGGGGGTCATCCATAAAATACGTCACACTTTAGGAGGGGGGGGTCGACGAACTGTGACATTAGAACAATATTTAGTAGAATTTGTATAGACAAATATGTGCCATAGGGGGGGGGGGGGGTAAAAATCCTGAATTTTGTGTGACGTAATTTATGGACGGCCCATTGACATGGATTCCAATTATGAAGAGAATAGATGATGAAATTAGACAATTCGGCTACCGGGAATAGGGAGAATCTATCCGATATCAAGACCTGTGGTCAGCATTAGGGACATTAATAAGCTGATCAGAGTAATGACGATTGAGTACCTTACAAATCACAAGTACTTATAGGTACAGTTAGCACGTCAGGTTATAAAAATCTCGTCAAATTTCTTCACTCGGTTTTAAACTTTAATAGTGTGTTTAATAAACAAGGTTTAGCGTTGGAGTAAATTTACGCTGAGACTTCACTTAGTATTAGTCAAAATTCATATTATTAAACAAAGATTTAGCAAAGATTAAACGAATACGAGTTTCTACGGGAGTAATATTTACTCTTAGAAGGTAGTAGGTTTGCTTATTATCTGTATGATAAGAATTGATAAGACACCTGGATTAATACTAAAGTTGCAATTTTACCAAAATTTTACTTTGACGTTAAACCTTCTTTATAAATAGTGCTATACTTTAAGATTGGAGTTAAGAATTAATTGCGAACATTTGACATGTTCCTCGCGTAATGATGAATGTATGTATGTTTGTCCTCGTAAATACTCCATAAAATTAAGAAAGTTACCTTTGTTTAATATAATTCTTTTTTTTTATTATAATTGTAGAAATATAGAAAATAATTTAATCGAAGTAAAAACCTCAATTTCAAAAGTCAGTTAAAATAAAGTTTCTCAATACAGACTTTCTAATATGATTCATGATATAACTTCAGACATTATAATGGAACATTTATTTGAAATGCACAATGTGAACCGAAATAAATGACCATAGAAGTTTCAACTTTGCAATAAATTGGAATTGGAGAGACAGCGGTGCATTCTATTATAAAAATGTCGAGCAGAATAAATTTCTAAATAATAAATTGTCCATTTCCCTTCACCCAGACTGTGGCAATGGACATCGGGCTTATACGAAAAGTTTGTTCCGTTTTACTTTGTTTCAATTTCATCTTAGGAAACAATTGGCTTCTGAGAAAGAAGTTATCCTAAATTCAGAAGATTTACATTTTTTTATTTTGAATCAGACGTTTGAATTGGAATAACTGCTAAAACTTCAATGATTTTCTTCAACAAAGGAATCAAATAGATGTTAAAAGCAGCTTTAAAGTAACTCACATAATTATCAATGTCGAAGAACGAAATTTACAAATACAAATTAAAAAAAGAGGTTTTTATGTAATTTTTGTTTTCTATCAAGAAAATTTAATAATTTCACATTTTGACTTTGAAAGTACCCTTAGAAATATTTTATAATTTGCTTGTTTTCAAATTACAGCGTATTGGACGTTTTTAATTTATACACAATCAGGATAAATTTAGTGATTTAGGTGTAAGCGACCTCTTAAGAAAACTACTCAGAACACAAAGCACTTATAGTGCAGAATGAAAGCGAGTTTAGTACTGTCTTTATTTGACATAGAAGCGAAGTATTTTCAAACACCAAAACGCAGTACCGACGCTGAGAGGTGCTAAAAATTTCAGACAATCCTCGAGTAGTCTTGGATATATCGACAAAATAATGTCATAAGTTTTGTTTAAAAAGGAAAAACCTAATTCTTAATTTCAAATTATTTATCAACAATAAAATAAATTCGAATTAAAATCTATACTAATATTATAAAGCTGAAGAGTTTGTTTGTTTGTTTGAACGCGCTAATCTCAGGAACTACTGTTTCGAATTGAAAAATTATTTTTGTGTTGAATAGACCATTTATCGAGGAAGGCTTTAGGTTATATACAATCATGCTGTTACTATTTGGAGCGAAGAAATAATGGAAAAGGCGAACGATGTCACTGGCGGCCACTAGTAAGTTACATTTTGATTAAAGTGACTAAATATTACGATTGACGAATAAGAGAATTATAAGTTATTTTATAACATTTTCTCGACAGAAAAGTTACCACACTATTAAATGTGACTAATTCCAACTATGTTCTTATTACATCTTGTATTTCAATTCTTTTATAGTGAATATTGCCCAACATTGGCATTACTTTAGCAGATGTTTTTTTTTAACATATTTCGCAAAATACCGACTCATCAATTTTTATCTGACGCATTGTCTGGTTGTCGTTTATACGCACTCATTAGCAGTTGTTGATTCAAGGCACCTTATTAAAGAAAGTGTTATATCTATTTGATTAGAGGAACTGTGTAATAACGCAAATAAATCTCTCAAAAGCAATTATAACACCCAAGAAAAATTATACGAGGAAAAAAAACATCCTACTTACTCGTAAATAAACTTCGGACGAGAAACTTGAAGGCAAAGGCGCGAGAAAAGTTTTCGAGGGAAATTTTGTTACATATTCTAAGTAATGATAATATCGATTTGCCGATCCGCATTTTTTTATTATAAAACATTAAATATATTTCTCAGTTCCCAAATGAAGAATATAAAAAACTTGTGGAAATCTCAAATAACGAAGGTATTATAGCATCCACAACCGAGACAAAGACAAAAGTTTTGAAAAGAGAGGTTCTTTTCCTACGTTGACCGGGAGTTGAACCTTGTCCTGGTTTAATGATGGCGACACCTTACAGGCACTTACGTGGCTGAGTGGATTTGGCATATGTATCGTAATTACCTGATTTACAATCTTATTAATATTATAAATGTGAAGGTTTCTTTTTTTTGGACGTTTTTCCGTCAATCACGCCGAAACTTCTAAACGGATTTTGATGAAATTTGTTATACAAATAGGGCATTAGCTGACTAAGATAATAGGATACTTTTTATCCCATTAAACATTTTAGCAGAATTAGCCTTCTGGGCTCTTCAACCACTCGTATCCGCTCCGAAGAGTTAGTGTGATTGACGTACCAATGAAACCCGCTAATGAGTACTCTGAGGGTCGCATTCGGGATCCAACATGGAAGGCACCGGATCCACGAGCGGAATACCTTAGTTAACTAAATACTTTTGAAGGCAAGAACGCATACGAGTTTCATTAATTTGTTATGAAAATAGGCAAGTCTACTGGCAGCACTTATAAAGTTTTAATATATTTTCAAAAGTTAAATCGACATAATCAATACAAATGTTGCGAACACATTTAATGAGTATGTGTATAAATCTTGTTGCGGTTCAACATCGAGTAATCCCGCTTTGCTTTAGCCTCCAGTGCTGGAGCTCATTAATATAATTATTAATGCCTTCATATTTTGAATTCAAACTATCTACAGTTTCCGTTTGTGTAATAATTATCTTGCGATCTAGATAAAAAATGGAAATATTTTGCAATATGTAAATCGGATTTTCATTTTAATGAACAAATACTTGTAAAATCTATTCTTTGACACAAATTTTTATATGTAATTAAATAGACGCTGTTAAGTAATAATCGTACAGAAGATTATTGCGATTCAATTCTGTTCGGTTTGGTGAGCTTAAACAATGCTAATCTTATGCCATCAACGGCTTAACATGTCAAAGCAAACTTGTAACAGTATATTAGTTTTGGTCAATCATCCGATGGTCATATCTGTGAAATTTGCTTAGATTCAGCAATAGGAAACCGGACGGTTCAATTACTGTGTCGTTTATATATCAATGACGCAATAATTTGCCATATAGGTCAATAGGCCATTATATGAGGTAGACAACAAGTATATACATATTTCTATAGTTATAGTGATATATGTGGAATTATGAAAGTCAAGATATTATCAATAGATTATGTAATAATCTATGAGCTTGCGATCCAATTAATTGCGAGAAATAAGAACGATAATTGATTAACTGTCCCAAGAAACGCCAAAATAATAAGAGAAACGACGTGCAATAATACATTCAACTTAGAGGCTTATAGTAATGCGTGGGCAAAATATGTAAATAAAAAAATTTAAAAAACTCGATTGTCTATAGATTGTACGCGATTAGGTATCTGTCTGACATGCAATCAAAAATAGAGTAGCTCAGTGGCACAGTGGATATGCGCCGGTCAGGGTCGATTGGGTGATGGGTCACCAAAAATTATTATCTCGAACTACTCCATGCTTCAGAAAGCACGTTAAGCTGTCGTCCTGGCTGCATCTGCAGTGGTTGATATCTTTAATCTGCATTGGGCCAGCGTGGAGGGCCATGGCCCATCATCCTTAACCATTCATAAGGGAGGCCTGACCCCCTGCAGTGAGGACGTAATAAAACACAACGAAAAATATTTACAGGATAAATCTTACCAGACTAGGGCCCTTCTACCTCAGCTACCCTAGCATGACTGGCAATTATTTTAAGTGGAGCAGTTTTTGAGACGAGTGCGTTCTACTGTACACATCTCTGGATAAAAGAAAACAACAAAAAACTAAATTAAGAAATTGAAACATTACTTAGGACATTTTGTCCTCGTCGCGACCTGTATCCAAAGAGGCACATTTGTAATCAGTAATTTTCTAACCTTAAAAAACCGGCCAGCACAAAGGGCTCCGCACTAATTTACAGCTACTCGATATTCTATGATTATTTCAAGCGTCTACATGTTTCCGTTCTCAATATAGAACGAAAACGAGCAAAAAAATCACGTTTGATACATAAATTTATTACATTTTTTAGTATTTTATAGAAGCAACAGATATATATCATCAACAACAGACGGAAGAACAGCGTAGTCTTAGAAATAGGGTCCTGTTTTACCCACCTGGTACGGAAATGTTTTCTATCATGTATTGTTTAGATTATAAATAACCTTATTTTAATAGGAGTGCGTAGCTTTTTTTTAATAAATATTAAAATCAAATTATTTTTGTTCAATTAGGATGGATATTACTTATACTCCATTCATCTATGAATGTCTAATACTTAATTACTTCTTCCTCAAGTGTTTGTTACTAAGAACAATGATTAATTAAAAGGTTGGCCTCTGTATCTCTTCAAACTGTGATTTACACTATTCATTACTAAGAAATATCTTCAATATTTAGAGCTGAAATTCAAATTTCACTTCTACTTACTATAATAATTAATCATATTCACACTCAGCTACTTTCTTTATAACAAAATAAATTGTCCCCCAACAAATAATCCGTTACCTAATTTAACAAGTTGAATGGAATTGGTTCCGAGAAATTAATATTACAATGAAAAAGAATAATCAACATTGGATATTTTAAAGGGAGACTTTAAAACACGTTAAAAGTAAAATTCATGAATAAATTTATTGTTTCAATATCATCAGTTAATACTGTTGAGGTTCGCGCCTTCCCTATAAATAATAATAAATAAATATCGGACAACATCACACGCATTGATCCGATTCCGAGGTAAGCAGCTTAGGCACTTTTGTTACGGATATCAGAAACAACGGGGGGAATACAAATACAACACAGAACAGACATAATTGTTAATCACAAAAAAGTTTGTCCTGGGTGGGGATCGAACACACGACTCTCGGCGCAATAGTAGGAACGCTACCACCGTGCCATTGAGCCCGTCTATGGATGAAATCAAATCGAAACGAAGGGGGAGAATGGGCCAACATATGACATGGTGGCTATTAACGACTACAGATGCAGTGCTTTTCGGAGCACGGAGGTGTTCAACATAATAAATTTTAGGCCACCCATCCTATGACCGGCCATTGCAAAAGTTACTTAACAACTGGATCGCCTGTCGTCCTGACTGCAACTGCCGTCGATAATTGCAAATCCGCACTAGGTATTATATTGGTCTATGTTCTGTGTTGGTTATTAACTATGCACAGTTGGTAACTTACCTTGATTATTAACATATATAACTAATAAATAACAACGCTTTGATCCTGATATTTTTATTCAATAATCAACTAACATTACAATTAAAACAATTCTACCATTACAATTATAACCACAGACCAATATGCCCGCCACAACCACAGACCAATATATAAATCTCTCACAGACTATATATTCATTATAACACCCGACCCGTGTGGTGTGTTCCCGTTCTTTCAGTTTAATTCCACCCAAAGAGTAGATCTGTACCGCAACTCACACACACCGCAACTAACGGCTAACGCCTACATATTTAGTAGCAGCAACAGCGCACTGTTGTCACTAATGTATTATTCGGTTATATTAGGGGTTAACGTATGAAATTGCCGTTTTATTGTAATAGGTTCCTTGAATTGACATAGAATCTTCATGGTTTGAGGTTTTCGAAAGAAACTTATTTCACACGGTTTCTATGATGTTTTTCCCACAAATGTCGCCATCAATCGCCATCTCTCTTAATTCATGGTTATTAAAACCATGAATTAAGAGAGATGGCGAAAGATGGCGATCCTAGTCTAAATACCCAGGAATTAGCGGCACGATTTAACGTAACCTTACCCACAATATTGACTCATTTGTGTCAAATCAATAAAATAAAAAATACGAAAAATTGGTGCCTCATGATTTCACTGATCTGCAGAAAGAAACGCGTGTTGAAATTTGTGTTGCCTTGTTGAATCGGTACAGAAATGAAGGAATATTGGATCGAATTGTGACATGTGATGAAAAGTGTTTTTTTTTTTATGATAACCGTAAAAAGATACAATGGCTGACCCCAGGTCAAACGTTTATTTTATTTTCCGGAATAAATTCTATTACGATTAAAAATCTTTTTGCGCCTACATTTCAACATATTTTGTATTTTTACATTTTATCGAGTAAGCAATCTTTATGGAGCGTCGCCGGGGTAAATATGTAGTATTTTACTGTCACTTCATCCAAAGTCAGTTTTTATCTGGGATAAATAAAATACTTTGCATTTCAAATACTGTCAGTTAGTCATTCAGCCATTTAAAGAAAATATTAATGTTATTAATTTTACAAGCTATTTTAATACAAGATTTCTTTATTTATTTTTTTGAATAACAAGATTCATGGAAAGCCAAGAAAACAAATCAAATGTCCGACGTTTTGTGACTGCTTAAAAATGTCCAAGTTCTATCCAAGAAGAATTTCTTTAAATTCAAATTAAAATGTTAATTACACTTTCGAGTGAAGAAACCAACCTCTAAGATATAATTTATTATTACTAAAATAGTATTTTTGATAAAGAAGAGTATTCTCTGAAAACTTATAATAGATTATAAAAAAATAAAGGAAAATTATAATTAATTTTCTGAATATAATCCCCATATTTGACCCATATTACATTAACAGTACAATATTACGTGATATATATTTTACAGCTAATAACCACTTATTAACCTATTTCAAAAAGTTAAAAGATTTTCTTTCATCGAAATTCTATGCTATGTCGCGCCAGTTCGACGTGGTTCTTAATGAAAAGCATAGCTTTAAAAGCATTGATTTTATTACAGAATAGCAATCCAAAATCTATATGTATCAGAGATTCGTATATAATATTTTCAAGGACTTGTCAATATACCTATTACTATTTTACAGAAATCTACAGTCTAAGAATATGAAAATCTCTCGTGGAAATTTACAAATGAATAAGTAGGGAAGGGACTCCCTACTGATTCTACAAACTAAGGAATTTTCGGCGGCCAGTTAAAATATGATAAAAAATTGTAAATAATAGTTTTTTTTTTGTATAGAATACTGTTAATTACAGTTGTATCTATATGGTCACTAAAATAATTAAGATTAACAATTCTTTTCTGAACAAAATCACTGTTCAAAGTGCTAAATTCTGAAGATCCTGCAGTGTCCCTCGTGCAAATTTTAGTTATAATTGCGTCGTGATTCATTTACTTCTGCATTTAGGTATTTAATTAAAGTCTGCTTATTAAATTTACTATATTTTCTGACTAGATAGAATAATTTTTATACAGTTTCTTGTTACTATTGTGTTCTATCTTGTTTCTATTTTGTCCCCTCAATTTCATATCAGAATCCTACGCTGTAAAACATGTAAGTATTTACTAGGCTATTAGCCTTGCGTCATTATTGTTCCGCTGAGTCGATTGTACCTGCGAAAAAGATCATTTATGTAATCTCACCCAGCGCGTTGTTTAGTAAGCCCAGTGCGATCGGCAAGTGCAGAGTTGTCGTAATCAGTAGAGTTGATAGAATCCTGGTAAGATTTTTATTTACGAAATAAATATGAATAATTATCGTTGATATGTTAGTTGCTAGCGCGTAGGTCTAGTTTAGCTTATTTTTTGTTGAATATTATAAATTGATGTGTTTATTTTATTTTTACACAGAAATTATCAGGATCCTGGCGAATTGGTAAACAGGATACTGAAAATCATCCAGCATCCTGAGCATATCATTATAAAAATACTGTTTGTGTGTAAGTATTCATGAACTGTATATTTTAGTGTTACTTTTGGTTTTTTGAATAACGTTTTTGTTTGAGCTTTGAATATTATATTTTGTTACCCAGAAAAAATTGCAAAGCCAAAAAGAAATATTAAAAAAAAGGATAGCTGAAAGATTGAGATCAATATCTCGTTTGCATGATGAACCTGGGGGTCCTGCGTTCCCTGACCATTAACAAACTCCGCAAGTCAATTTTGGGATAAACGTTCCTCAACCATTGTCACCAACGCCAAATATAAGATCAAAAACAGCATGAGAACGGTCACAGAAGCAGCGTTATAAGAGAAACCAGGACTTAAAACAAAAAAATGCGCTGATACTAAGTTTGAAATAAAAGCTTAGCAAATATAAAAAAATATATTAAAGATTACAAAAACAAAAACAACAACTGGAGCTTACACCTAAAACCGCAATAACCAAAGTTTCTGAAGATCCAACGACACGGGTAGAAGTCGTAAAAAAGGCTTTATTTGGTGATGTATTGGAATAGCAAATATTCAATAATATGTTTGAAGACTCGTTGAGAGAAGAAAGCAGCAAACAAATTACGTTTGGGCCAGATGTGCAAATAAGGCTTAGAAGTTGAAAAATAAGGTTAAAACTTATAAAAAGATATGGAGTCAAGAAAAGCAAAAAAAGACTGCAATGAATCAAAAAAGATGGTTCATTTTTGAGTGTCAACAAGTACAGTAGAATATGCGCAGGCAAAAAATAATTTATAAGAAATAAAGCAACTAAACAAAAAGTATAAAGACGCTTTAGGTTAAACACATTAAGAAATCTCCACAGACAATATGGAAAAATTGATTTCTAGCGATCAACAGAATTTAATTGCTTTTAATGGGACACTCAAAGTACATCACGTACAGGGCAGTGATTTCATGCCCCGAAATCTTGAAATGAAATCGCTGAGCTGTTTTTGAGATGAGGGTATTATGTGAAAACATTACCTGATGGGTTTAATAGAGTATCACGGCAAATTTTCAAAGACGTCTATGAAAGTGAGACGGAATCAAAAGGTCAGCTTGATGATATAACCGTTATGAAATTATCGAATATGCCTGATTTACAAATCGACCCGACTACTTACCTTTATTTACTCCCTTCCCAGACCTATTCCAGAAGCAATTAAAAGAAAAAAGATGTCAAGGAAAAGATATAACGCAAGAAAGAGAAGTTGATACTGTTAACGAACAATCGAAGCAGGAAAAGAAATGACATAAAGGAAAATTAAAGTTAAAAAGATGTCTAAAAATATAAAATAAACAAGACCCAAAATTTAAAAAGAAATTAAATCGTAGAAAATATACAGGTAAAGAAAACGAATAAAAAAATGCCCATCAAAATAAATACGAGTTCAGTGAGTGCGAGTACCTTATATGTGGTATTCTCTACAATGGCGATATGACAAGAAATCACCGGGTCCAGCGTCTAATATGTATAATTGGGCACAAGATGAATATATGAAAGATGAATATATATTTTTCTCCAGCTGTTTAGCTGATTGTGAATACAAATATGAGTAGTTTCAATTAATTTAAACGAGAATACCAAAGTAATAATTTTTTGTTACTCCTAGATTTAAGATAGTTAGTACATTGAAGTGTCGTTTAATCACGTAATTTGTTTATTTACCTTTGTTCATAAATACATATTATTGCCTTATCTTTAAGATAAATGTATTATTCAGAGGGTGATTATAATTATATTGGGATTAATTGTGTGAATATTGTGATGTAGATTAATAATATTCGTAATTTATATTCAATTATCACTTGATGACTTATGTTCCTGTTCAAGTATGTTTTATATATAGAATAAAAATCTAAACTAAGCATAAAACTATTTTTTGTTATTATAAAAGATACTTTGATTATTACAATGTTAAGAAGCAAATTAATAAAATTATGCCACCAGAATGTATAAAAAACGTCAGGCGGAAATCAGACTCGCATTCTTCCTTTGTTTGTAGAACTAACTAATAATAGACGGCTCGGAGATTTTATACTCTTAGAATGAAAAACTTCTGGTATTTATAGATAAAATCACATCAATAAATTAATAATTACCCCAACAGAGCTAAAGACCGCTAATATTTAAAAAATATAGTCAGCATGGGTTCAAAGTAAATCCATAGCCATGTGTTCGGATGATAGAGTACATTATGATTTTTGTTAGTCTCTTATTACAAGCGTTTATTATATTCAATTAGCTGGTTTCCCTTTAATTATAGCCTATGTCACCCGCGTATGATGTCGCTTCTCGTAGGTGAAATAATTTTTAAAGTTAACAATTAAACAGTGAAATATGTCCTATACAAAACAGGAAACAACCCAATCCAATCAGGATCATAATGAATTAGGGAATATAAATCTGGATAGTACTTGACATAGACAAAGTATCTACAGACAACAGGAAAATGTTACGTAGAAAAAAGCTACAATTACGAGTTTCCTTATATTAAATAGAAGAAAATAATTACTGATCGGAGACAGGTATAATACGGGTAAAAATCCATATAACGAGAATTAATAATGATGTAACCTCAATACTTATTATTAAAATATACATATTTATTCAAAAAACTGTAAGTATTGCAGTTTGATATTTTATACAATAATATAAACTTAAAAGTTTAACATTTGTTATGTTGTACCGAGAATTGACTTGAAGTTATCCTTAAAGTGTACTCGACGGAAAAATAGAGTCGGTGTTGAAATTTTGTATCTTAAATCACACAAATCATGAAACTAAAAAAAAATCTATACAAAAGGATTCGCAAACTTGATACCAAATAATCGGAGTTAAAGATTAATTATTTGGGGCTCCCTATATATTTAGATTTTTCAAAAGATAAATTAACACAGATATATAAGGTCCTTACATATGAAATTGGCGTTCTGTCGTACTGGTCACTTTCATCACAAATTTCTCCTCATGGCTGGGAATTCCAAATTCAAATTTTTACAGCCATTTACACATTTATTTGTGTTTCGTTAGGCGGCATTCATTTGTTTTCTTTTTCTTCTGTTTTTCATTTTATAAGTTTTTTTATTTTTTATACGTCAACCAGTATAAAAAATGGAAAACTTGAAATATCGTGTTATTTACGAATACGAGTTCCTCCGTGGTACCAGTGCTGCGGAAACGGCTCGAAGGGCTAATGATGTATATGGCGATTGTATCGTAAAAGAAAACATGGTGCGTTTTTGGTTCCAACGTTTTCGTTCTAGAAATTTCGACCTGCAAAACAAGCACCGTGGACGGCCGGAGACCCAAGTTAATAATGAAGAATTGAAGGCTATTATGGAAGTGGATCCATCGCAAACCCCGTCCGAGTTAGCTGCAGGCTGCGGTGTTGATGATAAAACTGTTTAAATCCACTTGAAACAAATTGGAAAGATTAAAAAGTTTGAAAGGTAGGTACCTCACGAATTGAGTGAAGCAAACCGGCTAATGCGCTTCGACTGCTGCGTTACACTACTTAACCGGCATAATAATGAAGGGTTTTTAAATCGAATCATTACCTGTGATGAAAAGTGGATTCTCTAACATGGCAGCCAAATCCTGCTCCGAGCGAAAACTGACACCAAAAAAGTTGCTTGTAAGCATTTGGTGGACTAGTGCCGGTGTCGTTCATTAAAGTTTTCTCAAATCTGGCCAGATGATTACGGCAGACGACCATTGTCAGCAATTGCAAACCATGCTGGAAAAACTAACTGTTAAACAACCGAGGCTGGGCGATCGCTCTACGCCACTGCTACTTCATGGCAACGCTAGCCCACACACTGCACAACAGACGGTAACTAAATTAGATGGGTTTAAATAGAAATATCTAAGACATCCACCGTACTCCCCGGACCTTGCTCCAACAGATTTTTCGAAATTTGGATATCTTCTTGCAAGTAAAAAAATTTAATTCCGATGGGGCAGTGCAAATCGCCTTCAAAGATTTTATTGATTACCGTCCGAATGTTTTTTTTTTAGTAAGGGGATCAATGAACTAGCTATGTGACAGCAAAAGTGCATAGATAATAATGATTTATACTTTGATTAAATAAATATACTATATTTAAAAAATATTCGTCTTTTTGTTAGGACCTAATAGGAGGACCTAATACTAACATAACACTAACATAATTGGACGTTATCTTGTGGAAGTCCATGGCTATTGCCCGGTGGTTGGTACTATGGACTAACAACTCCCGAGGCTGCTGCGTGGAAATACGTATAGAGTGATATTTTGTGTCGTTTGCGAGATTTGTTGCCGCTGATATTGCTTAATAACAATCGCGGACCGCGGCACTTGTCCACTACTCCACTGAGCTATGTCCATAATAATTACAATGTATCCATTATTAATTTCTCTCGGCGATACAAACTGCTGGACATATTCGAACAAATTAAACTACTTGTTATGAAACTTTCGAAAGCGCTTTGTGCTTCGTAATCCGCTTATCACGTCAGCTTTAGTACGTTAGTAAACAAAATTCGATCCCCTTCGCTAACGAACCTTAAAATGCCTTCATACTCAGCAAGCATAAGCATTAAATGTTTGTTTTGAAACATGATAACAAAACTTACAGATTCTGAATGTATTTTATTTTTTCATTTGAAAATAAGTAATTAGTTAGGTATTAGGTAGGTATCCTAAATTAGCCAAATAATCTATTTACTTATGGTTAAACACCCATAACAATAAAAAAAACAAATAATCATAACCATTGAGTAGCTTAGCGGCGCTGCGGGAATGGATAAGCGCCGCAGTCCGCGATCGTTGTTGGTAGATAACTTTCACAAGGTAGGTCACGGGATGGGTAACCAAAAATTATAAATCACGAGCTCCGACGTTCTACGGAAGGTACGTTAAACCGCTGGTTCCAGCTGCATTTTCAGACATTAAAACCCTCCAATCCGCATTGGGCCAGCGTAGAGGGTTATGGCCGATTCTCCTCCTTAACCATTCATATGAAAGGTCTGAACCCCTGCAGTGAGGACGTAAAAGGGTTAATGATCAACCATCAAAATATAAAAAATTAATGTAAACTCGAAGAAACTGTGCTATAATATCACGTTTCGGTCTGCTTTTAGAGACTAACTAGGTGAAAGTGATAAGCATATCTGGGTAAAGGGGCTCAATTGTCTAATTTTTAAATATATCACATACCCTTTTCATTTGTCATTTGAAACATATTCACGAACGTCACGCTGCAACAATTTCACACGTGATAGCGATTGCGGGCGCGACGTTTTTATAGATGAACGATGTAGTTATTTTAGATGCAAATATTTTTGAAAGCTACAGGAAGAATATCAAACGAATTAGTTGAATGCTAACTGGAAATGGAATAAATGGATTACTACAATAAATGTAAGTTTACTGAGATATGTGGGTATTATAAATTTTATGTTTATTGGCCGTTCGTTCAAAGTATGTTATCTCTTGGTAAATAGATTTATAAATTTTATGTTTATTGGCCGTTCGTTTAAAGTATGTTATCTCTTGTTGTATTCAGCGACAATATGAATGTAGTCTAATTCTCGTTATTCGTATAGTGTTCAGCTGACGCTAACGATTATTTTATTAAAAAAAAGAAAAAAAACAGAACTACTGATCTTAATTCGACAAAATTTATAAATAACCACTTCGGGTCAAGTTGTTTGAATTATAAAATAAAAAAAGTATTGATAGTGTTTGATGGATTTCAAACACTATTAATACCCAGAAGTTTAGATATCTATACTAATATTATAAAGAGGAAAGATTTGATTATTTGTTTGTTTACAACTAATAGGCTCCGAAACTTTTGGATCGATTTTTAACATTCTTTCACTTAAGGGAAGCTACATCATATGCGGCAAACAAAATTTTCAAATTAACTTGGAATAATTATAATAATGTGAAAGTTTCCTTTCCATGAGGATCTCAATGGCGTAACAGATGTGAAGAATGTGCTTATGCGTAGATCCAAAATTTTCTTGACAAGAGTTCCCCTGTACCTACGAGAAATGTTTAAGAAGTTTATTAAAGACCCTTTTTGTTAAGAATTTAATAAATAATATGTGTTATACAGGTCACAAACTATAAATTTTATTGATTTAAACCATTGCAACTAAAAATTGTGTATTAAAAATTCTAAAACTCTTTTAACATTCTAAACGTATTCTGTATCTAACGGCTCATTTATATTACATGAATGTATTACCAAAAATAAGATTAGTATCTCTCTTAAACTTTGTTTTGTTAGTGTTTTTCTATAATTTCTATGTTCTTAAAGATAGACTTAAAAAATACTAGTTACCCATGTAAATATTTGGGAAATATACTACACACTGTATACTTTTAGAGTCCAGTTTAGTATACAAAGCATTAAAGAAAGAAGAAACAGCTTATAGCTAAAAAAATTCACAATGCTTAGCTTTAAGCTGTTGGTCCTGGATTTATGTGCAGTAATTAATATACACCAATGCGCACCGGGGCAGTCGATTCCATCTATAGGGAAAACCCATGCCGGTAGTTTGTATGAAGCCAGTGGATCCCACTACAATATAGAGAATCACCACTAAATGTGTAATAATAAATGTTGACAGTTGAGATTATCCTCAAATCGGGGACCACATCCACCTGGTGGCCCGTGGCATTGATGATAATGGAAGTAATGTTAGACTGTTACAATATTGTAGACGACAAAATTTTCAATTATTGAAAAATCTAATAGGTATGTTATAAATAACACTTATTACACAGTAAAGTTGTTTTATTGACAAACAGTTTCAAAGAATCGTAACCATGTTAAGACATTCATTCTATCCACGAAATCGCTCATTTATAACTTTGCGGAGTATACCAAATTAAGAAAGTCACATAGTTTTTGATAATTGATTCTCATTACTTGATTGAGCTTTTTGATAGAGTATTATTTAGAGAATAGGGCTTACCATATCTAAACATCTATTTCATGGACATCTTAATGTCCATGAAATAGATGTTTAGATATTCTATAGAGGAAATGATTTTTTATTAATATACCGCAAGTCTAAGCAAAATCATCAAATTGAAATATGAAAGAAATATATGTATTGAAAAAATAACGATATCGCTGCTACAGAAAAAGACACTCATAGGAAACTTACTTGGACGTTATTAATAAGATACATATAATTACTTAGAAAACATTTATTATGAACAGTTTGCTTATGGATGAAATCATAGATTCATAAAACCTATTTTTATAAAAAAAGAGTTCTGTCGTAAGCATTTTTAAATATTTATTTTCAAAACTCATTCGTTTCAGGATAATTCGATTCACTCAGTACTGGACAAAGGCCTCCCTTAAAATTCTGAGCAGTCTTCTAAGGCTGCCCGGCAATCCTGAAGAGTTTGTCGATTCATTTTGTGGGACTTCATATCTACGCTTCGATTTATGGTTCGTGGTTGACTCGAGGACTTTACTGTCCCAACGGCTATTTGTCAAACGAGCTATGTTCCCCGCCCATTGAAAAATCATGCATGCAATTCTTAGGGTTATATTGTTCACTTTGGTTCGTCTTTGTTTGCGTCAACCATTATTACTTAAAGTATCCAGGATCCTCAAAAGGGGCTTCCAACGTAAAACTTTTTTTTCTTCTTTTTCAGGAAGTTTTACCGTAATAAAATTGGATAATGCCCAAAATTGGATTGCGTAATAATTTCAGTTGTAAACCATTATCAATCTACTGAGTAAAATTGCTTGAAACCTTTGAAGCGCCATTTAAATTATTCGAATAATATATAAACTCAGAATTTTCTAAATACGGTGCGTGTTTTATTTCCTCTAATTACAAATAAATTACACATAATCGAGAATAATATTTAAATAAAAAAGGATGTTTTTTATTATAACCTGTCGTAACTAACCTTTTGTATCGTTTCCATTCCTTAATTTATTCCACATAATTAGTGATATGCATCTAGCATATCACTAATTATGTGCATATCGATAAACATTTTAGTTTTATTTCATTTATATTCTTTACTTTTTCTATTCCATAACTGTGGACCTTCAATTTTATACCTGTAACCATTAAAATTCTGCATATAAACTTATCCAAATCTCTACGAACTTTCATCCTATGTTTTTGCCTATTTACATAATTGTAAGCCCTGACCTGTAGCTTTCTTAGTTTTCCGTTTTATGGTTTACTATTTCTAATGATATTAAAGCACTTATTTATATAATATTACAATTTTATCGCTAATTTTAATTGTTTTGACAGTTTTGACATCAAAGTTTTTTTCGTTGATACTCTTCATGAAAATCGACTCACTGTTTGTCATTTTTAGGTATTGACACTCTGAAGCTTTTGAGTTTTTAAGGTTCTAAATTGAAATCGTTTACTTCCAAAATGAGCTCGCCCTCAAGTATATAAATATAAAGCCTTGTCTGTATAGTTCTTCATCACTTCAACGGCAACAGTTGCCCAAGTAAGCTTTTTGGAGCTCGTACAGAGCTTGCTAAATCTCTTCAAAGTTAAGGTTTCAATGTCTTTTGACACTATTTTGGCTGTAATTAAACATCAATAAATAAATACTAACAGTACTTTACTAAACCTCTTTCACCACCTTCAAACTTGGACGGAAATATTTTCTCTTGAAGCTGTCTACGAGACTTCATCTGGAGGCCCGAGCTGCTGTTTCGTTCTGGGCTACCGAAATAACCATCTGCTCGACACATCTAGAGACGCTTCGTCGAGAAGGTGCTCAGACCCACGCCCCATTACCAGAAGCATTACGTTGACGACGGCTATTTCTGCGCTGACGGAACGGAATTTCACCGCTGACCCACGCCCTCTTTACCAGAACACCTACACTGATACTCTTTCACTCTCACTACCTCACTGCTCACCTCACCAGTCACCTCGTCCCTTTTTGTTAATTTTTGTTATTTAATGTTAATAAATTATTTAATTGAAATTATCCTTTTTTAGTTTATTTATTCTTGTTTCTTAACAAACCAGAGTTCACTTCGACGTTATTTGAGAAATAGCCAGTAAAACGTCAACGATATATCGTAGCGATTTGACTGCGCAGTCAATATATATATGAAAAACTCGATCGAAAAATATGAGTTTTTTATTTTTGGAGTACGCGTTTTTTTTTATGAAATGGAGGGCAAATGACTGCGCTCCACCTGATGGTAAGCGGAGGTGTAGTCCAAACGCGAGGACAGCTAGTGAAAACAGTACGTAGGTACTGCACTAGCCACCCTCACCTTGCCCACCTGCAAGGTGCTTCTTCACGCCCCGCTTGAAGGACCCTATGTCATAGGAAGGAGGGAATACATGGGCCGGGAGACAATTCCATTTTTTGGAAGTACGACAAAGAAATGAGTCGCCAAATTTCTTTGTACGCGAAGGAATCGTTGCCACAGTTAGTTGGTGGCAACGCAAACCAGCACGTGTGGTCTTGAGGAGGAAGGGAGATGGGGGGATAAGGGAAAAGAGTTTTTCAGAGCATTCACCATGGTAGAGACGGTAGAAGACGCTGAGCGAAGCGACGTCTCGGCGCAGTTGCAGGCTTTCTAGGTTCTTGGTGACTTCACCATTGCCAATAATGCGTACTGCGCGGCGCTGCAATCTATCCAAAGCATCGAGTAAGTACCTAGCGGAGCCATCCCAAAGGTGCGAGCAATACTCCACGCATGACCGGGCCTGCGTTTTGTATAGCAGGCACAGTTGTTCGGGCGTGAAAAAACGCCGCACCTTGTTCAGGACACCGAGTTTTCGTGATGCTGTTTTAATAACAGACTCGATGTGGTATTTGGGATTCAGATCACAGCGCACTTCCATCCCGAGCATGTTGATGCTGCTCTGTAGAGGCAAGGTTGTGCCCTGAAGAGAGGGAAGGGAAGGGAATGGAGGGGTCTTGGCGGTAAATACGCAAACCTGAGTTTTCTTGGCATTGAACTCAACCAGATTTTCAGCACCCCATTTCGATATGAGATCCAGAACGTGATTGAGCTCAATGACAAGATTCTCCCTTTTCTCCAGGATTTCCGCCCGTCCGACCGTAGGAGCCCCGTGATATCCCACATGCACTGTGTTGTCGTCTGCATAGCAATGGATATTTCCAAGTGGAAGCATGTCATTGATATGCAGCAGAAAAAGTGTAGAGGATAGAACGGAGCCCTGAGGCACACCGGAGTTGACCGACATAAGCTGTGAAGAGCATCCGTCAGAAAGAACACGGATTTTACGTTCACGCAGGAAGTCGGCTATCCAGGCGTAGAGTTGAACGGGCAGACCGTAGGCCGGAAGCTTGGAGAGAAGTCCCTTGTGCCAAACCCTGTCAAATGCCTTAGCAATGTCAAGACTGACAGCCAAGGACTCGCCGCGCTTGTCGATAGCTTCACCCCAGAAGTGCATGACGTGCGCTAGAAGATCACCAGTTCTTTATTTTCTATCTTAAGAATCTTTATTTATGAATGAATGACATGAAAGAATGAATGAAAATTCTTTATTGTACACCAATGGACAAAAAAAAAACATACAAATGGATACAATAAATATAAATGACAATTGGCGGCCTTATTACTAAAAAGTATTTTTTTCCAGGCAACCTTGCAAACTGAACAAAAAATATATCTAGATTAGGCGAGGGTAATTTTCTAGCAATGCTAGAAAATATCAGGCGTGTTCAAAGCATACCATAAGCTACCCATTTTATTTTATTTATTTATTTATTTTTTATTTATTTTTTTGACGCTGAGAAATGCGTTACGCATACCCCACCCCCGAAGGGGCTAGACAAGAAACAGGAGTTTACCCACTAAAACTCAGCGATGTCCCTCGCATGGAAGGCGATGCACGGGATCGGCCCGGAGGCCATACACCGCGCGGTTCGCCCCCATTTCGGCCCGCCCTGAAAAGGGCAGGTCCCTCGCGGGTTGGGCGGCACATCTCAGAGACACACAAGACGTACCCCCCCAGACAGGGCGGAGACGTGCAATGCCGGCCAGTGCGCAAACCAGCCAGCTGCCCCCGACTAGGGACTAGAGATGCGCGACTGTGCAATCTCTAATCTCTTTCCCATCTATTGGAAGGACCCACACAGGCAGAACCCTTATCGTGGATCCCTCCCCCCGTACGGTCGCAGCTACCACCGAAGTACGGCCCGACCACAGCCCTGAAAAGGGCGCTATCAGGCCTCATCAACCGGCTCCGTCGCTCCTCTCTGCGCGAATGGTACAGCCCGAACCGGCCGCCACACACACCAGCGGTGTGTATGGCGGCCGAGCCGGGCACCCAGACCGGGGCCGCAGAGGAAATCCCCTTACCTGCGAAACGCAGGTCGACTCCCCACGTACCTCTCACTAGCAGCGACACAGGCGCACCCGGCAGACGTAACCCTGCCAGGGAACCAGTCGACTGCTAGCCGCTCCAGCCGTCCCCCCCCCCCAAGAGAGACAAACACGTCCATCACCTCAGGGAGGTCCTCAACTGGTACCGCACGAGTACCACGGGGCACGGGAACCGACCGTGCCCGTACCGAAGGTGGGGAGCACCTCTTGCTCCCCATCACGTGTCCGCTCGGCAAGGATGCCGCAGCACACACTGCGCATCGCGCCTTTTCGCGGCAGCACGCCGCGCTGTGCCCCTCCTGACCGCATCTGAAGCAGACTCCAGACCGGTCCTCCTTAGAGGGGCACATCCTCCGCACGTGTCCCGTACTCATGCACTTAAAACAGCGCATGGGTAAGGGATCTAGGCATCGAATCCGGGCAGAAGTCCACCCCACCAACAGCCTTCCTCTCTTTGCAAGCACTTCAGCCGCCGCCACGGGGCACTTAAGGAGTGCCGTGTTAAGGCCCCCGATGCCTCTGCCAATCGGCCCCAGAACAATGAGCTCCGGGGGGCAGTTACCTTGCCTGGCCAACTCTGCTTTTAATTCATCTGAGGTGACTGAGTTGTCTAGCTTGGTCACTCTCATGTCCACTCTTTTGGTAGGCGTCGATACGATAATCGAGCTACCAAACATCTCCTTAAGACTGGAGGCAAGAGGCCTCCTCAGATTGGCAGCCAACCTCTCTAGTATCTTTGGGATAGTGGAACCCACATTGGACTCCAACTTCCTTTGCTCCTCCCTTTTTGAGTTCATTGTCTTCCTGCCGCTGTGAAGCCTTCCTCAGCTCAAGTAGTTCTGTTTCCTGAGCCTTGCATAGTCTTTCCCACTTTAAATATTACTCTTGCAACACGCGTACGAATTGCGCACCAAATTGAATCATCGTAGCGTCCTGGGTGCTAAATGACTCCTCCTTTGCCAGTTCCTCCAGCATCTCGGCACATTGGGTCGGCGAAACGGTTTCCCCGCCCTTGAAAGTCTTCTTCTTGGTAAATCTCTCTTTCGAATCTCTAGCCACATGAGACTGACCTTCCACTTCGGACTTTGGCCTAGTCCGACTCCTACTCCGCTCTCTTCCGCCCGAACTGAGCCCCCTCCGCTCGCATCCGCCTGAGTCAGGCTCTCTCTCAACAGCATCAGGTTTTTGTTTTTAAGATTCTTTTCCATTTTGAACCCACGAGTACATAGCAACTAACGGTCCACCCGGGCAGAGGCTTACTACCCGGGTAAGCCTAGGGTTGTGAAGGTGGGGGGCGGCTGGTCCCCACCTCCAGAGGCCGTGTCACGACGGATCCGCCATCCGCCATTCACCCTCCGACCCACGGCTAGTTTAGGGTTAGCTGTTTTTTAACGTGGTTTCCTCCACACAAGACCGTCCGGCAAAGGAAAGCCTTCTCGTCCCCGCTCAACGCAGGGGTACGAGTCGGCCGATGGTTGTTCTAAAAGAACACCCGATGTTTGCGCCACCGCAACACACCAGGCCCACCGCCCTCGCTAGCACGGCCGCTGCTCGGATCAATTCCGAGACGCCCGCCCAGCACGAACCGCACCGCCGCTACCCGACAACGGTCAGGACGCCGGTCCGGAACCTATCCTCTCAAGACTCCCAATACGGGAAACACCCAATGCGTGACCCGAAAATTGGGTCTTACCTCCCCCCTACACTCCTCACGACGGCCCTGACAAGGGCCAACGACGACCCTCCCTAAGGGGTCGAAACGACACTCGTCGCTCACACCCACCCTGAGCCGACGAGTCCACTACTCTCACTGGCACGGCCGCTTCCCGGGATTCCCAGGGCGCCCGTCCAGCCCGAACAGGGCCGCCGCATCACGACTTACCGTCGAGGCGCCGGCCCGGTGCCCACACTCGCGCGTATACTCCGTCGCCCTCGCATCGTCTGACATTAGCCGTGGCGGCTCAAAGATGCTTCGAGCGGCCACGTTGCCCAGGGTGCACCACGAGGAGGTTGCCAGACTTCGCACCCCACCATAAGCTACCCTCGCCTAATCTAGATATATTTTTATATTAGGTCTCTGATGACCTCAAAATTCTAGTGTGTGTATTATGAAGGGATTTAAAACGTTCCTTACAATAAGCTGGTGAATAAGGATTAAACAGAATACTTAAAAGAAGAGAAACAATATGTGCATTCCGGCGAAGACGAATTGCCAGCCTCTTGAGTTTAGTACGGAAAGCGGATACGTGATCATATTTGCATAAACCAAATATAAATCTAATCCAAAAATTCTGAAGCCGCTCAAGCTTATTTAAGTGCTCCTCGGTGAGATCTAGATAGCTGACATCGGCATAATCTAAAATGGAAAGTAATAAAGATTGTGTCAGCGTAGTTTCAGTGGCCATTGGAAGTAAATTACGGAGCTTTCTTAAAGACCCTGCCGCAGCAAACACCTTCCGGCTCACTTCTTCAACTTGGAGTACCCAATTCAAATTGTTATTAATCGACATACCCCAATTTTTTCCACAGTCGCACGGGATTAGTACACCATAAAATGTGATTGCTGGTAGTTGTGTATTTATTATCTAAGAAGTTTTTTTACTTAGTATCTATTAGATATAGAATTTCAAGAAGTTCTGTCTTAACTTTATTTTCTTGAGTTACCTACTTAATATTCTATTGTCAACAAAGATCGTTGTATCGTTACACCCCGTAAGGATATTGATATTATTATCCTAAACAAATGTCTACAATTCTCAATATGGCATTCCAATTTCGGACTAGTTTACATTAAACTAATATTATATCTAGCATACTATATGATGTTCAATATTAAATCATATCAAAGCAGTTCAAATAAGACTTTGATGTAAAGGCAAATAAAGAAAATTCTATTATGGTTGTACTGTAAGAACATTACTTCTGTCACGATATTAAACTATTTATTAATTAAATATAATTCTTAGTTTCTTTATAACTACCGTTCGTACCGTTGTATCTCTGATTCGACGAATTCTATGTCTATTAGTTGTCTATTTTATTTTGGTTAACAAAGAAGTAGACGCTTTGAAACTTTCCTGATAATTATACAGCTATTATGAAGAAAAAATAAATTTCTGTTAGTAACTATCGAAAATAATTGTACAGCATTTAAATAAGAAAAAAAAAGTATATATTTTGAAAATAAAATTGAGGCTCTAAAAGGTACTTCAAAAGTTTTCTTATAAGACAAAATTTAAAAAGAAATCAGTAACTATTGACAACAAGGATTCTGTGTTCTCAACGTTTTATTGTATAAATGGTTGCCTTATTATACGGCGAATACTAATAAGCTATTTTTTAAAAGCTGTGATTTTCGACAGACTCGTCTGTTCTCGGTTGGCACACTGGTTTCAAGGAGTCGCAACCTCTGAGTCTCTTCAACATAATCACTGACAGTTGTAAAGTGAATAGCTTTTCATATTAATCTGTAGGGAAACAGAACGTTTAGTAGTCGTTTTCGAGCGCAATTATTCACGCTCACGTTTAATTAGTGTTGATTCCGGGTAAAGGAACACGACACTGACACAGTGGGGTATTCCAGAGATTGATTATTCCTCACCTACACGATAGATGTATATAGTGTTACGACTTACGCCGTTAGTACACCGACGCATTCGCTTGCGAATACGAAACATCTGCGGAACTACGCGAATGCGAACAGGGTTGTCACTGAAGTGTGTGGAACATTTAACGTATGCACTAATCTCATCATACACCATTTGAAAACACGCTCATTTCATCACGCCAAGTATTACTAAATCTATGACATGGATGGATAGCAGAGTGGTAAGTGTAAGTTTTACGCTAACGCGTTCCCTAGTGAGCGCGTTAAAATTTGTAGCTGTTGATAGTTACCGTTAGGGGCGCTGTATCGGATTCTATACTAAAATCTTAACGCGCTCACGATCGACAGTGAAAGTACACGTCAAAAAAACTTAACTAAGCGCTCTGCTCCCACAGGAAGAAGGCTTCTTAATCGATTTGGTTTACGTTGATATCATAACTTTTTATGGCAAAAGAATTACGTTGTGAGACTTATGCATTTTTGTATATGTTATGTTTTTATCCCACTGTATCCCTTAACAAAGCGACAAATAACAGCGATAACACAATTGAATCCGAATCTCATTGTTGACCACTCACTGCCAGGTGTGGGAGCATTGTATTGTGTGTATGGGAGATTGATGAACAAGAGGAAGTACTTACTTATTTTATACTATTTTTCAAAAGTTTTTTTCTATTATCTAGAACTCAGAACTTTTTCTTACCGTTAAAATATTTATTTATTTATCAAAAGAAACAAACAGCTGTTGATATTACACATTAATGAGGAACTTAAAGAGGTTATTCATTAGCCAAAGTACACTTTCCAGCGCTAAATTATACTATGGTGATGAAGACATTCTCTGAAGATACGATGTTATCACTATGTAACCCAATTATATTATTAGGCTGTGCTAATATTTGCTAAATAAAATCACTTATATATAAATAAAATAAACATATGATCCACTGGCTTTATAGGAAAAATCCCACTCTGAATCGATTTTACTACTAGCATATTTTCTCTTAACAAAAAAAAACTACAATATCATAGGAACAAGAAACAAGAATATCGGGAATTTGATTAAAATCGAAACGCCATGTATCTTAAAAATAGTTTTGCTTTGGCTTTAGAATCATCAATAATATACAAAATTATTATGTTATACAGCATTACCTTGAAAACAAAGAACAGATTTAGAGAGAGATACAATTAGTTCAATTTTATATAACATTGTTAGCAATAATAACATTGTTGATTACAAAAACTTCTCAAATATACCTTTTTCATCTTTATCTTCGAAGTTACATCATATTTCTTTTTCCCAACAGATTTTCAAAACAGGACAATTTACAATTAAACATATTAATATACTGGTAATGATAATTATGTTTGCTGCAAGCTCTTACCGTATATCTATTTTTTATGTTAATTTGTACGTTCTGTAACTTACATTAATCATTTTTATTAAATAGAACTAAAACGAATAAAATATATAATGGAAATGATAACTGAGAATCTTGGTCGCAGAATAAAAGACTAGATCTTTTAATAATTAAAATCTAGTTGCAAACGTCTGTGTGATGTTTTATAAGTTAATAAATAATATCTAAATTTTAACACATTTCTAGCTATATGTCAATTTTTTGCAAATATTGACATATAGCTAGAACTAGACTTTGCCATAGGAATGGTCACTTTGTTTTTTGTTGGGTAGGATTTTCGACGTGAGCTAATTTGTATAGTAAAAAAAAAAATAGGACAACCACTTTATTTATATATAATACTACTAAGACTAAGCATTTTACGAATGGTTGGCATGTGTACGGTCCAATGACCTACATTTTTATTGTATTAGAGTCATCATTTTATTTCATTTCGCTTTTCGCTTTATCGAAGAATTATTTTGATTGCTTCTGAATGCTTTATAGAAAAATGATTTCTTCTGACCAAGTTTAACTGTATCTTGTTGTGGAGTAGGTTTAATAGGATCCTGTTTGCGCTTTGACATCTCTAGTGACGTAAATGTATTTTCTAAAAATCAAAATACTAATATGAGAGTTGAAAAAAAGTTTTTATTACTATACCGATGGCTTAGTATATCCCAATTTATCTGGTAGTTGTCGGAGCTAATGTTGAGATGCTGAATCAGTTTCTCAGCTTCCCCTTTGAGCTTGCTTTTTAGAAATTGCAACTTTTTGGGCAGCAGACAATGATTTATTATTGTGAATGGATTCCACAAAAAGGTCTTTGAAAGATTCCCACTGATGGTAGTTCCCGCTGAATGATGGAATGTCCATTTGTGGGGTTACCTTTTCTCTATGAGATTGTAACCATATGTTGCCGTCTATAGCCTTTTTTATCTCATTGTACTTGTCTTCGTAATAAGAAAATGCACGCTCGTACTTAGTATTCTCCTCACGCTGCTTACTATCAATTTCCCAATGAAGAGTATCGATAACATGCCACCTATTTTGAAATGATTTAAATGCATCTTCGAACTCCCACTTCTTGGAAAGCGAATCTAAATCAATAGTTTTGATAGTGCGGGAAAATGCTTTAAAATTACTTTTCTGTTTTCTCAGCATTTCGTCTAATTTACTGTTTGTACCTTGCGTTTTCTGAGTTGGAAATGCTACCTGTGACGAAGATTGTTGCTGTGATTGTCCAATTAAAGGAGTAGCTGGCCGTAATTGGAACTTCTCTTCTTTATCTTCCACGGATAGATATTTCTGCATGAATGCACGAGTTTCTCTGTAAAAATCAGCCGTATGCTGATAACAATCATTCCCGAAATACTCGTGTGAACGATTTTCATATTCGCATAACTTAATATGATTTACCCGAAACTCTTGCCAATGTAGTTGCTCAGACGTTTTTTGATATGAACGGGCGTTTTGCGATCGACACCGTCTTTTTAAGTTCGTAAGTAACGATTCCATCGTCCCCGCGATTTGAGTTTGTTTTGTTACAAGATTTTCCATAATTATATTGATAGAAGAACAGATAGAAGATGAACTGACTCACCGAAGGCTGTTCGACTTACGTGGCAGGCTTGCCGTGACAATCCAATTGGGGTGAACACGCAAACTTTTTACACACACGCGAGTAAAGGTCCTGCCTTCGGAGGCTCGAAAGACCAATTGATGTATGGTTTGAGTGACCACACACCAAGATTATAAGAAGTGGAATGATAAAACTTGAAATGTTAAAAATAACTTTTATTGCGTAATTAATTGTAAATACTAATTAATGAGTCGCGAGTTGAATGTGGACTGACTTTACATACCTAACGAATGTCGAAATGAAATAAAATGATGACTCTAATACAATTAAAATGTAGGTTATTGGACCATACAGCATGTAATTAATCTTATGAAAAACAAAATTGTAAATTGCATCTGCCACCGTACCCCTCGTCTGCTACTAATTACACTTTCTTTCTCTTTGGATGAGCAATAATAATGAAGATATTGAGTATTTCACAGAAATAAATAAATAATTATGGTGTCATTTCATTATCATCATCACCAGCCTAATAATATCCCCAATGCTGGGGCTCAGGCCTTCCCTATGGATTCCCTATGAATGGGGAGAATGGGTCATGAGCGTGTCATAACCCATTCTCACTATGCCCAGTGCAGATTAGTAGGTGTTAATGATTGCAGATTTAACGTGCTTTTTGAAGCACGGAGAAGTTCGAGATAATAATTTTCGATCATCCTCCCTGTGACTGGTCATTACGAAAGTTGCTAAACAACCGTACCGCATACTATGATATATAGTATAATATGATTTTGGACTAAAACTAATAATGCAATTATAGCGTAAAGTTACTCGATTTGTACGAGCAAGCGCGTACATTGTCTTGTCAGCATTTACACCGCTTGACCCAAATTCGTTCAGTCGTCATTATAATTACTTAAATATCATAAATTCAGTTCGTAATCAGCCACCAAGAGCGCTACGCGTACTCATACATTCAATCATACATTCATACGTGTTAGTTAGTGTTAATAGTTGTTTCCAAATATACAGTTTATATTCAATCAAATATTATCATTTACCAAATCATTTCGGTATAACCCGAACATTGGTCCTTCGAGCTTTCCGAAAGGCGGACCTCTACACCGGTATAGTAAATTTTGTATCGATTTCGTCAGCTTTACATACTCGTGTAGTGCTTCCGGTCAGTGATCTTCGGACAAAGTGCGTCTACTGTACGTGGCTGTGCTCGTTATAACAATTACGTCACAGCGCGCCCTGTGCTACCAAGAAGGCACAATCAATCCAGCAACCACAAACCTTACGGGTAACCAGGCATACCTGTCGCGTGTATATCTGCACGCAATCATCAACATCCAGCAGCATCTATCAAGTAAGATCTGTCTAATTTACTTTATCAATCATGGCAACCATGGATGAGATTTACATCAACCAACAGCAAATCGCCAAAGCTATTGATCATGTCCTTACCAATTTTAAAAAGGATGGAGCTGAGAGGAAGACATCAGATTACCTTCAGCGCCGCCTGGACCTCCTCGATAACTACTGGCACGAATTTTCAAATAACCATGCTCGTTTGTCAGAGTTTGGTGTGGAGAATCATATGTATTTTATCAATGAAGATTATGACAAGGTCAGGGTGAAGTATGAAAGCATACGTTCACAAATTCAAAACTATAAAGCAGTGGAGTCGGGAAGACCTCGTACTCCCGTATTAGAACTTCCGACTTTACAACCATCAGGAACAAGCCATAATCAATCATCAACCTCGTCACGTGGAACAATCAGCAAAACTGACGAAATGTTAAGGAAACAGCAAAGTAATCTGAAAGCATTCCAGCGTGCTATGTCAAATATCGATTTAACCAACGTTACAGAGAAGTGGGAATTTGATGATTTGTTACGCACAATACAGTTGAGATGGGGAGTTGTCGACGCTTTGCATTGGGAATTAGACAGCGAACTCAACGGCTCTAACAAACAATACGAAGAGGTCTATACACAATATGAACAGGAATATAACAAAATGAAGAAGGCTATTAACAAGAAAATGTCGTCGATGGCTCACATAGAAAAAAGTACGCCGCAAATCGAAATACCACAATTCAATGGAAATTATGTCAATTGGATCTCATTTAAAGATCTTTTTCTTGAAACCATTCACAACAATCATTCTATGTCCAAAGCTCAAAAAATGCAATATCTTAAATCGAAAGTCAGGGGAGAGGCAGAGAGATTAATACAGCATCTGAAAGTAAGTTCAGACAACTATGATGTTTGCTGGGAAATCTTAAATCAGCGGTTCAATAATAAAAAACTTATTTTTTCTTCACACGTCAACATCTTATTAAATATTCCAGTAATGCATCAACAATCGATCAACCATATAAAGCGCATACATGATTCTACATTAGAATGTTTAAACTCTATAAAAAACTTAGGGATAGACATAAGCACGTGGGATCCTCTTATTGTGCATATTTTATCCCAGAAATTAGATACCGAGTCGCACATGGACTACGTCGCTTCTCTCAAACAACTAAGAGAGCTACCAAGTTTAAAGGACTTTTTATCCTTTTTAGAAACTAAATTTACCACGTTAGAATCATCACGCCGAAAACAGGACGGCTTAATCACACAAAAACAACAAGGAGTTCACAAACATCAAAATTATTATCAAATGAATACTGAGAAACAAAATGTTCAAAGAAATACATTTTCATCTAGTATTAATATGAAACCACGCCCAATGAGTAATAAGAGCTTAACAACAATTAAATATAGATGCATGCTATGTAAATGCAATGATCACGGTATTTATTATTGCCAAAAATTTCTAGATATGTCTCCATATAACAAAAATAATTTGGTACACAAACTTAAACTGTGTCCAAATTGTCTTAATAATCATCAAAATGAATGCCTATCAGAAAATCGCTGTCGAATTTGTAATAAAAACCATAATAGCTTGTTACATGAAGCGTTTGCGCAATCCAACCACGCGACAACGGATATCGGCGAGGGGGCGCGGGCGCGAGGTTCAGTCACCTCGACCGCAAACGAAGGAAAAATTATGAAAAGTAGTTCACACGTGCACATTTCAAACGAGCCTGTCCATGTATTGTTACCAACAGCAATGATCAACGTCCAGGGAGCAGATGGCTTATATTATAAACTGAGAGCCTTGTTAGACCAGGGATCTCAAACTTCGTTGATTACCGAGCACGCCGCTCAGTTATTGAGATTACCAAGAAGAAAATGCATGGGGGTCATATCAGGGGTCGGTGATAAAGATAGCAACGTTAAAGGATTAATTCATTTAAAATGCGCTTCTCTAGTTAATGATTTTACCTTTGAAAAAGATGCTCTAATAATGAAAAGTCTAATAAAAAATTTGCCGAGCAGTACTTTTACAAAACCGGACTGGTCATATCTAGATCATATCAAATTGGCAGATCCTCAATTTTATCTTAGTTCCCCGGTGGACGTCCTCCTAGGGGCTGATATATATTCACTTATATTACTCGATAGTATATGCAGATCAAATTCAACACTAACAACCGCCCAACAAACACAACTGGGCTGGATATTAAGTGGAAACATAAATAAAACCATCCAATGTAATGTGGTACTGCATGATCTCCAAGATATCAAGCGATTTTGGGAGATCGAAGAAATCACAGAGTCATCTCCGCTATCAACAGAAGATCAACAATGTATAGATTATTACCAAGAGACTACCAAAAGACGAGCAGATGGCAGATACGAAGTTAGGCTGCCGTTAAAACAAGATTTTCAGATTAAATTGGGGCAGTCAAAACAAAAAGCGATTGCTCAATTTTATAAGTTGGAAAAAACATTTGAAAAACAAAATAAATTAGCAATAGAATATAAATCATTTATCAACGAGTACATCGCACTCGGTCATATGACACCGACAGCGACTGGCCAATTTCATACGACACCTGAATGCTATTTGCCTCACCATTGCGTCATGAAACAGGAATCTACTACGACTAAGTTACGAGTAGTATTTAACGCATCTGAAAAAACAACAAGTGGAAATACATTAAATGACGTCATGTGTAGAGGCCCTAATTTACAACAAGACCTTCAGTGTCTCATAATCAAGTGGAGACAGTTCCAATACGCCTTTACAGTCGACATCGAAAAGATGTTCAGGCAAATATGGCTTAATGAGCAGGATCAAGCTCTACAAAAAATTATATGGCGTGATAATAACAGAAAACAATTAAAATCTTACCAGTTAGCAACAGTCACATACGGAACAAAGGCGGCGCCTTTTCTCGCTATGATGACTCTCAAGCAATTAGCTCTCGATGAAAAAATGAACTACCAAGACAGTTCAGCACCAGACATCCTTCAGAACTCATTTTATATGGATGACGTCATCTACGGTACACACACTCCAGGATCCGCCATACAAATCCAATCGGAATTAATCCAGCTTTTGAAATCCGGTGGATTCAACCTTAGAAAGTGGAAATCAAATTTACCCGAGTTAGTAGAACCAAACCAGGAACATGAAAACCAAGCATATTTTGATTTCAAACAAGTTGAAACGACAAAAACATTAGGGCTCGGGTGGAATCCATTACAAGATTGTTTCACCTTTCAATGTAAGATAGATTCATCATCTAAGAAAATTACAAAAAGATCGCTTCTTTCAGACATTTCAAAACTCTTTGATCCCCTGGGCTGGCTGTCCCCACTAACAATTAAATTAAAGATTTTATTTCAAAATATTTGGAAAACTAACATACAATGGGATGAAGCTGTACCAGAGGATATAGTTCGAGAGTGGCTTAAGATCAAAGGCGAAATAAAGATTATTGAAACCTACAAAATCCCTAGGTGGTTAAAAATAGTACAAAATGACATCATCGAATTGCATGGTTTCTGTGATGCGAGTAACAGAGCCTACGCAGCTATAGTTTATTGTAAAAAACAATCTTCGATAACAATGATCGCCGGAAAAACAAAATTAGTACCAGTAAATAAACAAACATCGGTTACACTACCTCGTCTAGAGCTTAGTGGGGCACTTCTACTTTCAAAATTAATCACAAAAATTAAAATTTGTTTAAATAATTATCCAATTCAGGTTTATGGATGGAGTGACTCGACTGCCGTACTCGGATGGCTTAATGGCGATTCCGAAAAATGGAAACCATTCGTAGCCAACAGGGTAAAACAAATAATAGAATCAATGCCGAAAACCTGCTGACCATACAAGAATTAAATTACGCCAAATTAAAGATAATCAAGAGTATTCAAGATCAATATTTTTCTGAAGAAATAACAAGGTTACAAGAAGGAAAAAGTATCAATAAAAATAGCAAATTAAGCAATCTTAATCCGATTATCGAAAACGGAATTTTACGTGTAGGCGGCAGGCTGCGACATGCGAATTTGGATTCTGAAAGGAAACATCCGATAATTATTCCCAATAATACCAGATTGGCGGAACTTATCATTGATCACGCCCATAACGTTACCTATCACGGTGGAGCACGGCTAACTTGTGCTTTCATAAGAAGAAATTATTGGCTTCTAGGAGGTACCAACGCTGTTAAAAAACGGCTTCGTTCCTGTGTTATCTGCAAAAAACATAGTCCTGATCAACAGCAACAAATCATGGGCGACCTACCAGCTGCTAGAACAAACCCATCTCGCCCCTTTTATCATTGTGGGGTGGACTACACCGGCCACGTGAGCATAAAAGCCAACAAGGGTCGTGGGATCAAAACTACGAAAGGTTATGTGGCGGTTTTTGTGTGCATGGTCACTAAAGCCGTTCATCTGGAGCTCGTTTCTGACCTTACCACGTCCGCCTTCCTCGCGGCGTTGCAAAGGATGGCTGCCCGAAGAGGAGTTCCGGGACACATGTATAGCGACCAAGGCACTAACTTCATAGGAGCACGCAAAATATTAAATCAAGAAAAGGAACAATTACAGCACATCAACGATCAAGTTTTTCATTCAGAGATAGCAAAAATGGGGACCGAGTGGCTTGCCCCCGGGTAAATGGAGTTTAGGACGCGTTGTAGAGTTGCACCCCGGTAGTGACGGCTTTGTACGAGTCGTGACCCTAAAGACAAAGAACGGGTATATCAAGCGACCTGTAATAAAATTAAACATCTTGCCGGTCCATGTAGAAAAAGAGAAAGAGGGACCCGAAGAAGAAAACCAGAAACAGAAAAGAGAAGCAACCCCTAAAACCACTAAAAAGAAAACATGCGCTTTATCATCCTTGGCCATGACCTTATTATTAGTTTTAATTGCAATCCCACAAATACAATGCTTATACCATACAACAAATCTACCAAGCAATAATAGCATTTACTTTGATCAAATTACAAAGATGAACTTGATACGCGATGAGTGGCGCCTAATCGTCTATTATGACACGCAGCCTTATCAAGACGGCAACAAAGCGGTCAATATGTATATTCAATATTTAGAAAATATATGCGCTAAAATACAAAAACAATCCCACTGCGAAAATATCATATTACAGTTGCAACATGAAATCAACGAACTTCAATATTATAATGATATGCTATTGAACCATCATACAAACTCACATAGCCGCTACAAGCGCGGCCTAATTAACGGAGTTGGATATATTGCCAATAAACTTTTTGGTGTATTAGATCAAGATTTCGCCGAAAAATATGAACGAGATATCCATCTAATCAGAAAAAATCAAAATCACCTAGCCTCCCTTTGGAAAAACCAAACTTCAGTGATTGAAGCGGAATTCAATCTATTGAAGCGTACCGAAAACATGGTCGACAAACAATATAAATTAATTAATAAAAAGATAAACACTGTCCAAAAAAACGCAGGCGTGCTCGAAGCAGAAATTCAAAATATTTCACTAGAAACTGACTTTCTTGCGACTTCAATGTTAGCAAACAATGTTATCTTCAATTTGAAAAATATTCAACAAACCTTACTCGATGCTATTTCCAATATTTATAATGGCAAATTTAATTTTCATTTACTTACACCTTCTCAGTTACGAAAAGAGTTGAGTGTCATAGCAGAACAGCTTCCAAAGGATTTGGCAATACCTATCACGAAGACAGACAATTTATCAGAAATCTACAATTTATTACGAGTACATGCAAGAGCTACTGAAAGTTTTGTAATTTTTGAAATTAAAATCCCCCTTATTGCTGAAGAAACATACGAAATTTCACGTCTTATCCCAATACCGCATTTAATAGAAAACCAAACTGTTATGGAGACTTTACCTATATCAAATTACGTGGCCGTGAACCTCAAGCAAGACTCTTATATAAAAATAGAAAAAGAAGATTTAAAAACATGCACCCCCAAAAACCCTTCTCTAACATTGTGTCATCTTAAGAAACCCGTTAACGTTATCAAAAATGATAATAGTTTTTGTAAAACTTATGAAAATGTAAACAAATGCAAATCAATTAAAAGACCTTGCTCTAATCAGCTGATTGAAATAAATAAACCGAATAATTATTTGTATTTCTGTTGCCAACAATGTCACCTGAAACTACTATGCGGAGATCAAGTTACACCCATTCATTTGACTCGCGTTGGATTATTTAATATAAATCAGTCGTGCATTATAAGAACAGCTGATTTCTTTATGTACTCAGAGAGAAACGATCACAGCAAAGTTGAAATCAGAAAAGAATTAGAAATACCAGAAATATCTCAGTTGAATCACATCATTAACATCTCTCTACCGAAATCTTCTAAAGAAATCGATATAGAAGAAACCTTCGACAGATCTTCTCAGCTCCAAAAGATTCAAAAGGACATAGATATCATGAAACAAGAACAGCCTCTAATATCTGAAGGTGTATCATACCACGATGTACACCACTATGTAGCGATATATGTACTGTTCGCCATAATAATAGCAACCATGGCAGCATTGATATGGAGATACATCAAAGCAAGAGGAATGCAAACGGCAGCAGGAGCCGTTCCCACAGCTGCGCCTAGGGCACAAGCTGCAGCAGCGCAGCTGAGTAGTGCACAGTGCAGTGATAATTATAGTGAGATCAGTGAGTTTAACAAAAATCGTGCGCGAGTGTCCTTAAAAAATAAATGTACGTCGTCTAACGTACAAAGTGCAAGTGCGCGAGTTTTAATGAAAGATATAGGGTCGTCCCCTATTGTACACCGTTCGCTATTTAAACTTCCAAACGAACCATCATCTTAGTTTTAAGCTTAAATGTCGAATCACCTTGTTAATACATCAAATAAATTAACATAAAATCATATTAGTATAGTCAAAATTGTAATCACCTTGTTATCATATCAACATCAATTATCATCTACTAACCCCTATTTTCCCGCCCGGGAATATGTACGAGCAAGCGCGTACATTGTCTTGTCAGCATTTACACCGCTTGACCCAAATTCGTTCAGTCGTCATTATAATTACTTAAATATCATAAATTCAGTTCGTAATCAGCCACCAAGAGCGCTACGCGTACTCATACATTCAATCATACATTCATACGTGTTAGTTAGTGTTAATAGTTGTTTCCAAATATACAGTTTATATTCAATCAAATATTATCATTTACCAAATCATTTCGGTATAACCCGAACACGATTACTAAACTTTCTTTATTGATATTGTAGCAGTCTCCGGGATTTCCCCTTGATAAATGGTTACCTTTGTTATCCGCGTATGAAGTAGCTTCCCGTAGGTGAAAGAATTTTCACGACTGGATCAGTATTTCCAAAGATTACCCTACAAACTACAAACTTTACCTCTGTTGTAATATTAAAATACAAGTTGTACCCGCGACCTCATCCGCGTGGGAAGTAACCTAGGTTTCTCATTACATATCTATCTGCTAAAGAAAGTCCTGCCAAAATCAGTCCAGCCTTTTCAGAGAACAAACGGACAGATAAAAATTTTTATTTTGTATCTATTTAGTCTGTGTTCGTAGTTCATTCACTATTTTTGATGGAACGAAACACATGAAGATTTGTTTTTAATCACAGTTGGTACATATAATTTAAAAATCGCTCGTTCTTATTGCAGTGAGCACTTAAAGGGTAGGTAACATCCTCAGGTCATCCTAAGGTAATCAATATATAATGACTATATCCTTCCAAGAGCAAGTTCTTCTTCTTCTTTTATGTCATAATTCGAATGGCAATATCACATATTTAACCATCGATGTTGTAGTAGCTCGGTGGCGTAGTGGATAAGCGCCGCGGCCCGCGATCGTAGTCGTTAAGCAACTTTCGCAAGGGTCGGTCACGGGATGGGTGACCAAAAAATTATTATTATTTCGAGCTACTCCGTGCTTTGGAAGGCACGTAAAGCCGTTGGTCCTGGCTGCATTTGCAATCGTTAATACCCTCCAATCCGCATTGGGCCAGCGTGGAGGGTCATGGCCCATCCTCCTTAACCATCCATAAGGAAGGTCTGAGCCCCTGCAGTGGGGACGTAAAAGGGCTGATGATGAACCATCGATGTTGATGATGCCCCCTATGCAGTATTTACTTACTCATTTATATCTTTAACTAGCTGACCCGACAGACTTCGTCCTGTCAAAAAGATTTGTAATGTGGCAGTTTTTTTCAAATATAAATTATTTTTTCACTAATCACGAACTAAACAAACACTAACTAAGTAAACACTCTGCACAAAACACGATATACGAATTTGTTTCGTGTATCAGTTGACAAAAGCAAACTCAGTAGATTAGGTCACAGACAACTTTTTTTTTTTTTTTATTTGATATGACTTGAAGTCAAATCCTTTTAAGCCGTACGAATTGTTTTATTGATTTAAAATTTGGATATTAAAAATAATAAAACACTGTTGGTAACGCGATTTTTGTTTGACTGATGTAATGACGTGGAAACTGATGCATTTTATCTCGCGTGCCGAAACTAATACAAAAGAAACGCGAGTTTCGGAACGCGACATTAAACTCCTCCAACTATGTATTCTGTGCTCCAACGCACACACGCACATTGTTTTGATAGATATGATCTTTGACGTTAGGAACACACCTACATTGCTTAGACAACAGTGAGTGCTTGTAATTTAATATGAACTTTATACCATAGCAATAAAGCTCAAATTGACTACGTTTTAGTTACAAATCATTTGTATGGGAAAAAGAAAAGGGCTATTTTTAGGGTTTTTCCAGCAATAATTCTAATTTTTCTCGCCGTAAAAACCATCCTTGAACTTCAACGAACATTTTAAAATAAGATTTGGCCAAATTGGTCGAGGCGTTGTTGAGTTATGCGCTTACCAACACATTTTGCGATTCATTTTTATATATATAGATAGATATGAGTAACGTTTGCGCCGCGCTTGGGGTTTTATCCCATAGATTTTGAGTATTGTCCTGTAGCGGAAAATTTTCAGTTCACTTTTCCCTGATTTTTATGAATGTTGACCTGACATAGAAACACACTTAGGCTTTAGCACATATAGGTACTTTAAAACTTTTGTCGACCAACATGACGGCTGTAGCATGCAGAATCCAACTTTTTTCATTTCATTCATATACGAGCGCAGTTCGAAGTATATACTTACAAGTGTCTAATCTGAACTAAAATTTAGTTTCTCCTAGATAAATCTAGCTAAATTTGATCTATATTAAAATAACAGTGCTCACTTTGAAATAAAAAAAATCTTGATTACGTTTATCTTTTGTTTAGCTGGCAAAAGGTTTATTGTTTTTTGACAAACTTCACGCCATTACCCTTATTACTTTTTAATACAAATTCATCTGTCATCACGAAATACACTAATCTTAAAAATATATTAGATGTCGTTCAAACGATTTCACGGCGAAATAAAAAGCAATCGCGATAAATTCGAACATAGAAAATAAGATTTATTTTTTTATTTCTTAAACCACCTTCGAAAAAGTTAGGTACTGTAACGCCCGACTGCTTAGCTACAGCAGTTGGGCGTTACAGTACCTAACTTTTTCGAAGCCATCAGTCAGCACAGGTACGGATTTATACTTATTTCAGTGCCATTAGATCTAATATTAAAATAAGAAAATGTATTAGGTCTTAAACTGATAAGACGTCTAAAAAAATCTTCAATGGAATTAAAACTTCATATATCTGCAGATAAGTTCAACGTTAAATGTGTTTCTTTATAATATTAGTACCTGTATAATTTTTTAAGTTCAAAGCACAAATCTAATCAGTTGTTTTTGAGAAAAATAAGCTTTTGAAAGTGCAAAAAAATCGTCGTTTACTATTTTAAGTGTTCTGAAAATTATTTTAAATAAAATTAAATACAAACCAATCCAATTTAAGGATTAAAGTTTAGCCGAGTTAACAGTTTAAATATAACTATGCCCTAGTTTTTCCTCTGAAGCGACATTTCAAAATAATATATGAGCTATCCTTTTTCAGAAATAAAAAGTAACGCTATTAAATAAACATTTCCATTCTAAAAACAATAAATATACCTCCGTCAAGATTCGGTGACAGGTTTCTAGAATTAGAGCATGTCAGAATCTCTTCAGGTAGACTTTACTCAAATCATTGAGTTCAATTGTTGTTTGTCAACATTATAATAAAAATAAATAATACTATAGAGTAAGCTATGAAAAACAGCTCTTATTGAATTTCTTGTCAATTCTTCTCAGCATTCGATTTACGAACTGATTACCTGCTTATTTAAGAGAGGCAAAGAAAATCCCTGTCTATCCAACCTTGGCAGTTCAACTGTTAATTACTCGCAGAATAATTACGATTATTGTAAAAGTGTATGTGTAAATGTTTATTTTTGACTGTAAAAAAAAATATATAATTATAACAAGAAATTAATAAATTGTGAATTTTGTGATTTTTCTTCTAAAGGGAAAATTGTATGAATTGACGTTTTGATTATAATAGCAACCTATATTTATAAGGGATAACTATGTGTATAGTGTAGATTTTCATTTTTAATAACAGTTCATTTTGACATAATTTCTTTCTATTAACTGTCGTTTGTGGTGGATAAGCAGAGAGTACCGGGCGTCCCAAAGTACACTATCTTCCCATACATCTCTCGCCTCTTCCACTTACACTATTTTCATCATTTCAAATAGAATAGAACGAAACGGAACGAAATAAAATTATAATGATATTATAATATTTAAATCGAAAAAATTAAAAAATCGAACCGACTTCAAACTTAAGAAAAGTGAGAAACAATACTTTTCTCCAAAGGGACTTTTTCAAGGAAATGCTATCAAAATACGGTGGAGGTTTTCTTTGGGTTATTAATTACATGATAGTCGCTTTTATGTAAAAAAAATTTTTTCATTTTTTTTAAGTTTGCGGTCGATTCATTGTTTTTCATTTTTTTAGTTCATGCTATTTACTGATATAGATATTTTTATATTACAGGTACCAAACACGAAAAATACTTTAAAAAAAACCGCGTGAAAGCCGTATTAAGGTGCGAACCTCCATCTTTTTAGTGTGTTAATATACCTAAAACATTCTCCTAAGTTTGACAAGTACTATGCTGAAAGCCGCATCAAAATTCAGTCGAACGCGAGTAATCGCGCACAAACATACATCCAAACATACAGCTGATACTGAGAATATCATTTTTTAAAGCCGGTTAAAAACGAAAATGTTCTTTGTTGAAGCTGTAAGATTTTAATTCTGAACCCCTTTGAATTCTATATTTTTAAAGCATTAAACACGCATTAAATTGTCTTTGAATTTAAAATTTCTAGTATAAAATCTTCCTTAATGTTTTCATCCTAGCTTTTTGAGAGCAAAATTACAATGGAGTGAAGCTTGGCATAATTAGTATTTCATAACCTTACAACGGAGCACACAACACTTTGTTCGTAAATATTGGCTTGTTTCAAAATAGTTAAGGTCAATTAACTGTTTCTACTTGCTTAGAACATTAAATGATCTGTTATTTGTAACTAGTTTCCCGCCAACGGCTTCGCCAACATAGTCACTAGGGAACTGTTTCTAAGAACAAATTGAATAGTAAACAATGAAACGTTTTGATTCCCTATACAAACGTCTACTCCCATTTTCGGCCCTTTATTTGCTATATTTGGGATAAAATAGCCAATGTTCACCGCATATGATGTAACTTACCTTAGGTAATTTTTTTGAAATCGGTCCAGTATTTTCGGAGCTTATTCATTGCAAACAAACGATCAAATCTTCCCTCTTTATAATATTAGTATAAATCTATATGTTGCTCTATTTGTAATTTTGTTGTCGTTGGCTTTGAATGCCAACTACTTAATTTGTTAAATACCAATTAGATATCCGTTCAAAAAACACTACCCCAATACTTGAGCTATTGTTTAGATTTAAACTATAGTACCTCTAGGGAGAGATAATAATAAATTAGTTTTATTAATATCAAGTGGCATCAGAGAATGGCCGTGCATAATAGAAATAAATCTTTAGTCAATCTGGTAAACATGACTGCACGTTAGGTTACCAATATATGGAAAATTTCTCCAGTTGATTTTAAACTCTATCTACAAAACATTAAGGTTTAAAATCAAGTCAAGAAATTTGACAGATTTGTATAACCTGGCGTGCAGTTGACTGTACACTAAAAATGCTAAGACGTCAATCAAAATATACATACATTGTTGTTAAAAAAATATTTATAATACGGATGATAGGATATTCATAATAAGTTCTTCAAATTCTTTATACTACAATCTTTTATTTTTTTTCCAATATCAAAATCGAATAAATTATCAATTAAGCGTGACTATATTTTACAAATTACCATCAATTTATTTTAAACGTAGTTTTAAAAATCAATGTTATTTACAAATACAGGTTTAATAAACGGAATGAATTAGTGATGCATATGTTATGGGGACTAAAATTAGGATTTTATTTTGATTTGGTTATGTTTTTTACGATTTGCATTTTATTGAGAATAGACTAGGTTGTGAATATACAAAGGTAGGTTATAGTCTTGGTAATGTATTAGTTGAAGCAATACGGTTGGATAATGTATATTATTGCCTTCCCAGTGGTTAATATGAATGATCTAGCGATCGAGCTAGATGGGTTTACGTCTTCCAATGTCTTTTTATTGTAATGCTAAAGAATGCAAACAAGCTGTATGCAACGAGAAATGCTTAACTATTCTTACTCAAAATATTAGAAGTTTGAATTGCAACTTTGTCGATTTTGAAGTTTTATTGGAGCGACTGGATATCTGCTGTGATGTTTTGGCTCTCACAGAGTCCACAAATCCCAATCCAGTCCAATTAGTGGTTACAAAAGTCACGACACGCAGAATAAGTCTTTTCAAAACTATGGTGTAATAGTTTATATCAAAGATTCTATTGACGTAAAAGTTGAAGAACCTAAGTTCAAAGACTTTAATTGCCTAGTTATAAAAATAGCAAATGATACAGCCATTCTGGCAATTTATCGTTCTCCTTCATATCATAATATAGAACCATTTGGCCAAGTTTGGCCTTACTACTTGATCAGTTAAATAGTTTTAAAAGTATAATTCTAATGGGTGACATTTTATCACAGAAAATACTACAAACTTACATGACCGGTAGCTTAATTTGACCGTGAACAAGTCGTAGTCTAGAGCGAGGGTTCATTGAAAGACTGAAGTTTCGTTTACCATTTATTTTGTTGTAACAGTCAAAAGCCTTATGTTTAAAATCACAAACATATATATAAATCCTCAATAAAATAATCATATCGCGATTCAAAATGGCAGTGCGACATCTGTTATGCAAAATTGGAATTAATGTATCTATGAATATTTATGTATTAATTATCTTATATTATTATCGTATATGTAATTCTATTTATTATTTATTATTAAGTAGGACATGAACATTCCGCCCACCAAGGACTATTGCCAAATGTCCTTAAATTAGGGTAATGGAAAACAAATTAACAAAATCAAATCGATTTATACGATATAACATTAATTACTGTTTTTAATCCCTTATTTTATTCTTATTATAATCTCTTATTTAATGTACAAAAGAACAGCAAATATATTATAACACCTAAACGAAGTATAAAAAAGAAACAAAAGTACATTCTTTTATGTAACAACAAAACGATAAAACATCTTATTAACTATAATTTAAGCTAATGGAAGCACACACACTTTCGATACAGGTCTTTTAATTAAGGAGTTCTTAGTGCGAATAGTAACAACTCGCGTTATTGTATCGGGACCGGGATGCTTCTATTCAATTCTACCTAACAACCATTTACCAGGCAGCAAAAAGTCCTCTTTTAGTAAAACTATACTTGTTAAAGTTGTCACAAAAAACTGATGTAAATAATTTTGCGACCATCGTAGCCGAAATCTTCTATTCTTTATCTGTATTATTGCCACTTCAAACAATATACATAAATTTAACAGGAAATCCCATACCAACCATTTTATTATGTCACATTTATTTCCTTTGTTCTTCAACCTTTTTTTAATTTCTACGGTGGATATGTAAGTTCTATAACTGTTCTTTATACATCTCCTATAAACTGCTGGTACATAAACCAACATTGTCGCATCGGACAAACTGTGAAACTGAACCTTCACATCATTAGCTTTTAAATTCAAACAACATGTGATTATGATGTATGCTAACGCTGCGACATTACTACGGTAAGTAAACCATTCTTTCAATAAATTGTTTAATATTGGATGATCCCAGTCAATACCTGCTAACGATAGCTTCTGAGTTATACATTTTGCTAATATAATAGAGAGAGTAAGCCAATCCATCGCATCAAGTAGCCTACTTATGTCAGAAATAACTTTTATATTTGTTACAGGTTCTATAGCTGCCGCAAGTTTGACGGAGTATTGAAAGACGTCAGCGCTAGAATCCAAGGTGAGTTCAAATATTTTAGTTATGGTATCTATTTTAATAATTAACTTTGTATTCGACATCTTTTGCCCTTCTATTATATTATAAATTAGTTCTGCACCATTACTCTTCCATTTTTGTAATTCGAAGCCCCCATTGGCTAATGTATTCTTAATTCCTTTATAAATTTCATAAGCTTGTTTTATATCTTCAACACGTGTCATCAAGTCGTCTATGTAGAAGTCATTTAATATAATTTGTTTTACTTTAGATTCCTTAGCTTTATCATAGGCGGTTTGATGCAGTACACGTACAGCCAAATATGGTGTACCAAAGGTTATCGTGACAAATTCTTGTTCTTCTATTTCTTTTTCAGGATTATCCCTCCAGAGTATACGCTGATACATCGTGTCTTCCCTATTCACCAGCACCTTTCGATACATTTTAATAATATCACCGACTAAACAAACAGGATGTCTTCTCCAGTGCATCAATATATGTCGAAGATCTGCTTGGAGAGTGGGACCTACCATCAGGTTATCATTTAATGAAGTGCCATTTATTCCTTTACAGGAAGCATCAAAGACTACGCGCACCTTCGTTGTTTCTTTATCTTCACGTATGACTGCGTGATGGGGTAAGTATACACCTTTATTTTTTTCTGTATCTGGTACTTGAAACATATGATTAAGATCTTTATACTCATGAATCACTTTAGTATACTCCAGTTTTAATTTGTTATTTTTTGATAATCTTTGTTCTAAATTTTTAAATCTGTTTTCAGCTATAAACCTCGAGTTACCATCTAAACAATCACGTGGTATTTCCTTAAATGGAAGTCGAACTATATAACGACCGTTTTTGTCGCGTTTTGTCGTTTCGACAAACAATTTTTCACACTTAATCTCTTCTTCCGTTAATATTTTTTCAGTTACATTTGGTTCAGCTTCAAGTTCCCAAAACTGTTTGAGAAGATCATCAGATTGTACACCTACGTGCATAGCAGTAACACAAGATAATAATTCTGAATTAACTGAAGAATCTGTCTCAACAATGCCCGAGAGAACCCAACCAAAAGCTGTATTCTGTGCTAAAAGATGACCACTTGCGCTCCGTTTTAATCCTATTTTGATGACTTCACTATAAACTTCGGCTCCTAATATGATGTCAATTTTATTCGGACGATGAAAATCCGGGTCAGCCAGATCGTCTATAGTCAAAGTTAACACTTCGGTGTGACTTGTTTTAACAGCTGGAAGAAGAGATGTGATCGCCTTCAAGACATATGCGTTAATTTTTATACAATAATTCGGATCTACTCGCGATTTTAACTTTATTGTTACTATATATTTCGATAATAAATGATGATTACCGCCTACACCAGTAATAGTGTGCTTAGATATTGTTTTCTTTAAACCCAAATACTGAGCCGTAGCCTCAGTAATAAAAGAACCTTGTGATCCTTGATCTAGTAGAGCTCGTATCACACGAAAACTACCATCTTTCGACTCAGCTTTGACTAAAGCAGTAGTCAACAAAACTGTATTTTTATTCTTATATCCTGTCGAAAGACATGAAACCACTGGTTGGTCATTAGACCCCTCCGCTACTACCGCGGTAACATTACTTTGTGATGATGAACCCTCCTCAACAGACTCAACAACACTGCTGGGATGTAGCAACGTGTGGTGACGTCGCTTACAAATATGACATTTGAAGTTCATTTTACACGCCTTGGCAGAATGGTTGCTATATAAACAAATAAAACATAATCCAGTGCTTCGAGCAAACTCACGACGAGTATCATTAGATTCAGAAGCAAACTTTTTACATAGGGAAATTTTATGATTAGACGAACAATATACACAAGAGACTTCCTTTTTCTCCTTTTGTATAACAAAAGACTGTGAACATCGTGATTTTTCTGAGTTAGGCTTATAATCTAAATTTTCCAGACCGCGAAATCGACCCACTAAGAACTCCGTGAATTGTGCAAATGTAGGTAAATCATCGGAACTGAATGACGATACATTCAATTCCCATGCTTTCCTAGTTTCTTTATCCAATTTTGCACTAATTATATGTATAATTAATATGTCCCAGGACGCGACATCAACATCTAGATTTTTAATCGATTCTAAACAATCGGTAGTCGTACTTACAAGCCCTTTAATATCAATTGCCGACTCCGAAGAAAAATTTTTTGATTCAACAATCTTCTTAAAATACCATTCGCTAAATATCTTTTATTGTTATACATGTCTTCTAATTTTTTCCAACTACTTCCATAATTATCTGCAGTTATATTAATATTTTTTAAAAGTTGTTGTGCTTCCCCTGTTAAATGTCCCTTTAGATAATATAATTTCTGTGCATCATCTAAACACTTATTTTTGTGTACTAGACCCAAAAATAAATCTCTAAACGTTTGCCATTCCATATATTGTCCCGAAAACATTGGTATTTTTATTTCAGGTAACTTAACACTACTTGTTTCCACTCTACTCTTATTTTCAGAAAGCAACTGTGAATTAGATGACATTTTTAGTTTTGAAATGAGTTCTTTTAATTCCGATTTAAATCCCAAATAAAATTCCTCGACTTCATCAAAAACACTATTTTTATAATAATCAGACAAACATAAATCTGCCCTTTTAATTTCAGTTATAATTTTAACATGTGTAGAGTAAAATAAACCCCATTGTTGCTCTACATTCTCTAATCTAGCTTCGATATAAGACAGTGTTAAACGTTCTTTAGGACTTTTCTTAAAATTAGACCTACTTTTTAATAACTTTGCTTTAATATCTTTCTGAATATTACTAAATACCTCCATCTTTCAATTCAAAATAAATTTAAATATAACTATTAATACAACTTATAAATAAAGTTAAAATTAAATTGTTCAATCTTCTATGTCTCGTCCAATACAAATATCTTCGAAATTTTTTCTAAGTCCACAGTCAAATCTTGAAAATTTTGCAAGTGTTTTAAGTTTTAACCCTGACCGAAATCGGGCGTAGGTTCCCCGTATAAACCACTTTTTGCCTAAAACTTTTACAAGACCCTAATCTAATCTTCTAAGCTTGAAATTCCCTAAGCTAAACTGCTCCTATTAATAGAGTTCAAAATGTACTCACAATTTCACCACTTGATCACTCACACAACAATACTCGTCACCGATGTTTTTCAAATAGCGCCCTCAGTTTGCGCTCCGCGGCTTCCACTCTGCTGGCTCCTCCCGCAAGTCGCTCCTCCAGCCTCCGCAGGCTGGTTCCACCACCGTGACGCCACCACTGACGTCGCTGTAGGGATGTTCTGAACAGCGATCCACTGTCCAGTATTGCTAACGCGGGTGGTAATCGACCACCTATGAAGACTACCAAAAATTACTTCAAGCCAATCCCGACTCTAAGGACCATGAACAAGTCGTAGTCTAAAGCGAGGGTTCATTGAAAGACTGAAGTTTCGTTTACCATTTATTTTGTTGTAACAGTCAAAAGCCTTATGTTAGAAATCACAAACATATATATAAATCCTCAATAAAATAATCATATCGCGATTCAAAATGGCAGTGCGACATCTGTTATGCAAAATTGGAATTAATGTATCTATGAATATTTATGTATTAATTATCTTATATTATTAACGCATATGTAATTCTATTTATTATTTATTATTATTGAATACATTTTTTATCTATTTATATTTTATTATTAAGTAGGACATGAACAGACCGCATGTCATTGATTACAACCAATGCACTAATTAATCACTCAACCTGCAAGCGGAACCTGTATTGATCATGTCCTAGTGAAATCAAAATTGGTAACAATCACCCTGGTTGTAAATATCTCTATTACCGATCACAGAACCATTATCCTCTGCCTTAAGAAGTCACTGAGATATGACTATACCATCTCAAAATAAAAAAAAGTTGAATTTGAAGCTATTCAGAGTGACTTGGTAAATATTGATTTCGAGCCAGTTTTTAGTAGTGATAATCCTAATATTGCCCTCATTACTTTGTTAAAGCAATAAAAACTGTAATAGATAAAAATACCAAAACACAAATCTGTCGAGAAGAAGGCGAATTATAAAGCCATGGATAACACTTGGTCTTCTCCGATGTATAAGTATGTAGGAACAGAGATAAATTTAATTTGAAATCTAGATCCAAATCACATAATTATAAAAAAAGTACTAGATACATAAACTTTTGTTGTAAAATCTTTAAGCAGGCTAAACGCGGTTACGAAAAGGAATTAATAAATAAAGCTAGAAATAATAAGAAAAAACTTCTATTCTATGTCTGGAGTCTATTAAAAAAGTGACAAATGTAACAAGAGAAAAAAATAATCCAATAACGAAGGTCCGTAACAGGTTAACACTTTGTGACTGCCCGAAAGAAGCATTAAATTTATTCAGAATGATTGCTAAAAATAGAATTGTATCTTGTATCTTGTTACTTACCATGTATCTTGTTTTAATTCAGTTCTCGATAGTTCAAAAAACTATATTTTAAAATGACATATTGAAGGTTTTTTCCTGGGATTTATTAATTTCAAAAGATAGTATTTTGAGAGTGTCGTTTTTCTAGTAGCCAGCATAAAATAATCACATAAAAGTCCTGGACCGTTATTCTTATATGATTTATCACTGCAAAGCATGTTAAATGTATCATTTTTTTTAAGTATACGATATGGGGTATGAAGCTTTCTTAATGAAGGACACTATATGAAAAAATATGAAAAGTTGTGTACTGCATGCTCAATATTGCCTATATTGCCTTATTGATGGGACTTTAATAGGCAGTCCTGTTGTAACAGTATGATTTAAGAAACATTTTATTGTAATGATATTCTGATTAAAGTCCCGTACCCAAAGGGTAAAAAACGGAACCCTATTACTAAGCCTTCGTTGTCCGTTTGTCTCTCCGTTTGTCACCAGGCTGTGGCTCATGAACCGTGATAATTAGCCGGTTGTTTTTTTTACAGATTACTAAAAACATAATAAAATTAATTTTAAGGGCAAATCCCATACAAGCAACGTGATTTTTTTTGCTTGTTCTCGGTACGGAACCCTCAGTACGCAAATGCAACTCGCAATTGACCGATTTTTGACAATGTCGTTTCTAATTAACCTATTTATTTTGGGCCAAATATAGGCACTGTTGCTGCACTACAAGTAATCTTTCGAGTTTTTGAGCTAGTGCTGATTGACATTTTGCTAAGCACATTTATCGTAACTTTCCTTGTTACTAAACGATTCTCAATAGTATCACAATAGCAGTTTTACTTGTCATTAGATATTTTTAGCACACAGTCTGGTTTTTAAGAACTCCTTGTGTCGAGTAAAGAATACATACATACTCCCTAGTCTGTTTTCTTTGGTTTCCAGCAGGCCTAACGCGTGAAGAAATTGGCTTTGATTTGATTGATATTGAAGTTTATCAAAATGAATTCAACGTTAAATTGCATTGGGTCAAACTCTATATATTAAACATTACATATGTAATTTAACATACATATTGAACATTAAATACAACCCAATGTCTATTAAATCAAAGCCAATTTTGTTACGTGGTAGCCGTAGTAGCTGTCTCTTTTCATTGACAATTCTTAGTACTGATTCAATCAATTATATTTCCGTTCGGCAAATCTTTTTCATAATAAAGCCCTATACTACTCTGGATAGTTTTCTTGGGTATATATACTGCCAATATCACCTTGAATAGGTGTTGTTTGTTACTAAACGCTTTCTTCATCATATTTTTTTTAGAAAAACAATAATATAATTACTACAGTCCTTTTACATATAAAAGTTATCAAATACATATAAAAAAGTTGTTAAACCATAATATATACGACATGAAATAGTAATAAAAAAATCAGCAGTGTATGTTTTTTTCTTTTCTCAAAAACATCGTAGTAAAATCCAAACTACTCATCCAATTAATTTGGTGTAAAAGATAATTTTTATTTTCATTGCATTTCTTTGACGATAAGTATATTTACTTTGATGGGGATTCAATATCACCTAAATAAAAGCCTAATGACGGATAAAAAACATCGATATACTTTTACAATTTTTTTTTGTGAAAAAAAAACAGCACGTAGGTATATGCGATCGCGGACTTGTTTGTAGATATTTAAAGCTCTTCAACTTTTCTTTAGAAGGCATTCGTATATCTCTTATAGTTTTCAACTTTCTTCAAACTTTCGCCTATAAAGGCATATATTAGTAGCTTCAGTAGGATAATAAACACCCTAGTAGGAATATAAATTTTAATCATTCGTAGACTTTAAATAAATCTTTGACCCAAAATGTACCAACCTAAATTCTACAAAGTAGGCAAAACATTTCATCGGCAAATTGTGTAGCTTATTACGGTAGCAGCTATCCAACAACAAAGTAAAAGGTACTTGAGTAGTAAATTTACCGACTTGTTAACTTTAAATTTCACAACTTTTACGGCAGCAGAACTGCGCTGCGAGACTTAGGCATCTTCATGATAAGTTTTTGATAAGATCAGATCGTAAGTTTTATTACGCCGTTTAAACTTACGCATACATGAAAATCGCTAACAATCAATATTAAAACTAAATTAATAAAACTTGGATTTATAAAAAAATCTCGATAGAAAATAATCAAAAAATTGGACCGATTCGAAAACTTATTTCACCTACGGGAAGCTACATCATATGTATGTGGTGGACATGGGCTATATTTTATCTCTAACAGCAAATAAAAGGATGAAAATGGAAGAGGAAGTGTGTATAGGCAATTAAAACGTTACCATAGTAACCATTGTTACTATTCAATTTGATATTGTGAATATAATCACAATGACAAAATGACGTGTTATAATATGAAACCTTATCCTACACAATTATATATATTGCGTACTTGCATGGTTAAGCAGTGTGGTTAACCAGTTCAATAAAGCTATTAACTTAGCTTTTATAATTGATATTGGTAGTGTATTCCACAAGTGTATGGCTTGAACTGTAAAAGATTTATCGTACAAGATCCAAAATCATGCATCAGTATACCTAAAATATCTAAAGTGAGTAAGTAGTTGCAATTCTGCTGGTAAAATGTATGTACCTAAACTTAATTCTGTCAAGCTAAGTGTGGAGTGAAATTAATGCCATTGTTTGTAAATTAGTGAAGAAAGTAAATATATCACAACAGACAAATCTGAGCGATTTTTTACGTGCATGCAATAAATATAAACTTGTATATATATGACGCGGGGTAGAAGGGTAGAAAGTGCTATTACGAAGCCCAAATACATCGTCCATATCGGAGGACAACCTTTAAAAAAACACTGCAGGCATGTATACCATTGTAGATTTATTCCATTTTATCAGTTTTCATACAAAAATATAACGAGATAAGTGGGATGTCGTCGGACGTCTTTACCCCTCGGCAATTGGAAACAGAATGCGTACCAAAATGGCGGCAACTTGCTTTACATTACTTTTGAGAGTTCTTACTTAATTCAAATACTTGTTTATTTATTAAAAGTTAGCTTTAATATTACATTTTATCAAGTTTACTTCTCTCGACTATAGATACGAGTGTAAGCAAAGCCAAGTTGAGACTTAGGTTCTTTACTGCGATTTCTTTATTAATATATTGCATCGTAATTTGGCTCGTCACTTAACGAGCAACAATCCAAATAGTCATTTAACCAGCAACTATTCCAATAGTCACTTAACCATCAACCATTACTATAGTCAACATCATTTATTCAGTCTAGGCTGCCACAAGCACTTGCGAATGTTTAAGGCTATGTCATCGGTTTGCAAATCTATGGTGGGAGTAAAGTTATTTTCCGTTGTAAAGGAATCACCCTAATAACCAACCCCAGGTCAGGGCCAAAGGGCCAGGTCTTGAAATTTGAGCCTGGATTGTGTATGGAGCCATCCCATTTGAATTCTATGCCCTCATATCAAAAGTGAAAGTGTATCGGAGAAGGTTTAACAGGCACGCCACCCGCATTTTGACTAACATTCCGAAGAGTCCATTCGGATAGAGAGTATACCCCTACCACCCGTCAAGCAGCAGGAACAGTGCATAGTGCATTCCCCACACGACACACAAATACACATGAAAGGTCATGCATAGCCTATTTTCCTATTTAATTCGATGCGATTTCATCCTTATGGAACTTTTATAATATGCTCTGTAAATAGGACATAAAAAAGCTGATGATGACGACTTAAGACACAATAACAGTTTACAAACCAAAACTTATATACTTACCCATAAACAAATCGAATCGCAATACCCATAGTGTACGACCACAGAAATATATCTAGTTAGAAGGAAATAGTGTACGTACTTCGCGTGCCAAAACGACGTTTAGACAGCTCCATTGCTCGCCGCGAGGCTCGGTCCACTTTCGATCGCAATCGGTGTTGGACGTCAGGTGTGAAATTTAAAATGACGCATCATCAGCCGGAAGACGTCCACTGCTGAACATAGGCCTCCCCCTTTGAACGCCACGATGGACGACATTGCGCCAGCTGCATCCAGTGGCCGCCCGCGACTCGGACGATGTCGTCCGTCCATCTAGTCGGGGGTCGACCCACGCTGCGTCTTCCGGTTCGTGGTCTCCACTCGAGAACCTTTCGTCCCCATCGGTTATCGGTTCGTCGAGCGATGTGGCCTGCCCACTGCCACTTCAGCTTACAAACTTTGCGAGCTATGTCGGTCACTCTAGTTCTTTGGCGAATATCCACGTTTCGGATCCTATCGCGCAAAGAAATCCCTAACATAGCTCTCTCCATGCCTCGCTGAGCGACTCTGAGCTTCTCTAAGAGGCCAGCAGTTAAGGACCACGTTTCAGTGCCATAGGTCATCACTGGCAACACACACTGGTTATACACCTTCGTCTTTAGGCACTGTGGTAATTTGGGCGTGAAGATATCGCGTAGCTTCCCGAACGCTGCCCAGCCGAGTTGGATTCTTCGAGCGACCTCTTTGTCGAAATTGGATCTACCTAACTGGATTGTCTGTCCAAGGTACACGTAGTGATCGACAACTTCGAGAGTATCAGTTCCAATGACCACCGGTACGGGTGCAACATGGACATTCGACATGATTTTCGTCTTGTTCATGTTCATTTTAAGACCCACCTGTTTGGAAACGATACTCAGGTCGCTGAGCATTGTACTGATGTGCTCCATTGATCTTGCCAAGATGACTATATCATCGGCGAAACGAAGGTGAGTGATGTATTCGCCATTGATGTTGATGCCGTATTCGTCCCATTCCAAGAGCTTGAAGACGTCCTCCAATGCATTCGTGAACAGTTTCGGAGAAATGACATCTCCCTGTCTCACGCCTCTGCGCAATTGGATTGGTTTCGTGCTCTCTTCCTGGTAGCGAATCGACATTGTGGCGTTGCTATACAAACGCTTCAACACTTCGACGTACCTGTAGTCGATTTGGCATCGCTGGAGGGACTGCAGTACTGCCCAGGTTTCGATTGAATCGAAGGCTTTCTCATAGTCCACAAACGCTAAGCAAAGTGGCAAATTATACTCCTCGGTCTTCTGTATAATCTGCCGCAGCGTATGTATGTGGTCTATGGTGCTAAAGCCTTTTCGGAAACCGGCTTGTTCGGGAGGCTGGAAGTCATCAAACCGGCGTTCGAGACGATTCGTAATAACCCTCGAAAACAGCTTATAAACGTGGCTCAGAAGCGAGATTGGTCTATAATTCTTCAACAAGGTCTTGTCACCTTTTTAGAAGAAGAGCACAACCACGCTTCTGTGCCACGCTTCTGGCGTCGTACCCTCGAGAATGACGTAATTGAACAATTTCTGGAGGACTAAGAGTACCGGTTTTCCACCCGCTCGCAAAAGTTCAGTAGTGATTCCGTCATCCCCCGGTGCCTTGTTCTTGAGCTGTTTGAGTGCCATTCTAATCTCGTACAGGCTGATGTCTGGGATATCCTCGATGTGATGTCGGGTCAGCTTTGCTCTGGTGTCCTGAGTATTGCTTGCCTGAAAATGCCTGAAAATGACGCGTTGTTCGATAATTAACTGCTCAAACACCACCAATATAGTTGGATCTTATAGTCGAGGTATTTCCTTCCATCGGTTAGTAACTATTAGTCTAGATATATCTATTTTGAATTAAAAATCATTTGTTTTGTTGCTCCGTAATATTTTTATCAAAACGATCATGTGTCCAGTAGTAACTTTCCATTGCGTCTTTAATTTGACAGTCCAAATTTGCTGTGCTTGTAAAACCATCGATGTATATTTCAAGGTCAATTTGTTGGAGGACAAATTATCATTTTTTCTGTCAAAAATGGAGAATAGTGCTGTACAATGCGATTTTTTTTCTCGATTAAAAAATATTGTTTTTGAAAGCAGAAGAAATAATTTATTTTTATATTGAATTGTACTGTAATTTTTGTTTTAGTTTTCCGTATGATCCTCATATTAAAAATAAATGGATTGAAGCAACAGGACTCTAAGGCAAATATAAGTAGTAGGTACTTACTGGATATGGAAACTTTAACAAACACCTATATAACATGGGTTAATCTGACAGTCCTCTGTGCAGGGCGTGCATGGAGACTGAGGAGACAAGTGCTCATGTGATACTAGAATGCAGGAGCCTATCAAGACAAAGGACTACATATCTAGGCAGCCCAAGGACACTAGTAGAGGCATGAGTTCGAGAACTTACGGGCTTCCTGGAGGAGCTGGGCTGGTAGGACTAATGCAACCCCGTGTCACGCAAAATAAGCACTGAGTGTCACATAACATAACAGTAGCGCTACCATGAGTTGCTATCGAAAAATCTCATTACATTACCGCAGTCGATAGCGAATAAACGCACTTCGAATAGTATTCGATAGAAGTTGTACCATGAGTCACATTTACATTTACTATACTCGCTAACGATAACTCGAACATTCGAATAGTTTTTGTTACGTGACCGTGTATTGCGCCTAACTTCACTCCAAATGAAACTGTCTCGTTCTAATTATGCTGGATAGAGTGAGAAAGGATGACTTTGAGCAAAAAACCGGCTATTTAGATCTTCAAATTTAAAAATTAGATAAAACCCTACTAATTTTAAGCGTCATTGATCATTCTCATAACGCGATTATTGAATTTATTCGGTTATTTCCGTGTTGTGACAAATCATTGAGTATTTATATTTCTTGACTGGCGGTTGTTTTGGTAAATTGTGCATAATACCTAAACATTAAATGCGGACTAGTGTATCACTAAAACAGTTATTGGTTGAATATATGGAAAGGAATGAACTTCAATACGTTTCTATTATATTATTTTATACCTAGAATATACTTTGTACAGTAAAATGTAGTCCTCCAGTTTTTTTAGATGAAATATTTGTTTAAGTGTTCAGATAAAGTTAAGGAATGCTGAGTGCTCTTTATTTGGTTAAGGTAAATTTTAGCGGGACTTTAATAATATAAAACATTGTTTTTTTGTAATTTATAAAACATAAAACTTTTAAAATAAACGCAGTTTATGAAATTTTTGAAATATAAACTAACTAATCCAATGATATCAGATCTAACCCCGTTACATTCATTTATTTATTTTTGTTGTAATCAGTATCACGTATCCCTTTTTAATGTTTTAACAGAAATGGTGACCTTAGTAAACCAAAACACTCCTTATTAAGCCCATATTATTTGATAAAATTATTCTCACTAATATTTCTCATATCCGCTTCAAATTTTCTCTGTTCTTGTCGTTTGTCTTCATATGCATCTTATGATAACATATTCCACGCAAGATAGTGCCTAGTTGACATTATTTGGGTTAATAATAACTGAAAATAATCTATTAAACAATACTCTAACAAGAGTAATAAGTTTTCACGCTACGTTTTGCAAGTGAGAGAGTTAACTTCAGCCGCTACGGTATTTCTCGATGACGTTTATCAAATTTGTAACTCATAGTACCGATGTTCTATGGGATAAGCTACGAAACGTAAAAAACGTTAGTCGCTAGCGATTGGCTTTCGATAGTTAAATTTACTATAGGACTCATACTAGCAATCTTTAGTTTCACAAGTGACCGCTAGGAGCGCTGTACAGTTCTCCATACAAATCATTTACGCAGTCACTAGCGAGTACGGTCATTGTAAACTCATGGTAACGCTACAGGACGTAAAAATTTGTAGCGTGTCGGGAGAGGGTAGCGGTTACTACAAACCCACAGAAAAATGCTGTTTTCTATTCTATCGCATAAAATCTTTTTTGCACCGATTCACTAAATTATATTCGTGACATATACATAATATTTATGCAAAATGTTACACGTTTGTCTCCGTCGATCGATATCGTTTTTTCAATCGATAAGAATTGGCCGTTTCAAATACAACATGTATTCGATGCAAGTGAAATTATGTCTTCCATCACTAAATTAAGATCGTGACGTCATGATACCTACACAAAAAGGGGCACGCTCGGTCTCCATATAAATCGACGAACATTTTCCTTCTAACTAGATTTATTTCTGTGTGTACGACATTCAAACAATATTATTAGTTAACCATAGTCAAAATATTTTACTAGTACGATAGTTGTTTACGGGATTGCTACCGTGTATCTTATATTTATTACTCCGTGATCATGGTGCTAACAGTACCAAAATATCAAGGACTCTATAAATATAAGATACATGGTAGCAATCTCATTGATAACTCATAGATGTAGGTACCGAAGATATCGAGAATTGAAGAAATACAATAATAATAATAATAATATAATCTTTATTGCACACATACAGACAGGAAAACAGAAAGAAATTACACAGTAAAACAATACAAAGTACACAAAAGGCGGCCTTATTGCTAAACAGCAATCTCTTCCAGGCAACCTATGGAAGAGAATAAAAAAAGGAAAGGGAAAATATGAGGTATTGGGTGCAGTGGTCAGAAGGATATGATAAGATATATCTTTGCATATTAAAAAAAAAATAAAAATAAATAGTGTGTAAATAGTCTAAAATATTTAATAAATAATAAATCTCTAACATAGAGAAAGGAAATAGCTTTCAACTCGATCGCTGAAAGAATTAAGTGAGCGAGTGTGCCTGACATCCTCCGGGAGAGAATTCCATAAACGCACAGCATGTACAGAAAAGGAATAGGAGAAGAAATCGGAACTATGACGCGGGATGTCCAAAGTGAGGTTGGATGAGGATCGCAAGGAACTCAGTGACGAAGAAGAACGAAAAGAGAAACATTGTTTGAGATAGTGTGGAGAGGAAGGTAGGAAAAGTATAGAATATAGTAACTTTAAAGTGTGTAAGTCCCTGCGCCGGCGAATAGGGAGCCAAGATAATCTGGAACGAAAATTCGACACATGGTCTTTACGAAGGTTGAAAATGAATCGGATACAAATGTTCTGCAGACGCTCCAATTTGTTGAGAAGTTCCTCTGATAGATCCGTGTAGCAAACATCAGCGTAGTCTATGATCGGTAACAATAACGAATGAGCTAAAGAGACTTTAGTACTAGTAGGCAAATAGTTGCGTAGTCTATTAAGTGAATAGTACGTGGCAAATACCTTTTTTCTAACGGCCTCCACTTGCGGCTTCCAGGAAAGATTTTGATCGAAGATGACGCCAAGGTTTCTTACAGTTTTTCAATCGGGAATTACAATATCGTTAAAAATTACTGAAGGTAGTAACTCAGGAATAACCCTAGAAGTGAAATGAGAACTGCCAATTAGAATCACTTGAGTTTTAGAGGGGTTCACAGTAAGACCGTATGAATCACTCCATTTACTAATGCGAGACAGGTCAGAGTTTATTACTGAGACTGCCTCTGATAAGTGCGAAAAAGGCGCTTGAGTATAAATTTGAAGGTCATCTGCATATAGGTGATAGGAACAAGAAAACTACACAACGGCTACGCGTAAGGTGTGTTAATTTCTACAATGGATTTTGACCACAATGTGTTAATTTCTGCAATGGATTTTGACCTCTACAATTGAAATGTTAAGGTTTAAAATCGAGTGGAGGAATTTGACCGTTTTATCTAGTCTTACGTGCACTGGACTGTAATAGTAGCTTTTCCGTAGTAACAGTTCTTACTATATTTCTAATATAATAGAACGTGAATGTTTAAGACAGTATAAAATTAAGTGACATTACAATTAAAATTTAATTAAAAAGCATTATTTAGATTAAATTATTAATAAACATTGTAATATAAATTTTGAGTTTCAATTTTACTAAATAGACAAAAACGATAAGATAATTTTAGGATAAATGTTTTAATTTATATCGCCCGATGATGATATCACAAGAAGTTCAAACTCATTTCAATGTTAAAATCCATCAAGGTCACCTTTTTCTTAGAAACGTATCTCATTCCACTCATTAGACGTATCAATTCATCAGCAAACTACGTAGAATTGCTTTAACTTCAGGAATTAACATTTACACAGATTTATATGTTTAACTCTTCACAAACTCAATTGCGACAGTATTCGTCGTAAAGATTCGAAAACAGAAATGCAGTGATATGATACGTGTACATATGACTTAAAAGCCTTGTGGGTTTGTTAATACACAGTATTAATGGACCGAGGTTTCTCTATATTTTTTTTTTGTTTCTACTTTGATCTTAAATGTCAGTTTTGATTATTCTTTCTTCCTGGGAACAGGATGAACAGTGGTCGATTAATACTTATAAAATGGCTAGTGTATTATGAATAATAATTAATTAATTGTACGTTGACTATAGCAAATTCAAGCCAGTATACCCATTATACAATTGAAATACAGAAACGATAATGTATAATGGAACAAATGGGAGATATCTCCCTACCTACATTAAGATATCGGAGACGATCAAACGTTATGTACTTGCGAATAATTTCTATAAGAGCCACAATTTCTGCCAGTGTCACGCCATTGTGAATAGAGAACAAATATGCTCCAGTAATTGACGGTTTCAAGGGTTACAGCTCATTGTGGTGGTGCCTATCTATTTTATAGTAACAAAGCCAAGTCCATGGACGAATTGATCGATTAGAATAGTCTTCTAGATGAGTCATGTCTTTAATAAAAACCGGACAAGTGTGAGTCGGATTCACGCACGAAGGTTTCCGTACCGAAAACGAGCAAAAAATCACGTTTGTTGTTTGTTGTATATTATATGTATTTGTTGTTACAGCGACCTGTGAAAATCTCAAATCTCAACTGTCTAACTAACACTGTTCATATGACACAACCTGGTGACAGAAGGACAGACAGACAGACAGCGAACTCTTAGTAATAGGATTCCCGTTTTACCCTTTTGGAATGGAATCCTAAAAGTACGTGCTTATTATTCTTCAATAATCTACCTAACGAACAAATAAATCAAAATAAGTAATTATCCTTATTGATTATTGTCTTGGCAGTTGGTAACATGCTCTGAAGGGGCAATGAACTTTTGATCGGACCGGCGGGTGCAGACGTCACATTTCACCCACTTGAAATTTCTCATCGAGAAAAGGATCAGATGGGTGCACTTATAATGGATAGCTAACTTATTATAGTATTTTATAAATTTTATTCGTTTCATTGTATGGATTTAGAAAAATATTTCAAAAAATCGCTATACTCAGATGCCCGAAAAGAGATGTTATACTATAACCTTTCAAATTCAGACGATTGCTCTAATCGTTGTGCTTTGTAGTTTTGTCGTGAACCCTCATTTACTCCCTATTTTCTAAGCAATTTCTTGTTAAATTATATAAAAAAAAATACGTAGCTTATATTTTCCTATTGTTTGATTCACGGAATAAATGGAATTTCCTTTTATTTTAACCAGGCATAATACATACTTATATTAGACATAACCTTAATTTTACATTAAAAATATTGCTGATGTTTTTTTGTCTTACTAAAAAATTTATGAGCATTAAAATGACATCGATGAATCACCTGATATTTTTTCATTTGGAGACAAATGATTGAATATATATAATCTACAATACGTTACAATTTACATCCAAAACGTTAAATGATTTTGTAGTTTAATAGGAATTGCAGTTCAACTTCGACTATATGGAATAAATGTCCTTTATAAATACTGTTCGTGGGAATCCATTTCAATAGCATATTTACATCTGCGTGCGGCATGCAGAGGAATTTTGTTACTCGCGTTCATTAGTCGGTCATTGTTTCACCGAGGAGATAGATGAACGCGCGGTCGCACGCACACCGCGTGCTGACCCCATCGATCAATGTAAATGAGCCGCAATTAGAGATGGGAAAAGTGTTTTCGCCCGGCGGGCAGATATTGATAAAACCCAGGTATTTTGGGAATAAATCTTATTTGCCCGATAGGAGGGCATAAAAATTATGTTGTTTAAGAAAAGATTTTTAATAAATAAGGAACTATAGGAATTGAATTATTTAAAAGAAATGAATATTTTAGTATAGATTATCATGACGTAAATAAACTCGTAACCTATCTATATAAAAGCGAAAGGTCACTCACTCATCACTAAATCTCAGAAACTACAAGTGCTAGGAGTTTTTGGGGTGTTCATTAAGATGGGATTTTACGAAATTCGATCCCTAAGAGAGTAAATTAGGGGATGAAAAGCTTTATGGAATTATCTCATTTCTGGACTTAAAACTAGATCACGCGGGTGAAGCCGATGGCGGATCTATATTTAAAAAAGAACTTGTTGTGATTAATTGACTTATTCATCATAGCCAAACATAAACTGTTGAAGTTGGACCCATGATCTTTGGTCAGAATTTTATTATTTTGTGTAGTTTGTGTGTCGTTTACACTAAGAGAGGAATTTTGGAAATTCATTCCTTAGGGGATGAAATAAGGATTGAAAATTTATATGGAAATCAGTCAGTTTTAAAGTTAGAAATATGGAAAAAAGAATTAAGGTTACTAATAAAAAATGAGTTAACAGCTACTTCACCGTTTAAAGAAATTTTACTATAAGAGGGATGAACAAAGTGTTGTAAGTTTGGATGAAGTCCGTCAATATTGAAATTAGAAACATGAAACTTTACTTTTAAGCTACTGATTAAAAATTCATAAATATCTTATCAGTGATTGTGGAATATCCTCCCTTAAGTTCTGTGTTTGCCAACATGAAGAATAACGAAGGAAATCTAGTTTTTTTTTTAAACCTACTGAAAATGAGAATTGATATCCTATTATTTTTATTAATTGCTATTGGTAGACATGTATTTTATTTTAATGACGGTTTTAGTTATTTTAAGGCTTATTTTACAACCAACGAGAATGTTGCTGTGTGTGAAATAAAACAAATTATTTAGATTAATAATAATTATATATGCTTTATTATATACTACACAGCAAATAACAATTTACGTAATATTGTGCAGGAAATTAAAAACGTCTATTTGACCTTAGATAGAAATTATTCATCCATTAATAATAATCTGTGGACTTCCATGTGAAATTTCAACCCTTCAAGAGAGATGTTTTCACAATCACTAAAATGAGTATTTAAACATTTTTATATGTAATCAGAAAATAAAAATAATGTTTCTAACTTTCAAAAATTTTAAATAATAGAACCCACTGCAATAGCATTTTCTTGAATAAGTCGCTTTTGAGATAAGTATTAATTTTCACTTTTTTAAAGTTTGAAGTCGGTTCTATTTTTTTTAAGTTTTTATTTCATGCTTTTATTCGAATTCGAATCGAATTGAGTCGAATTGATCTAAGCATCGTCTATACTTGGCACGTGTAAGTCTGTTTTATAAATATTTATTGAGAAAATTTTATAAATTCTCCCGCTGCCGCAATGACGTGCACTTTCTCATTTTTTTTTAGTTTATTCAGACTTATTTCGTCTCGCCATCAATTTTATATTAATATGTAATTTGGTTTATGAACGGAAGCCATATAAGATGATAACTCCATACATAATCCAACAATCATAGATGGAATATAATGGATACCACTTTACCGCTTTTGTCTACCTTAGTATTGAGATTTATTTTCGAAACATTTCTTTTTATATATAGAAAGAAGTAAGAGGATTTATCTTCCCTTTAATCTTCGTATAATGATTTCTACCAACTTTTGCAACGTACGAAGATGCAAAAGAAAATAAATGAAAAAAAAAAATTCAAAGAAAATTAATTAGAAATTGTGTTGCATTTCTAGCTATAAAATGTGGAGTCATTACAAAATACACTCAGAAATTTATTAAAGCTATATCAATTTTAGAGACAGTAGAAGCATTTTCAGTAGCTGCTGCAGCATGATGTGAAATAAAGGGTTGTTCTTATCAAGGTTTTAAATTACTAAATTGATTGGATAAATATTATCTTGTATACCTCCGACTCTAATGGCTAGTGGTATTTTTAGTGAAGTATCCTACATTTATATTAATCTTCATATTTTTTCAAGTAGCGATTTTAAGAATTTTGATTCTAGACAGATATCATTGTGATAAGATAACATTCTTCAAAATTAGGTAATAGATTTAACTTATTTAATTTTGTTTATTTATAAATATGGTCGTACTTTTTTACACGTTTTGCATTTTTGATGTAATATTAGATGTTGATGTATGTATTGAGCTATATAAAGTGCTTCAGGTTCGTATGAAATTCGTTGATGCCGAAGCCGGTAATGAAATGGGTGTTCAAAAAATTATTATCTCGAGTTTATACGTAATTCAGGAGGCACTTTAAGACGTTGGTTTTAACTAAGATTTGAATGGGGATGATGCCTGGGTAAACAAAAAATCTAATTAAAATATTTTAGATACTTATTTGTTTTTTTACATAAATTTAACAAGAAATAGCTATAAAGTTGAGGAGTAGGGGTTCGCTACGTTAAAACTTTGTAGAAATATACAAAGGTGTGACGTTATTACTACATTTCAACTTAATGTATAACCTTTATTCATTGATTACGCAAAAAATAAAACTAATCACCAATCCTATTATACGAATCAATCGATCAATTTATTAGGTACAAAGGTGTGACGTTATTACTACATTTCAACTTAATGTATAACCTTTATTCATTGATTACGCAAAAAATAAAACTAATCATCAATCCTATTATACGAATCAATCGATCAATTTATGCTCAGTTTAAATGTTAGTTCCGAACATGAAAGCAATTACAATCGGTAAGTTAGAACATTTTTATAATTATATTTATTAAATTGTTAATATATTTCATGTGACAACAAAACTGTTAAGTTTTGTTCAATTGAGGCTTCGATCAAAGTTGAGGTGAAGAATGGTGAGGTGAAAAAAATAGAAAAAAAATTGCACCATTGTCGCTACCCCATTGGGATATAAAGACCCGATATAATGAAAAAAGAAGCTAACGGATGCTCGAAAAGCTATTACGTAAAGTTCCGTATAATGGACTTCTCGACTTCCATTAAAGAATACTAGTAAAGATAAAATACTACTTCGGCGAGTATACAGTGTTTATTATCGTATCACTCGATCTGTGATCTCATTTATAAGTTTTGTTTTGTATACAAAAGTAACAATATATGATTACTGTAGGATAGCACTTTATTTTATAGCAATTGATTGAATGTCATAACGTGCTTTAAAAGATGAAAATTGGAAAATTAAACTGGCTTGTGAAGTAGGCTGCGATTAAACTAATAGGCTGAATTTGTATTTTATTGATAAGTTAAACGCTGTATTAATCGAAGCCTATAATATATAAGATATATCTGCTGTTAATGGAATATCATTACATCATATGCGTCTAATTGAATACGTAATGTTATAATATATGAATTGAAACGTTATTATGATTACAAATAGACTGTTTGATAAGATGTATATTTTAGAAAAGTTAGAGAATTCAAAGTAACACCAAGTTATATTGGAATTCAGGCTTCAATCTCAATTTTCAGCGGTATAAAATAAGTCAGTTTTGAAGCTCAGATCATAATAATCAAAAAAATTAGAACAGCTTTGCTATTCTGTAAAAAATAGTTGACCGATTTTCAAAATTATTTATTTAGTTGCATTTTACAGTTCTTCAATTTGTGGTTTAGTCTACTTTTTTTAAATAAACAATAACTTTTTCACTTATATTAAACTATTAAAACGTACCTTTAATAATAGGGGTTAAAGTATAAAACTGCCGATTTATACTGAAATTTAATATTGTTTAATTTATAACTAATTTATTTAATCAATATAATTAACATTATTATCTATACATTACCGCCATCTTATAGGAAAGTCAGCATTTGTAATATTATATTATGCCTTTGCGATAGAACTTTATTGCACAAACAGTGTGAAAGCATTTTGTATTGCCTCCTGGGAAGAAAACTTCTTGTCACGTATATATTTATCCAACTCACAAAAAAAATGGTAGTCCGTTGGAGCAAGGTCTGGCGAATACAGAGGATGACGAATGGTTTCTAACTGCAGTTCCGGGTCAAAACGGTTTCTCGTGCTGTATGAGGTCTCGCGTTGTCATGGAGTAATAATGGTGAAGATCTATTCATGAGTCGGGGCTGTTTTACATTGTTCGAAGTTCGGCACAATAGACATCTGACGTTATTCTTGACCAGATCGGAGAAAACTATAGTCCCTCAAAGGCCGGCAGATTGCTTGTAGCCCCTCTGGTGTTGCAGGTGTCCATGGGCGACGGTAATCACTTACCATCAGGTGATCCGTCTGCTCGTCTGCCGCCTATCCCATAAAAAAAGTGAATAACACCATGCTGAGATCACCAAGCAGTTACCATTACCTTTTAATTGGTAAGTTTTGCTTTAGGACACTGTTATGGCATTTGACCTGGGGTTAGCCACAACAGTGTCCTATTTTTCATTAACGGTTATCATAAAGAATCCACTTTTCATGACATGTCACAATTCGATCCAATATTCCTTAATTTTTGTACCGATTCAACAAGACAAAACAAGTTTCAACACGCGTTTCTTTCTGCAGATCAGTCAAATTATGAGGCAACCCTTTTTCATATTTTTTTTATTTTATTGATTTGACGTAAACGAATCAATATTGTGGGTAAGGTAACGTTAAACCATGACGCTAATTCTTGGGTAGTTTGAATAGAATCGGCTTCCACCATCTCTCTTAATTCATCGTTATTCACCTGTGTGGGCTGTCTTCCTCGTAGCTCGTTTGCGTTTATTATCAGACCCCTCTTCAAACGCAACACTGATATTGCGGACTGTTTCTGCTGCGTTACTTCCGCGTCGGAACTCGTATTCAAAAATCACTCGAAATTTCGCAATATCCATTTTTCTTGTCTAAGTTGAATAACAAAGCAATTGAAAGTCGATATTCAAAATGATTCACATTATTTAAAAGAAGAACATCATAGAAACCATGTGAAAAAAGTTTCTTTCGAAAACTTCAAACCATGAAGATTCTATGTAAATTCAAGAAAACTATTACAATAAAACGGCAGTTTCATACTTTAACCCCTAATACGTTTACGATTTTTCGTACGAGTTCAAGTTTGGGTGGGACTTTCGGTAGGCCGAATTTCGATAGGCACAACCAAGCATGCTTTTTGGCTTTTTGCCTTATGGGATGGCGCCGAGCTAAAAAACCCAATCCTTATTGTGAAATAAGGATAAGTCTGAACAGGGGTTTCACTACGGGCTCTGATATGTCACTCTGATAATTCTTGGTTTTCACCTTTACACTTTATTGGCAGAAATGGAGCGGAGTGACACCTTTATAAGAAACTCCCCACCATACCATCACACTAGCCGGATGATGAGTGCGCGAGACATTCCGTGCAGACGCTGGGACATTCTTGCTACTTTTAGCGTAGACTTTATTGTTTTAACGGTTAAACTTTTCTTCTACAGTAAAAATTTACAGCAATAATCGAAACGCAACCATCATAGAAACGCTTTTGATGATCGATCGTTGTAAATTAGTGCAAATGCCCCCAAGCCTTAGTATAATACGGCACCATGCGGAAGAAGCTGCCAATGGTAAGTTAGTTGGCATTATAAAATTATAAGCAGTTAATAAACTGTACACATGATTTATTGGTAACACAAATAACAAACCTAAATTATGTAACATATTATATAGTTATGGATATATTAAAAATATTGACTATTAATTACCTACGTAAAATTAAATTCTAATTTATTACTTATTACAGTATATAGGTACCTACTAATTTAATCATTGTGATGTAGATATCTTAATTTGTATAGTGTGTATTAATTTGCTCTATTTTAAACTAGCTACTGCACGCGACTTCATCCGCGTGGTAGGTAGGTATAGTTATTTTGGGCAGCATTTCTAAGAAGGACATTTATTTATCTCTGTCTCCTATTTATTGAGTAACGACTCTAAATGAAGTCAGGACCAACGGTATAATATGCCTTCCGAATCACGGAGTAGTTCGAGATTTTAATTTTTGGTCACCCATCCCGTAATTGACCCTTGCGAAAGTTGCTTATTAATAACATTCGTGGGCCGTGGCACTTATCCACTACGCCACCGAGCTACTCATCAGTATTGCAAAGCGCAAAGTTCTTACTAAGTTATATTTGAAACCTAAACCTTGACCTTGTGATATAAAAGTATATGTACTTAATACCATCTAGTATAGTACAATATATAGTTTGTATTTTCTTTCATATTTAAAACGATTTATACTTAGATATTTTCAAAAATATTTATTTAAATGTTATTTTTGTTATCAATTATGTACTCAACTACCAATTTTTATTACTTTCCTAGAGTCTTTCTTTAACTACCCAAATACCAACTTTCATAGATTTAGGTTAAAAAAAAACGAAATTTCATACATACGTCTTAATGTCTTAATCCTTTTTGACCCCCTTCGGGTAGAATTTCCAAAAATCCGTTCTTAGTACATCTCAATGTAATAAGACGACACCCCAAATTTCAAGTCCTTACGACCAGTGGTTTAGGCTGTACGTTGTCTGTCAGTCAGTATGTCAAGATTTTTATATATGATACACATGATTACTACATATCTACGCTTTAAGCTGTAATGAAGTAAGAGATTGATTCCTTGAGTTTACTAAAAAATAATTGATACAAACCTTGTTAAATCTGTATTATTATTTATTTTTCCGCGCCATTTAAGATGAAGCTTCATGCAGGGTAAAAAAATTTTCATGATCGGATCAGTATTTCAGAAGATTTCACCCTAGAAACAAACACAGTAAGAAACTTTACTTCAATATTTATCTTATCTGTTTTAGTATTTATAGGATAGAAGGCCCGGTTTTGGACACTGCCCCTTTTTTAGGCATTTGGAACTTCTAAACGTTCTAAATAAGGCTTAGGCAAATATCTTACTTTAAAGTGAATGGTTTTTAAAATTTTGCATTAAAGCAAAACTGCGTTAACAGGTAACACTGATAATGGCCAAAACTGGATCATAATTTTAAAATGACATCGTGTACAATATGTAGGTACATCATATGTAAAAATTTAAAATACCTATCTATAATGGCTCATCAGGTAGACAGAGAGACAAACGTCCATCGGATCTAAGTAACAGAGTCCCGTTTTTATCGTTTGGGTAAGGAAACTACTACCGACAGGAAAAATAATGAAAATGTTAAGATTCTATTTAAGACGAAACGTCACGGAGCTCTTTCTGGTTTTGTACGCAGTAATTCCATATTCCTTAAACATCAAAACACCATATTTACTCATTGCCTAAAAATTCAGAAAATATTGATTCTCATTCTTCTTTCTTCTCTGTACTCGGCGAAGTTGCTGGAACCGAAGAATTTGATATTGATGTTTGTACACTCGTCATAGAAATGTTTGTAGAGCGTGCCTGCGATGACAACGTCGTACCATTACTTGTTTGGTTTGATATTATTAGCCCTGCAATATTAGTTCACGTTAAATCAAAGAATTTAGTGTGAAATAGTTAAGAATTTATATTATTTTTGATATACTAGGTTTAAAATAAAAAATCGGTCATGTGATGGTTTTTCTTATGGAAGCACATTTGTGCTTCCATAAGAAAAACCATCACACCATCACATCAAACCAAACCATCACCATATAAATATATTGTCCAATAGATTGATTAACGATCTATTTAGGATTATTACATTTAAACAAATGTGTCCGTACCAAGTTTTAGTCTGATGTAATTGTAAATCCTTTTTGGTTTAAAAACCAGAATGATGAAAATCCATAATCCCTGGAGGTGGTTCCATATATTCATTATTGTCATTATAAACGATGTACTATCATAGGGCTGCGCCGTAAGGACGGAAATGAACTCTATGAACCAGCCACCACCCATCACCACCCAGAGCTTTCCAGTCAACAGCAAACTGTAATCAGAAATAAAAATTCAGGCCTAACAATACAATAACTTCGTTTATTGTAGATTATAAAAGTTTAACAAAAAATTAAGTCATAAGTCTGAATATATACTTGAATAATAAGAATGTATAATAATATCTCAGAAACTACAAGTGCTTGGAGTTTCAAATTTTGCATGCGGGTTATTTTAGGACGTAGCTGCTCACTAAGATGGGATTTTACAAAATCCCTAAAGAGGTAAATTGGAGGATTAAATTTTTTATGGAATTAAATAATTTTTGGACTTAATACTAGATCAAGCGGATATAGCTGCTGGCGGAATGCTAGTACATTATAAAATATTTTGAAATATAAAAATGGAGTGGGGTGATAAAAAAAACCGCATAAAGTAGGTGTGGAACCAAATACAAACAGGTATGGATTAAAATCAAATGTTGATGTATCGGTCTATTGATAGGCACAATGTAACCTCTACTGTTTATCACAGAAAAAGATTGGTCGTCCACGTAGTGTTCGCACGAAAAAGGAGATCAAAGTAGTAAAGGAAAGAATTCGAAGGAATCCTGTCTGAAATCAAAAATCTTTTGCTTTCGGGTTTCTCGAGAGATGAAGATAGCACCAAGAACGATGTCGCGTAATGTTAAAAGATTACTTAGGACTTGCAGCCTATAAAAGAGGCTCCGGTCACTAAAGAGATAATTTAAAATCAAAACAACTACCTAAGCTCACAATACCTTCATAATGCAATGGCGTAAAGGTAAAGGATGCAAATTTTATAAGTTTGTATAATATAGTTACAAATTATAATTTAAATTAAAATTTGAAAACGTGGTGTGTTACTTACTTTTCCTTATAGTTCTCATAACGATGTATGATGCTATCTTTTTCGGAACCAGCATGCAGTCGCTGTGCTACTGATTTGACTCGGACACAGTGCACTACTGTCAACAACCACAGCACCAAGTTCACACCAGTTATCAAACCCATTGGAATAACGAATAAAACGTAATGGGGCCAATCAGCCTTGCTGTTTAATCCTAAAAACAATATTTGCACATAATTATCAATATTCTTAATGAAAAATACTTAAGAAATCCACTTTATCCCTGGTACTATGAGATGGGATTCGAACTTTTTTCGCAAACCAAACGACCAGTGACAAAGTGACTTTTTAAGCATTTTTCATTAAGTAAATATTTTTCAGTATAGCATTGTGAATGCAATATTGATCAAATATCACAATCTTCAAGTAAAAATGTAAGCCTGCAATATTTTAATTGTTTCTCAAGGCAAAATTTTTCGCCAATTAGTGGCTGAGCTATCAACTGATTGCCCGGCCATAGTACAAATGTTTTGGTCGTCCGATAACTTTTTTTTAATCATTAATTAAGTCTAGGATGTTACAAGCACTTGTGAAAGGCGAAACTCCAAACTCTCGGTTTGTAAACTTAGGCAGGAGATATTATACCTAGAAGAATCGGCAAGAAACTCGGCCGTCTATAAACCCCTTTACGGAGGGTAATACTGGAAGGTATTAAAACAGGCCGCTAAGAAAAGTATGCGGTGAAAATTATTGAGAACGGTTTGGGAACTAATAGATGTAAAAGTAAAGTCTTTTTTTTATAAAAAAGTGTTTTTTTCTGTCGTGCCAGAAATTATTGTGAAAATTGTTCAATGATTTATTAGAATGTTTGTTGCTGCCTTACTCAACAATAACCACAATTGAATAAGAAATGCTCATGAAATTTTAAATACAAATAATTAATCTTATATTAGTTTATTACTTGCACCAAACCAGCAGCGTCCTTTGCCCATTTCCGCATCGAGAATCGGCGACAATGGATAAATATCCAGTAGAAATGTGGTCAAAGTGAAACAGACAGACATTCCCCACGCATACAAAGAGTACTTAATAAACTTAATCCATGAGCTCCTGTTCATACTGCGCTGTACTGACTGCATATGACTGCAATTACAATTACGAAGTTAGTGACAATTACGGGTTCACAAACAAAATTAAACAAAATAGCTTCATTCAATATTTTTTGTAACCGTAAATCATCTTAATAGATGATTTACGGTTACAAAAATATCTGAGATAAAGACGATCCGACATCGGTACTTATAATACTGTATACGAAGGTTAATGACCGGTATACTACAGTTCCTCTACGTAATATTATTATTCGAACATAAAATTTTAAAATCATTATTTATCTTTGTGAACTTGTTCTATTATTATTATATTATTTGTTCTATTGTTTATATTATTTATTATATTATTACTTATAAATTCCGTATCATCAAGGCGTTTTGAAACGGTAACTGACATCTGTTAATAGTACCCACATTTTTTCTGCTACTCGTCCACCAAAGCTGTCAGTTGTCGTTCATAGTTAAAGATATGCTTCAAACTTCCTAAAAATTGGTAAAGTTTGAAAATTCCTGAGTCTCTCCTATTTGTATCAACTTATGTCAGTACAAGATTTTTTTATGTTCTTTGGGTACATTAATAAAATTCACAATTAACAAAATACATTTTCAAATACATTACAAACCACTAAGTTTTATTATTCATGCCAAAATTCGCTATTAAAGCTGTGATTTTATTCGCACATATACTTGTATCTACTACGATAGATTTGAATAGCTTAGCAAAAAAATAGGCAAACTCACCTCATCTTCCACCATATGTCGAAGCACAAAACATTGACCCACATGAAGGCTGACATGAACCCAAAATAAATGCAATATCCTGTACAAAATCACGAAGAAAATCTCGTATAAAAATTAAAATTAGTTAAATATAATCTTTAAAAATTGCTAATGCTCCTGGCCGCTATTTTAATTGAGTCTCAGACAATTGTCAAAAGTTTGTTCTTATTTTATTGTATTTGTATTCAAGTAACTGTATTTATATTGAAGTATACTTCTATAATTGATTAGAGAGAGCCGTTAAGTCAAAACTCCTTCATAATAGATATCAATTGTTATTTCTTACCCATCGCCGTACAAACATTGATGTCTGGTATGAATCCGTATTGCGCACGAGCAAGACCCAAATAACCCAGCAGCAAAGAGCTAATATAGCTGATCAAATTGAAGCCATGTAGGTTCCGAAACTCTGATATAGAGCAGTGCACCACTAATGTTATTATTAAAAACATCACCGATATCGATAATAGCTGAAAGACAAAGTTAAATAACAATAACTATTCGAATATAAATTAAAGACCTGTGAGTCGTTTACTGCGCTCGCGAGTTTAATCCGCAGCAACAGCAAAAAATGCGTTTTTGAGTTTTTCATATCGTCTGAAAGCCCAAACCCTAACACCTAATTTTTTTTACGACTTACGACTACGACTACGATGTTTCTTACATTACGTTTTTTCGTTAATTTTAAAAGAAAGCGGCCACATTAATACATCTTAGTTAATTAACATACCTAATACCAAAACTGTGGAATATGCAGTTATTATACCAAAAACGATTTAACAAAAAACCAAGGTGCAGTATTAGGGCTTAAAAATTATAATGGCTATAATTAATTTATTTATCATGTTTCCAACCTGAAATTAATGAATTATTTTAGTATTCTAACTTTTTTACACTTAGCGCTCAATTTTAAATAGTGATTTATTAAATTTACATAACATTCAAACGTCACGCGCGTTTTTCTCGGTTTCTTGTTTTTGATATAAGTGCAGTTTAGGCTCTGGACGGCAGTATAAGTAGTAGCTTGATGTCACAGTGGATAAGCGCCGCGGATCGCGATCGTTGTTCTTAAGCAACTTTCGTAAGTGTCGGTTACGGAATAGCTGACCAAAAAATTATTATCTCGAGCTACTCTGTGCTTCGGAATGCGCGTTAAGCCGAGGTCCCGACTCCATTTGCAGTCGTTAATATCCTCCAATCCGCATGTCGTTAATACCATCCTCCTCCCTAACCATCCAAGAGGGAGGCTTGAGCCCCTGCAGTGGGGACGTAAAAGGGCTGATAATGTGTCGTTTAAGCATTTACTTTTTTTGTAATAGCCTTCATTAAAATTAGTAGCTCGATGGAAAAGAAGTTAACGAGTTCGGTCTACAATACGGTAGTTAGAAAGCAACTTTCGCAAGCGCTGTTCAAACGATGGATGACCAGAAAATCATCTCCTCTATGCTTTGAAAAGGACGTTAATCTGTTGGTTCCGAGTATACCTGCAGTCGTTAATATGCACCAATTCGTTCTGGTATATTCTCCGTATTCGATTCAATCCGGGTTAAGAGTGTGAACGTTGACTGGAATATATGTCTTAGACATAGGATTGTTCATCAGACGGCACCCCCAATACCTTATTAGAATTACCAATAGAAGAAATATATGATTAAATCCTAGTGATAGAACCTGTTTGCATAAAATTTCGGTGCGTGGTGTTATTTTGAAAAGGAATTCTCACTACATGACTATTAAGGTGTATAAGAGTATACCATCAGATATAAAGAAACTTCCTACAAATCGGTTTACACCGTTATTACGGTACTGGCTAATTAATACTTTTGAAATAACTTTGCCAATGGGATGATTTTAATCAGATTTACATTTGGATATTATTTTAAACGAATTGCAATATTCTTAATTCTGTCATATATAAAGTGATAATGATTTTTATTTTTATTTGAATAACTAGTATTTTTAAAGCAGAGTCTCAGCTATACAACCTTATTTCACAGCGAAATATTCCTTGCTTTTAAACGGATATTTTTTACACCATCACTTAAGAAAACTACAAGCAAATTTGATAAGTCATATGATCAATACCAAAATACACATATAATATATAATATAAAGTTTGTAAATATTAAATTTAATAACAACTATTTTAAAATTTCCAACTAACTTACTCGATTAAATTTGAATTTGTATTCGTTATTATTTAACTAAGCTTTTGTATTCAGTTATTTTACATTATCTGCTTGAGTACTTACCGTAAATATTAATTTTGAATGATTAGCAGGTACAATAAGAATGCATGTAGAAGCTGCTACTTCAATTTTTCCATTACACTCAAATGTATCTAAGCAATATTCACTAGTCAGTCCATGATATAATTGAAGCGACCCGTTCATATCGAGGGAATGCCGATCCGTTATCAATGAGGAGTTTAAGATTATTTTCCTAGCCCGGTTATCGTGACATTTGAAGCCTGTCTGGATACCCATCACATCTATAAATAGATATTGTAAAATTCTATGTTAATAAATTTTTTAACATAGTAACTTTTGCGATCATAACACTCTTAAAAAAACATTGTTATGAACGACTATTTGCGTATTTAATTTATAGATTGTATTAATACTTAGCCATGTAACCACATGGCTTTTATCAGACACGTTCACGGAGCAAAGGAGACGAAACGTTAAATATTAATTACATACAATAACATATTTCCTGATAGAGTAGAGTTCAAAATGAAATAGATTTTATAATCATAGACAAAACATAGACCTTCACAAACACAAGTATAATGAGAAGTCTAAAATTTAACACTAACCATTTCATAACGCGTTACGTTATCAATTTCGAGCAAAAACAAGCAAAAAGTCACGTTTGTTTTATAGGGGTCACTTAATATTTATTGAACATTTATTTTTTTCTGGATTTGATTATTTGTTCTTGAAGCAGCAACAGAAATACATCATCTGTGAATTTTAAATTCCATCTGTCTTCCTTTCAGAGTTATTGATTAGCACCGCGGCCCGTGATCGTAGTCGTAAAGCAACTTTCACAAGGGTCGGTCACGGGATGGGTGACCAAAAAAATATTATCTCGAGCTACTCCGTGCTTCGGAAGGCACGTTAAGCCGTTGGTCCTGGCTGCATTTGCAGTCGTTAATACCCTCCAATCCGCATTGGGCCAGCGTGGAGGGTCATGGCCCATCCTCCTTAACCATCCATAAGGAAGGCCTGAGCCCCTGCAGTGGGGACGAAAAAGGGCTGATGATGAGATACAGCCTGGTGACAGACAGACAGCAATGTCTTAGTAATAGGGTTCCTGTTTTACCCTTAATAACTAGCATAACAAAAACTTGGCATCCATGACTAAAAATAATTAATGTGATTTTTGTCACTAAATACTAATTTAGTAAAGTAGCTCGATGGCGTAGTGGACAAGCGTCGCGCTCCGTGATCATTATTAGTAAGCAACTCTCACATGGGTGGTTTGGGTGGTTGACCAAAAAAATATTTTCTCGAGCTACTCTTTGTGTGCAGTTATTAATACCCTCCTATTCACATTTGGCCAGCGTGGAGGGTTACGGCCCATTCTTCTCAACTATCCATACGGACTACATAAATAAATGAAAGTGTAAAAATAATGTAATTTTTATGTTTTGTCATACCTATATATAAGTATTTATTTATTATGAATGAATGAAAAGCCCTTTGAGATAACACAATTTTAGCATTTTTTTCTTGAACTTATACTATGAAAGAATATTGTTGCAATAGTTTATAATTGTAGGTCAGGAGAAGTACCATATTAATTTTTATCCCGAAAATTAAGAGCCTATAAGTGTCGAAATAAGCATTTTTGCACTATTAATTCCCGTACCTTTTTTCATATTAATGACTAAGTTCCAATTTTAATGTCGACTCGATATCTCTACGCATTCTCAAAATAAAGGGTTTTGACAGTCACACAGACGGACAACAAATTTTTCCTATAAGTGAATACGTTTTTCCTTTTGAGGAGCCCTAAAATTTTGAGATCCTTACTCAATATTTGAAAATAAAAAAAGAATAAGATGTCTTCGTAATTTAGATTTCATCATAAAAATAAAAAAGGTATAATAATCACCTCCAATATCACCTCTCTCGCTTTTTAAAGGTTCTATGTACGATGATAGATTAAATAAAAATCTATCATCATAATTCCGTTTACAAGCCCTTCTTACTTTACCACATCCTGATACGTGGTTTCCCATGTGACAACACTTTTTCAAACAATAAGCACCAAAATCACTGCAGCTCATGGTACAGACCCTTGCAACAAGTTGCCGGCTCATATAATCCTGGTCTACACACCAAGTCTTCCACGTCATGTTATGCTCATCGCCTACAGTTTCTTTAATAATTCCAAGGACACTACCAATTAAACTAAATCTAAAAACACCTTCTTTTATTTCTACAGAATACTCCTCGTCCCCACAATCTAGCTCATTTTCAATTACGAAAATGTCAGATGTATTTTGTTTTAATTCACTAATCAGCCACTCTTCTTTGAACTCTTGATCTTTTCTACAGAAATGATATTCACTATCATAAACTTGCCCCCTCGCACAACATTTGTTGATATTTTGTATTTTTAATTCAGTTTGAGACGTGAGTTCCAATCCATCACATTTCAAAATTGTAATACTTGGTGAATTTATATGTGTAACCGTACCATTATTGATTTCTGTTATAAGTCTATCATAACAAACACCACTACCCGTAAATAAACTGAAGTTTCCTTTTTCCAATTCGCCAGCAATCAAGTTGCATTCTATAGGTATACCATCATCTACAATTACAGATCTGTTCACCTCAAGATCTGAGTACTGGCTAACTTCTTTGTACGCACTTAAATGACGATCGTAGTCAATACATTCATATTTGTCCGGTGAATTCTCATCCGAACTTGACACTTTTATAAGACTTTGATTTTTTGGACAACATTTCCGAAAAACTTTTGAGTTATGAACACCAACAATTAAACATGTATACAATTTTATTATAACCCATGCCTCACAGAGTTTAAAATTTTGATAAAAATTTGATATTTAAAGCTTTGTTTACTGATTGCCGTCAAAACAGGTAGTGGACGATCACAAAATATGAATTATAAATAACTAACCGATAGAATGAACCAAAACTGGCTTTCGTGACCTTGAGGCAAAAATAGAATTTGTAGTGTTAACAAGAGCTTTGCCCGTAGATGAAAGAATTTTTTAAACTGGTTCAGTAATTTTGGAGCTATCCAGAGCAAAACATAACAAACATACAAACAAACAATGAAATCTTTCCCCTATAAGATATTGATACGAGTACAAACTATCGACAGCTGTCTCATCCTTTGTATTGTGTTTGTGTTTTCATAGAAGTATTTTTAAATTTATCACTTTATTATAAAATATATAGCCCACGCGAAAATGTTGATAACACAAATTCTGATTTACTCCCACGTGGTCTGAGAGTACTATGTGCACACTGACCTCTAATACTGGTATTAGGCTAATCTTAATTAAAAATCTGCCAGGAAGCATCTATCTTTATATCAACATCTGTGGCTTATCAACGTCCCGACTTCTTGGCATAGATCTGTCCAAAAGATGGAACTAATAATGGAAAATCTAACGGTGTTATTATATTATAACGCGTATGTTTTCATAGAATAGTCCAGTTGCTCTTCTTTCCATTATAAGGGCGCAGTAGAATCGACACGCTTTGTAATAAAAACAAATAAATGTTTTATTTGAAATAATAGTCCTTTTATTGAAGACTTATTTTACGCCTGATCCTCATATCAACTTGATGCTTGCTTGCTTTCTTAAATCGATAACAATGGTAATTCTAATAATTATGATTTATTTTGAAATAACGAATGCCTCCAGTTTGGCTGCTGATACAATCGGGTCATGGTGGGCTCCATTTGTTGGTCGACTGTCGGCTCATATATTATTAATATGGCGGTTGTCAGTTAGACTGGCTTACCATTATGCCATTACGATAGGGTTGCCATTCATCCCGATACGTCGGGACATGTCACCGTTATTAACAGTGGTATCCCGACGTCCCGACAAGCTATAAAATATCCCGACAAACATAATCGAGTGCGCCGCACAGGACGCGCAGGCCCCGCAAACTGCACGCAGCCTTGCAGTACACGACTGGACTGTCCGTCCGGATCGAAAATTTTGTTTTTTTACTTTATTTAGCATTCACAATGCTATTTTTCAAAAGGAATGATGTTAATTAATTGTTATGTTATCCTCCATAATTAATAAATGAATATAAATAATTCCAAATGGTTTTGTTTTAAAGAACTCCCGCGCACTAACGAACGCAGCAAATACAAAAAAAAAGTAAATGTCTCGACGGGGCCTTGAGGAATTATGGCAACCCTACATTAGGGACCTTATTTCCACTCAGTATATCGGCTCCCTTGAAGCCCTGTAGCGATCTACGTTGGGTGGAGGACCAGTTGAGTTATTGTGTAGTTCCCCGGTTGCTGTGTATGTCATTTCGCTTTTGTACTATGTTTGTCCTTGGCCTCCATGCTGTCTACAACCCTACTGTGAACAATGAATGTGTGCCTGATCATACACCATACTGAATCATGCTAGTTACATTGGATGTAAATGTAACGTCTATAATTAATTTTATTATAAGTTAATGCTGAGTTGACTCCTCCGAACTCCTTACCATTTCTTTCTTTGGTTAAGGGACCGGGATGATGGGTCTCAAGCTGAGGACGTGATCGGGGCCTGAAAGCACCATCAACACAAATAATGTGTATATATTTTCACAACATTGGATTTAATTATATATTTTCTTTCTAACCTTAGTCCTAATACTTTATTCCTTCCATCCTTTCATTTGACCTTTATTAAATATTTCTTTCTATGTTACATACAACATTTCTATTATAATGTATTTAACCAGTGTTATTATGCTCAAGTATCAATACTTTTTCTTACTAAAATCCTATAGTTCTATAAGTATAGAATATGAAGTCACAAGGTACTTAGTAACTTACTAGTTTTAGATTAATCGTATTTATTTAATGGGTAGGTAATTCTTTTACATGCTCTCAATAACATATTCTCTTACTGCTAACAATCGCCTACAAAAAAGAACCAGGGCTACTACACATAACACAACGTGGGTCCTATTAGACGATCACTGCCATTACAAATATCCTTATTAGAATGTCTTATCAGACCACACATATTATTTAAAAAAATATTTTATAAGGGAGGAGGGGGAACCGGTACACTGGGATAGACAGGCCGATGAATTTCAGTACTCAGTTGAAATCACACCGATGCAAGAACCTGTAACAAAAAGAGAAATCAGTGAAAACGGTGGGCGGTAAAATTTTGTGATTAAAGAAATAAGTTTTAAGACAAGACAAGTAGTAGAGGACCACGAAAAATATGTAAGATAGCTAATTTTATTTTGGATATCCTTTTGTTTGGAAGGACAAATTTTATTTTTTGCTTGGTGGGCGGTATGTTAAGCTTCATTGGTTGGTTACCTGTTACCTATTACCTATAGGTTCTCTATGACTAAAATATCTATAATGAAAAATAAATTAAGATTTGATGTTGTCAAAAATATTATTAAAAATAATATACAAACACTTGTTTAAATTAATGATTTTATTTAACCCTTTTTGTCATGTAAATGTATGTGATGTAATTTAAATTTAAATTTTATAAAATCGAATTATTAGGTTTTCACAAAACAAAATACGCTTTTCATCAGGCATCTCCTAAATTATTTAGAAAACATATTATCTAAATACAATATTTCAGCAAAAACATCTAAAAAATTAAAAAAGGAGGATTATTCAAGGTGTATGTTTATTGTTTTCTTCTTGAATGGTGACCCAATTTCTATGAAACTAGCTCTTTCCCCGCGACTTCGCCTATGTAAATAATAGCCTGTCCTCCGCGTATTATGTAGCTTCCCGTAGATGAAAGACTTTTATAAATCGGATCAATAGTTTCGGACCAATTCCAATGCAAATAAACAAAATCTCCTTTTCTAAGACTTTCTCATTTTTTTATAGTTTACGTTATTTAAAAGATATTTAATATTTTTAGTGTTAACTATTATATAAAACGATAAATATATCTAAAAAGTATGAAATAAAAACTTTTTTCAAAAAAAATTGAACCTTATTCATAATACAAAAGGCTTAAAAAATCCACTTGGTCCCTGGCACCCTGAGATGGGAATCGAACCTACGACCTTTCGCAATCCGGGCGACTGCTCTAACAAGTGAGCTTCCCAGAACCTAACAAGACTGACGAATCTTTCAAGCACTTGTTACTTCTAGCTACTCCAGAACGTATTCTCATCAATGTTCAGGCATATACCCAAACAGCCGAAAGAATGCAAATGCAAAATTAATAAAAATAGAACCTGTTTCAAATTTCAAAAAGTATTAGAAAGGGGAGCGTGGATTGGTTCTAACAGGGGTAAGTAGTAAAAAGCATTTACGACCTACAAAAGAAGAATATTCATTTGATTTTCAATCCAGCCTAGTATTTAATACTCAATGTCTCATATGAGCTTGGTCATTAGCCCGCCTTATAGTACATGAAGCGGTGTTGTCTAGGCATTCCGATAAAGTCAGGCAACGCACATTTTTAGGTTTATGTATACGTAATTGATTAGCATAGACTTCAAATTGTTTAGCAGTTGTTGATTTATACAAATATATTTAGCTTAAGATTGATCATAATTATTTGTTATTTTACATCAAGTAAGAGATTTGTTTATAAAGATATTTCAATAAACCTCGCTGTGGGGTATGTTGTAACACTTTTAAGGGGCTTGTTGTAACTTGTTTACGTAAGACTGATTTCATATTTTATCTACGTCAATCAAAAGATTTGATTACTTAAGAAATTGAGATTTTGTTATCATAAATAGCTGTAATCCTAAAGTTCCTTTTAAATTTAAGCAAAAATAAATATAATTGTTATTTTTTAATATTCTTCTCTTAGATTAAGAATAAACCTAAAAAGATTAAGTTCATTATAACGCACCTAAGGTTTATAATACTAAATACGCTTAAATAGTTAAAACTATAAATAGTTGTACGCCTAAAATACCTTAATAGATTAAGTAAACGAAGAACACGTTATTTGTATTTTTTTATATTATTCTTTTAGATTAAACATGAAAATTAATAATTTACATCTGTGTGGACGTGTCTGAAGTTTTTGTCTATCATCAGTATCACAATTTGTCCCTAGCCCGTTACAACTAGCTCCAATCATGGGGTAAATTGTAACATTCGACAGCTTTTCTTCAAATCCATTTTTACAAAAAATCTTTGAAAAAGGTTTTATTAATAATCTATAGTTGAATAGTCGTTAATTAGTATAAAAATGCTAGATTTGCGTTGCTATGGTAATATTTTGAGTCCCCTTAAAAACTTTCACTCCCATTTTCATCCCTTTAAGTTCTAGTTCTTTGGGATAAAATAAAACCTATTACCTTCCATAGGTCTTAAACTACCCAAATATAAATTTTCATCGATTTAGGTCCAAAAACAAAGAAGTTTCATACAAAAGTTTTCATCCTTTTTAACCCCCTTAGGGGTGGAATTTACAAAAAATCATTCTTGATAAACCTCTACATAATAAAACGAACTCACCCTCCAAATTTCAAGCCTTTACGACCAGCGGTTTATGCTGTGCGTTGTCTGTTAATCAGAATGTCAGGACTTATATATGTATAGATAAATGATACTAAAATGTCTGCTAATGGAACACAAGATAACTACATATCTACCGTGTTAAGCTATAATAAAAGTAAGAGATTGATTCCTAGAGTCTAAAACCTTAATGTCGCTTATCTTATAGAATTGATACAAACTTTGTTAAATATATAATACTAGTTAATTTTCCGCGACTTTCAAGGTGAAGCCTCACGTAGGTGAATGAATTTTCATTATCGGATCAGTATTTTCGAAGATTTCCTAGAGATCCCTAGAAACAAACAAAGTTACATACTTAACTTCAACATTTAACTCATTCTGAGGACAGAAGACCCGCCGGACACTGCCCCCTTTTTAGCTATTTGGAACTTCAAAGCGTTCTAAATAATGCATGAAAAGCAAATATCTTACTTTAAAGTGAACGGTTTTTTAAATTTTTATATTAAAGCGAAACTGCATTAACAGCTACACTTGATATGGCCAAAACTGGGTCATAATTTGTTAAGACATAATTGAATTAAAAGAAATGCGATATTTTCTTCATGCGTATGTAATTCTCCATTTTCACAACACTTTATAACATATGTCTAAAAAGAGAGTATATATACAATGACTGCAATGACTATACTGGCCGCAACATGCCCCCCGCCTTGCGGAGATTGGTTAAACTGTGATTATCAATCAATCACTCAGTGGAAGGGGACATATTTTGGAGAATGCACGGCGTATTGTGCTGGTAGAAGTTTTGATGGTGGCCACTCTTGCGATACCATCTTGACCTGGGAAAACTTCGACAATCCGACCCAGACTCCACTTCAAAGGTGTCTGGCTGATTATCATCCTTTATTAAGACGAGGGTATTCTCCTTTAAAACATCATTTCCCTTTTGCCACTCAAGTCGTGCTTGTAGTTCGGAAATATATTCTTTCGACCACCGCGTCCAAAAGTTCTGACGTATTTGCTCCACTCGTTGATAACGGTCCAACCGGGACATTGGAATGTCGACGAGGTTCCCGCAGACGGGTGCCGTGAGTGGACGGCCAACCAAAAAATGACCAGGGCTTAGTGGTAAAAAATCAAGCGGATCCGTAGAGAACGGTGTAAGCGGTCGTGAATTTAGTATAGCTTCAATCTCCGTCAAAATTGTGTTGAACTCCTCGAAAGTTAAATGAGCACTGCCGATTACACGCCGCAAATGATGTTTGCAACTTTTCACACCGGCCTCCCACAGACCTCCAAAATGACTGGCATAAGGAGGGTTAAATGTTAATTTTATACCTTGTGATGTGCGTATTCTTTAATACTATCCGAAAAATTTTGTAGAAAAGTTTAAAATCATTCATTAAACCTACAAAATTCTTTCCGTTATTGGAAAATATTTCTCTAGGCTTTCCGCGACGTGAAATAAATCGCTTAAGAGCTAATAAATATGAATTTGATGAGAGGTCACTGACTAGTTGCAAATGAACTGCGCGTGTCGTAAAACATATAAATAAGCATATGTACGCTTTAACTGTCTTTGCGCCTCGACCTCGATGGTTCAATATGAGCACTGGTCCCGCATAGTCAACGCCACAGGACATGAACGGGCCCGGACTCTAACCTTGATTGTGATAAGTTGCCCATAATGGGTGGAACAACTTTAGCTCGAAATCGTAAACAGATTGTGCAATTATGATAAGTAGTTTTAGCTAAATTTCTTCCTCCTATAGGCCACCACATCTCTCGAATAGAATATAACAATAGCTGCGGCGCTGCATGTATGAGCTGCCTATGTCTATAGCGAAATAATAAAATAGAAAAAATATGCTTACTTGAAATTAAAATAGGGTGCTTTTAATCAAAATCAAATTCATCAGAATATTCAATACGTCCGTCTACTCAAATAAGTTTGTTTTCGTCAAAAAATAAATTTAGTTTTGCCAAGTAAGCTTGTTTGTTGCTAACGCAGCCATTGTTAAGAAATGAATTGTATACATCAAAGAATGACTCTCTTTGCACTAAGGTATTAAAATATTGTAAAGGTGAAATCTGTCAGGTATTGACCTTTTTGGTGAATCTATCATTGCAAACTGGACAGTTTCCTGATAGATTAAAACTATCTATTAATAAACCGTTGCATAAAAAAGAGGACAAATCTGATGTTCGTAATTACCGACCAATAGCGATATTACCAGTTCTCTCAAAAGTTTTTGAGAAAGTCATGCATAATCACCTTTCAACGTTTCTTGACAAATTCCAAGTCATTACAAAACACCAATATGGGTTTCAAAAGCATAAATCGACAACGCATGCTACTTTTGACCTTGTTAATGAGGTACTTCAAAATGTCAATGAAAAAAAATTCACAACAGTGTTATTTATAGATATGTCGAAAGCATTCGACCGTGTTCCACATGACAGACTGTTAGCTAAACTAGAGCGTAGTGGAATTAGGGGTCCAGCTCTCCATTGGATAAAGACTTATCTAACTGATAGATTTCAATATGTAGAAATTAATCAAATAAGCTTAAAAAAGATTGTTAAATACGAATCTAAAGTTAGGCTTAATAGACTTGGTGTTCCACAGGGGAGTGTCCTGGGCCCATTATTATTTATTTTATATCTAAACGATTTACCAGACATAATAAAACATAAAGTGATACTATTTGCTGATGACATTTCTATAATAATAACAACTGACAAAAACTCTTCTTTGGACCAACATAAAAATGACATAATTTGTACCTTAAAATCAATAAACGAATGGACATATAATAATAACTTAGAAATTAATCTATCAAAAACTAATTTAATGAATTTCAATAATTTTAAAACCCAATCGATTGACATAGCTTTTAACGGACAAATTCTTCAGAATGCAACAAGTGTTACATTTTTAGGACTAATAGTTACGCCAACATTGACCTGGAAAGAACAAATAGATAAAATATGCAATAAGGTAAATGGATTTGCTTATGCATTGTACAAATTAACCAAAGTTGCAAGCTTAAATACTGCCATTACGGCCTATTTTGCGTACGTAGAAACAGTTTTAAGGTACGGTTTAATCATTTGGGGTAATGGTACTGATGAAACAAGATTATTGATTGCTCAGAAACGCTGTGTTAGAGCTATATGCAATTTGACATCAGACATATCATGTAAACCTTATTTTATTTCTTTAAAAATATTACTAACACTGCCCTGTCTGTATATATTAGAAGTGGCGATGTTTGTGAAGCAAAACGAAAAATTCTTCGTGCGATCGAGTAATGTAACTGAAAGAAGTTTGAGAAACCCGAACAAAGTAGTACATACATCGATACCCAAAACAAAAAAATTGAAAAAAAATAGTCTCTTTATGTGTACAGCTGTCTTTAATAAAATACCCAATGATATAAAAGATTTGCCGGCTAATCGTTTTAAAATATTATTGCGTAGATGGCTGATTGAAAAAGCTTTTTACTCGATTGGTGAATTCCTTAATGAAGGATAGTTTATCAGTAATTAATTTGTAAGCATGATAGTCGATACAAAGTTTTATAAATAATTTTACATAATTGCATCTGACATACTTATGTTTACTAAACTAAATTCCTTGACATGTTCAATAAGTTTAATATTTCCATTTGACATCTTATACATTTTTTAATTTTTTTTTGTACAATTTGATAAAATTGACATGATTAATAACGTTTTGACACAATTGTAATATTTTGATTAAATACCATTATTGTTAAATTTGACACAATTTTATGTAATTATGAAATATTTTAAGTTTCATCAATTTTATTATTATTATTAGGTATTATTATTATTATTTTTTGCATACTGTTCAAGATGGCTAAATAGGTCAAAGCTCTTAAACTGAAATATCACAACTGTATATATAACCCTATTTATTGCAAATAAAGATATTATTATTATTATTATTATAATGATTCTTGCTGTGATAACCTGGCTAATATTAGAAGAGATTTGCTCAGTTCGTCATCACTTAGTGTACCCTTTATTTTGTTACCGCGATTACGTAAATTGTATATAAAACGTAGTACAAAAGCAAATGCCCGCTGCATGCGGTTGAACTGTGAAAATCTTGAAAATGAGAATATATGCGTAATTTTATCTTCTTGTATATTGAAATTGTGTGTGACGTCCAAATTAGTTTCTGGTAAATCTACAATTGGCAACTCCGTATTAAAAGATGAATGATGAAAATCAATATTTAGAAGGAATTCAGGCCCTCCCCACCATAATGAAGAGCTACTAGGACTCTCCAGGTGAGAACCTCGAGAAACTAAATCGGCTGGATTATCTTTTCCGTTTACATGACGCCACTCGTGTTTCTTTGTTATTTCTAATATTTCCGAAACACGATTTTGGACAAAAGTTTTAAGTTTAGCAGGTAACATGTGTATCCACCCTAACACTATAGTTGAATCCGTCCAGAAAATAACAGAACGAAATTGAGTACGTAAACTGTTAATAATCTGTAAATACAATCGAGCACCTAGCAACGCGCCGCATAATTCAAGCCTCGGGATCGTCATAGTAGGTTTGATGGATGCTACCCTACCTTTTGCACACAGTCCCGATTTGTTCGTCATTACATAATGCGGTACACGAATATATTTTAACGAATTCTAATTAGTCACAAATTTATTCCATATTTTTGAAATTTCGACTGGCACAGGTTCGTCCCAATTCAATTGTAATAACCAGCATTTTTGTAGCAATAGTTTACCGATAGTAATAACAGGGCTAAGTAATCCTAGTGGGTCATAAATTTGCGATGCATTTGATAATATCAACCGCCTCGAAACATTATTTGCGTTTTGTTCTAATTTTGTATGAAAACACAGTTCATCTTCGCGCGGATACCAACCCAGACCCAAAGTTTTATTTTGATAATTTTCACCTATCGGTAAATCAGTGATAGTTTGCGAATTATTGTGAAAGTCGTTTTCAAAATTATAAACCCATTTCCTTAAAGGAAAACTAGCTGAACTTAATATTCTCAATGTATTCTCACAAATTTCTAACAACTTATCCTTAGTAGGCGCAGAACATGTCATGTCATCGACATAAAAATTATATAATATTGTATATTTCACATCTGGGTCAGGAGACTCTTGCGCTAGTTGCTTAAGGCACCGACAGCTAAGAAAAGGCGCGGATGCTGTACCATAGGTGACAGTATTGAGTCTGTAAACACTTATTGGCTCTAAGGGATTATCGCGCCACAATATTAATTGTAAATCACGCTGCGATTCGTCAATCAACACTTGTTTATAAAACTTTTCAATATCCGCGCAAGTAACGTACTCGTATTCTCGGAAACGCAATAAGATTGCAATTAAATCACCTTGCATTGGTGGTCCGACCATTTGTAAGAAAGTCCAGTAGTAGTTGCGGCGCTGGCATCGAACACCACTCGCAATTTGGTTGTTGTAGCATTTTCGCGAAATACCCCGTGGTGAGGCATAAAATAGTGAATATCACTATATGACTCAATGCGATTCATGTGGCCTAAAGCTACGTACTCGTGTAATATCCTTCATTTTGTTCGCGATATTGTTTATGGAACCAGAAACTATCCAGCCTAACAGAGTATTTTTAAGAAAGGGACCCGCCGGTAACGTATTTTGCCCTCGGTCAACAAATCCCAAAACAAGTCTGCCCCAATTAGTAAGTCTATAGGTTGACTTTCGAAAAAATTAGGATCATCTAACATAATTTTATCGGGAATACTGAATAGTTTACTGGATACCGTGAAACAAGGTAATGTCGATGTTATTTTTGGCAATACCAAACAATTAATGCGTGAACTAAAGGTGCCGTCAATCGATTTAATTTCAAGATCACAAGCATGCGTACATTGTGTAACTACACTACTAACACCTCTTATTTGTTGTGTGGACTGTATTAATTGCGCGTTTAGTTTTTCACATAGCGACTTAGTCACAAAAGATCGTTCACTACCACTGTCCAAAAGTGCGCGTGCTTTATGTAATATTCCTGTATTATCAGGTATTAAGACTAAAGCAGTAGAGAAAAGAATCGAATGTGACGGAGTTATTTGCGAATTATCGATGATCCCGCGCGCGTTGTTTACTTGTATAGAGTAGTTTTGTGTTAGACGACTAGTAGACGCGTCATCGTTCCCTGTACAATGCTCTTTATTAGTAGAGAGGACGGCGACCGCCCGCGTGTGCATCGGAGTATCTACATTGCAAATCAATGAATTATGTTTTTTCTCACACTTTCTGCATGAACCATACCTACATTCGACTGCCAAATGACCAGATCGGAAGCAGTTCTCACACACTTTCTTAGATTTTATGAATTTAACCCTTTCTTCTAAATTATAATCAAGAAATTTTTGACATGAATATGAAGGATGTGGAGAGTTGCATAAAATACACAAACATTTGCGCATTAGATGCGTTTGGTATTTATTTTTTGTGTGAGTGCTGCCCTCGGTCTGCTCTGTTGTAATGTTACAATGAACGCGTTGTGGATACGGTTGTCTTTTATCCTGTCTATTATTAGACTTATGAGATACAAATAGCGTTTCTAACATATCTGCCTTATCACGGAGAAACTCTGAGGAGGCATCTTCATTCTTAAAAGAAACGTTTTTATACTGTTCCCACTCGCATTCAGTGGCTTGATCTAACTTGGACACAATCATAAAAATTATTATTGTGTCCCAGTATTCTGTAGGTTCACCGAGTTGTTTAAGTGCGCGTAAATTCTTTAAAGTAACATCTATAACCTTTCCTATTAGAGTTGACGACTCCTTTGAAACAGTTGGCATCGAAAATAAAGATTTTATGTGATTATGGATTAGTAATTTACTATTATTATAACGATTCAACAATAAATCCCATGCAACTGTGTAATTATCGGCTGAAAATTCTAAAGATTCAATGACTGAGCATCTCTTTTTAATGATGATTTTAAATAGTGAAATTTTTGTATGTGAGAAATCGATTTGGAAGAGTGCACCAAGGATATGAACGTATCACGAAATTCTAGCCAATGATCATATGAACCGTCGAATTCGGGTAATGCAATCGTTGGTGATTTTATTGATTGTGACGAACTTTCAGCACAGGGTACAATCAACTCATCGTTCATCATACACTGAGCCTTAGCTAAAATTCCATAATATTCTACTTCAAAACATTCGCGTGCTTCTATTTGTTCCTGCAACTTGATATCAGAAACCAACTCATCAATGTCATTTTGAATATTATGGAACTCTGTGAATAGCGTGTTCACACCCTGAATATGCAACTTCAGTTCAGACCGTTGTTCGGCACTTAGTACCTACGGTTCCTTCCAACGATAAAACATATTTTTTAAAACAAGTAAGCCTTCCTTTGACTACCCCACGCTTTCTATTGAGATCTTTTATCACCAAAGTATTTTTTGCATCACTAGTACTCCCTCTCGGTAGTCATTTTGAAGATATGTAGAAGGAGGTACTCACGATTTTACTGCAACTCAACTCTGTGCGATACGTGAAGTGGACAGGCACACCACTCACAAAGAAGTCCAACACTGAAATTAAAATGCGAAGTTACAATGTATTCGATATTTTGTTGCTGGCTCGTCTCACCATTGGCTATGCGGCTGCGATGCTGCTGGTGCTGTTGATGAGAATATCCGGCTTCGTTGGGATCAAATTATAAATAAAAATAACAATAATGACATAATTGAATTAAAAGAAATGCGATATTTTCTTCATGCGTATGTAATTCTCCATTTTCATAACATTTTATAACATATGTCTAAAAAGAGAGTATATATACAATGACTGCAATGACTTTACTGGCCGCAACATAATTTTATAATGGCCGAGACCCAATCATATGTAAAAATTTCAACTATAATGGCTCATCAAGTAGACAGACAGACGAATGTCCATCGGATCTAAGTAACACAGTCCCATTTTCATCGTTTGGGTAAGAAAACTATTACCGACAGTTTATAATTATACAGATTATACTTAGACAGATTATATTTATAATGAAAAGGTTAAGATTCTATTTAAGGTGCAACGTCATGGAGCTCTTTCTAGTTTTGTACGCAGTAATTCCATATTCCTTAAACATCAAAACAACATATTCACTTATTGCCTAAAAAATCAGACAATATTGATTCTCATTCTTCTTTCTTCTCTGTACTCAGCGAAGTTGCTGGAACCGCAGCATTTGATATTAATGTTTGTACACTCGTCATAGAAATGTTTGTAGAGCGTGCCTGCGATGATAACGACGTACCATTACATGTTTCGTTTGATATTTTTAGCCCTGCAACATTGGTTCACGTTAAATTAAAGCATTTAGTGTGAAATAAATAACCATCTTTTATATTTCAGATTTGTAAAGACAATTAGAAGACAAAATCAAGAGGCTAGTCAATCAGACAAATAAAAACACAAGATGATGAGTTCAAAGGCTATATGTAATAAATAACTCATTAAACCTTTTTATTATTTATTGATATAATAAGTTTAAAATAAAAAATCGACAAGTGGTGTCTATGATTTTTCCTATGTGATTGGAAGCACGTTTCTATTGTCCAATAGATAGATTAACGATCTGTTTGGGATTACTACATTTAAATCAGGTAATTCAAAAAATGAGTCCGTACCAAGTTTTCGTCTGATGTAATTGTAGATCCTTTTTGGTTTAAAAACCAAAATGATGAAAATCCACAATCCCTGGAGGTAGTTCAATATGTCCATTATTGTCATTATAAACGGTGTACTGCCATCGGGTTGCGTCACAAAAACGGAAATGAACTCGATGAACCAGCCACCACCCATTACAACCCACAGCTTTCCAGTCAACAGCAAACTGTAATCAGAAATAAAAACTTAGGTCTAACGATACAATAACTTCATTTATTTCAAATTACAAAAGTTTAACCAAAAATTTAGTTACAAGTCTAAATATGAGTGTAATATGACCACTATTAAATTACTTGGTCTGGCCATAAATACTGTTAGAATTAAAAATAAACAAAATGAAACTTTTGAATTTCGAATATGTTTTTGTTATATTGTTCTTTTTCTTTTATTTTCTTATTTTCACGCCAATATATATAAAAGCGAAAGATTACTCACTCATCACGAAATCTTAAAAACTACAAGTGCCAGGAGTTTCAAATTTTGCATGCGGTTTCTTTTTAGGACGTAGGTGCTTGCTGAGACGGGATTTTATGTAATTCAATCCCTATGGGGGTAAATTAGAGGATGAAAGTTTGCTTGAAATTTCGTTACTACAAGTGCCAGGAGTTTCAAATTTTGCATGTGGGTTCTTTCTACGACGTAGGTACTAACTAAAACGGAATTTTACGAAATTCGACTTCTAAATGGGTAAATTAGGGGCTGAATTTTTTTAAGGAATTTTCTAATTTCTGGATTAGTACATAATGAAGTATTTTGTAATATTAAAATGAAGAGCGGTGAAAAACAGAACCGCATTAAGTAGGTATGGGGCCAAACACAAACAGGTATGGATTTAAATCAAATGTTTATGTACCGGGCTTCTGATAGGCACAATGTAACCTCCGCTGTTTATGACAGAAAAAGATTAGCCGCCCACATAGTGTTCGCACGAAAAATGTGATCAAAGCAGTAAGGGAAAGAATTCGAAGAAACCCTTTACGAAAGCAAAAGATTTTTGCTTTCAGTTTTCTCGGGAGAAGAAGATTGCACCTACAACAATGACACGTATTTTAAAAGATGACTTAGGACTTGCAGCCTGTAAGAGAGGCACTTGTCACTTAAGAGATAACGTAAAAAAGAATAGGTAAAATCAAAACAACTACTTAAGCGGTACGCAAAAAAAGACACAGAAAAATTTCGTTTACAGATGAATAGAAACCAAAGCGTGGTGGTATCCCAAATTCGATGAGGTCATAACATATTGTTTATTAAATTTACATGGTAAGAAATAATTGAATAGGAAAGCTCATAACACCTACAAAACTTAATGCCATGGCGGAAAAGTAAAAAAGGTAAATTATGTAAGTTTCTTTATTATAGTTACAGATAGTATTTTAAATTGAAATTTGAAAAAGGTGTGTATCTTCTTACTTTTCCTTGTAGTTCTCATAACGACGTACGATGCTATCTTTTTCTAAACCAGCATGCAGCCGCTGTGCTACTGATTTGACTCGCACACAGTGCACTGCTGTCAACAACCACAGCACCAAGTTTACAACAGTTATCAAACCCATGGGAATAACGAATAAAACGTAATGGGGCCAATCAGCCTCGCTGTTTATTCCTAAAAACAATATTTGCAATTAATTTTCAATATTCTTAATGAAAAATACTTAAGAAATCCACTTTATCCCTGGTACTATGAGATGGGATTCGAACCCACGACCTTTCGCAAACCTTTTTTAAGCATTTTTCATTAAGAATATTTTTCAGTATAGCATTGTGATTGCAATATTGATCAAATATCACAATCTTCAAGTAAAAATGTAAGCCAGAAATATTTTAATTGTTTCTCAAGGCAAAATTTTTCGCCAATTAGTGGCTGAGCTATCAACTTATTGCCCGGCCATAGTACAAATGTTTTTTTGGCGGTCCGGTAACTTTTTTAATTCATTAATTCAGTCTAGGCTGTTACAAGCACTTGTGAAAGGTGAAACTCTACGCTCTCGGTTCGTAAATCTACGGCAGGAGATATTGTACCTAGAAGAACCAGCAAGAAGAAAGGCTGCTTGTTTCTCCCTGTTTTCAAAACAATATCGGCCATACCATAAACGTTTGGCTTTATGGCCGGGATATAACTGTACCATTGCACACTGCACAGCCTTGCTGGCCACTGTGAGGCAGCAACTAATTGGCCAAAAGTATTGGCCGCTTATAAACTCCTTTACGGAAGATAACACCGCAGGGTATTATTATAATAGGTCGCTAAGAAAAATATGCGTTGAAAATTTCTTCCTTAAATACCGAACTGAGAAATGTTTTGGAACTTACAAGATGTAGAAGTAAAATCATTTTTCTGTAAATCGTCTGCCGTTTGTAGTGCCAGAAATTAATGTGAAATTTTTTCAATCATTTATTGTAATGTTTGTAGCGGCCTTGCTCAACAATAACCACAATACAATAAGAAATGCTCATTTAATTAAATACAAATAATAAATCTTATATTAGTTTATTACTTGCACCAAACCAGCAGCGTCCTTTGCCCATTTCGGCATCGAGAATTGGCGATAATGGATAAATATCCAGTAGAAATGTGGTCAACGTGAGACCGACAGAGATACCCCACGCATACAAAGAGTACTTAATAAACTTAATCCATGAGCTTCTGTTCATACTGCGCTGTACTGACTGAATATGACTGCAATTACAATTATGAAATTATTGACAATTACAGGTACATAAACAAAATTAAACAAAGAACTTTATTCAATATTTTTCTTATTAACGTAAATCATCTATTAACATCTGAGATAAAGAGGATCAAACATCGCCACTGATAATACTATATGCGAAGGTTAATGATCGATATACCTACAATTTCTTTACTAAATATTAATTTACAAATATAAAATTTTAATAGCATTATTTTTTTTTATAAATTTGTTCTATTAAATATACTATTAATCTTATAAATTCCGTATCATCAAGGCATTTTGAAACGGTAACTGATATCTGACATTATACCCACATATTTGCTGCTGCTTGCCTACCAAAGCTCTGTCAGTTGTCGTTTATAGCTCAAAATATACTTCAAAATTCCTAGAAATTGGTATTGTTTGAAAACGCCTTAGTCTCTCCTATTTGTATCTACTTATGTCATGACAAGTTTTGTTTTTGTTATTCAAAGTACATCAGTAATATTTCACAATTAACAAAATACATTACAAACAACTGAAATTTAATATACGTGCGAAAGTTCGCTATTGAAGCTGTGTTTTTATTCGCACATATCGCACACCTAGATCTAAACTGAGACAACTCAAAAATTTGAGTGAGTTTTGACTTAGTACAATATTCAAATACTCGGTGATCATACGCATCTATCTAACATAACAGATTCAATAAAGGTTCGGGAATGAGCCGCTAGATGACTTTAGCTTTCTTTTGTTGAATCAACAGTGGTCGCGCTCCTGCCACGTTAACAAATGTATTGTCAGATCTCCAGTTTTTTGAGTTGTCTTAGTTTAGATCTAGGTGTGCGATATATATCTACTACGACTGATTTGAATAGCTTAGTGAAAAACAGGCAAACTCACCTCATCTTCCACCATATGTCGAAGCACAAAACATTGACCCACATGAAGGCTGACATGAACCCAAAATAAATGCCATATCCTGTAAAAAACACAAAAAAGACTCGTATAAAAATTTAAATTAGTTTTAAAATTGCTAATGCTCCTGGCCGTTATTTTAATTCAGTCTCAGACAATTGTCAAAAATTTGTTCTAATTTTATAAATACAATAAATTGAAAACAAAATTTTTGTATTCAAGTAACTAAAGTATACTTCTATAATTGATTATAGAGAGACGTTAAGTCCATACTTCCTCATAATAGATATCAAAAGTTATTTCTTACCCATCGCCGTGCAAACATTGGGTTCTGGTATGAATCCGTAATGCCCACAAGCAAGACACAAATAACCCAGCACCAAAGAGCTAATATAGCTGATCAAATTGAAGCCATGCAGGTTCCGAAACTCTGATATAGAGCAGTGCACCACTAATGTCATTATTAAAAACATCACTGATATTGACAACAGCTGAAAGACAAAGTTAAATCATAATAACTATTCGAATATACATTAAAGACCTGTTAGTCGTATACTGCTCTCGCGAGCTTAAACCGCAGCAACAGCAAAATTTACGTTTTTGAGTTTTTCATATCGTCTGAAAACCGTAACACCTAATTTATTATTATTTTTCTACGACTAGAAACATTACGATTTTCATTTCTTTTAAAATCAAGCCGCCAAATTTTGTAAGCTTATCTGAAAATATATCTGAAGATTACCACCTAATATGCAGTAACATTTTTGACCTACTTAATGCATTTTAGTTAATTAATATACCTAATACCAAAACTGTGGAATATGCAGTAACAGTTCACTTAACTGCAATTTTAAATAGATTAAAAAACGATTTAGCAAAAAAAAACCTTGATGCAGTAAGAGGGCTTAAAAAATTATAATGGCTATAATTTATTTATTTATCATGTTTCTAACCTGAAATTTGAGAATTATTTTAGTATTCTAACTATTTTACACTTTACAATAATTTTAAATAGTGATTTGTTAATAAACGTAACATTTAAACGTCACGCTCGTTTTTCTCAGTTTCTTGTTTTTGCTATTACTGAAGTTTGGGCTCCGGACGGCAGTATAAGTAGAAGCTCGGTGTCACAGTGGATAAGCGCCGCGGACTGCGATCGTTATTATTAAGCAGCTTTTGTAAGTGTCGGTTACGGGATAGCTGACCAAAAAAATATTATCTCGAACCACTCCTTGCTTCGGAAGTCACGTTAAGCCGTTGATCCCGGCTCCATTTGCAGTCGTTAATACCCTCCAATCCGCATGCCAGCCCATCCTCCTCCTTAATCATCCAAGAGGGAGGCTTGAGCCCCTGCAGGGGGACGTAAAAGGGCTGATAATGAGTCGTTTAAGTCGCATTTACTTTTTTTGTAATAGCCTTCATTAAAATTAGTAGCTCGATAGAAAAGAGGTTAACGCGATTGGTCTACAATACGGTTGTTAAGCAACTTTCGCTAGCGCTATTCAAAAGATGGATGACTAGAAAATCATCTCCTCTATGCTCTGAAAAGCACGTTAATTTGTTGGTGCCAATTATACCTGCAGTCGTTAATATGCACCGATTCGTACTGGTATAGTCTCCGTATTCGATTCGATTCGTGTGAAGAGTGTGAACGTTGACTGGAATATATGTCTTAGAGATAGGATTATATGTCAGACGGCAACCTCAATACTGAACGTCAGACGGCACTCGTGGGTACAACATCTATTAGCCTAAACCCTATGTCTTCCGTTCTGGAATCCATCCATGACGAAAGGAACCGTGATTAGGTGAAGAGGACTGCAAAGGATTCTAGAACGCCCTTCAGCTTATCCCCTACAACGCAGGTGGAAGTCGTAATCGAAGGAGGCAACTCTGGATCGCCCGATGCTCCATCCAAAGTAGAGGATACGAGCCAAGGCAGTCAGCGCAAGCGACTGTCTGGAGCAGCACGGAAGCGTCTCCGGTAGCTAGTGACAGAAGCAGGGGTAGCTACAGAGCAAGCCCTTGTGTTATGCCGCAAGCCATGGAAAGACATTCCAATACCGAAGCCGACCTCTGTGAAGACCCTCAAGAGGGAAAGATCAGAGGATAACTCCCCTAAGGCGCACATCAGCAAAGTCGCCAAGTTAAGCCCTACAGCTGTAGGCGGCCCAAAGCCCCTTAGCTACAGGGAGATGGCGGAGACCTCCAGAGTGGGGATCCGGAATTCGGAACCCATGACGGAGGCCTAGATGACGCTAGTACATCGTCACCTCATCGTGGCCCTAACAAAAATGGACACGGAGGGCGATGGACCTGAATTTGTCGGTTTCAGCCACAGGACGGGATGGATACTGGTAACCTGCGCGAAACAGCATAGCCATGACAGGCTTGTGGCTGTAACACCAAAAATGAAGCCATGGTCTGAGGCTCAGCTGACCACGATGTCGGAAAGCGAGCTTCCAAGGCCGTCCATGGCAACGACTTTTGTACCCAAGACGGAGGCTGCCTCAGATACTGAGGCATTAGCCCTGTTGAGGGTACAAAATAAAGGCATAAATCCTGGTCTCTGGAGGGTCCTAAACGAGAAGGAGGAAGAAGGAGGATGGCTTGTCACCTTCTCCATCGACGAACCTTCCGTTGAAGCCCTCAAAGAGAAGGATTACTGGGTGACTCTCGGATTTAAGAGGGTCTACTTCAAGATCAAAGGCGACTATCAGGCCCCTCAGCATCTACAGTCTTCCTCCGAACCACCTCCTGCCACCGAACCGACGCCGTCGACCAGTGGCACACAGAAACCCCAGGGCTCACAACCTCGCGGTGGAAGAGCGCCAGTGGTTGTGGGCGGGGGCCGGCGAAGGAAGGATAAGCATGCAGCTGGAGTAGCAAAACCCCAAAAGCCGAACGCCTCTAGCGGGAAGATCACGGGGTGCCGCGAAAGCTGCCAAACGAGGGAAATAAAAATGGCCAACCAGGGGACTCGGGCAAGAATTCTGCAAGCAAACCTCCAACACGCTGCTGCTACATCCGCAGTAGTGGAACAGTGCTTTGCAGAACGGAAGGTCGACCTTACCCTGATTCAAGAACCCTGGGTGCATAACTCAACCATACTGGGACTCGAAAGCCGCTAGTAAGGTGATTTATAACATTGATGACTTGAAACCCAGGGCGTGTATTGTTTTCAGCAAAAACACTAACTATTTGCCTGTTACATAGTTGTGCACAGATGACCTTGTAGCAGCATTTGTCAATCTCAAGGGATGGCACGGGCCCAGAGTGCTCGTGTACTCGGCCTACCTGCCCGGAGATAAAGCTGACCCGACTGCTGAGCTCACACCCGTGGTCAACTACGCCTGGAGACATCAAGCTGACCTGCTTGTGGGGTGCGATGAGAACGCCCACCACACCGACTGGGGAAGCACCAATATTAATGACAGGGGTGAGTTATTAAACAATTACCTAGTAACCAATTGTCTTCAAACTTTGAACAATGGCTGTGAACCAACTTTTGTAACTAGGACGAGATAAGAAGTGCTAGATATTTCTTTCGCCACTAACAACTTGGCCAAGCATGTAGAAAACTGGAGGGTTAGTAACGAAAACTCAGTGTCGGACCATAGGCATATATGCTTAGAACTAACATCGGAACTAAGTACACATACTAGTGCATTTAGGGATCCTAAGCGCACCGACTGGGATGAATACAACAAACACCTTGTACGGAACTTAGAAGTGATTCCTAAATGCATTAGAACGGTTGAGAGCATTGAATTCGAGGTAGAGGCTGTCTCTAATGGCATTAAAGATGCCTTCGAGGCTAGCTGTACACCCAAAATCAAATCATCCAAACGGAAAGTACCGTGGTGGAACTCAAAGCTGAAAAAGCTTAGGGAGAAAACACGAAGGTCATTCAACAGGGCCAAAATCACCCATGAATGGCCCTAAACGAATACAGTAAACAAATTAGAAAAGCCAAGCGTGCATCATGGAGGAAGTTCTGCGAGGAGATAACTAATATGCCTCAAGGAGCAAGACTTCATAAAATCATGGCAAAAGCACACTGTAATCCCATAGGTCTCCTTAAAAGACCGAACGGTTCCTTCATTACTAACAAGAAGGAAACCTTGCAGCTAATGGCTATCACCAATTTTCCTGGATCTACTGACAATGCAGTAGCGATCACTCTTCGAAGGCCTCTACCAGAGGACTGGAGAAGAGCCACTCTCGTTATTAGACCTGGAATAGTGAAATGAGCCATTAACTCGTTCAAACCTTTTAAATCGGATGGAATTGACGGCGTGGCCCCGGTGCTTTTACAGCGGGGTACTCAGCGGCGATCTCATCCCTTATCTGGTAAAGTTCTTCAGAGCCAGTTTTGCCTGGGGATACATTCCAGAATCGTGGACTAAGGTGAAAGTCGTGTTCATACCTAAAGCTGGAAAGAAGGACTATACATCTATACAAATCATGGTGTAAAGACAATAATTTGTCGATTAATGCAGGCAAAACCGTGGTCGTCCCATTCACAAGGAAACGAAAACTGGACAAGCTTTCGCCTCTGACCATGAATGGGAGGCTCATTCCGTTCTCGACGGAGGTCAAGTATCTGGGGGCAACACTGGACCACAAAACAACTACCTCAAGCTTACTATCTACATTCACTCCGGTAATCAAGCTGCACTCTTAGCACTAGCCTCCGACGTAACTAGATCGGAGCTGGTCGAGAACTGCAAACAGACATTGAACTCTTTGGGCAACAACAACAAAGTAGTTCTACGATGGGTTCCGGGTCACGCTGGACACGAGGGCAATGAACAGGCAGACAAACTGGCGAAGAAGGGTGCTAAAGACGCCCTTATCGGACCAGAAACTTTCTGTGGCATCCCTCAAACCCTAACCCAGCTAGCCTTTAAAACGTACTGCCATTATGCAGCTATTCAACTATGGAGAAACACTCCCGGTATGAAACACTCTAAGACCCTGATTAAAACCTTCAACAAAAAGGCAGCATCATAGGCCTTAAACTTAACCAAAAATCACCTTCGCACACTAGTATGAGCACTCACAGGCATTGTGGACTGAAGAGACACATGTATAACATGGGGATCAGCGGCAGTAAAGTGTGCAGAGGATGCAAGGAGGAAGAAGAAACACCCTTGCACATTTTGATTGATTGCCCGTCACTAATGCGAAAACGATGTATCTATCTGGGAAAGCACGTCATGTACCCAGACGATATTAAAGAACTTACGGCCAAGAAAATACTACATTTTCTTATAGAATGTAATCTAGACCGTGAACTGTAGTATGTGGAGATCACAATAGATCAGCAATGGTCGCAGTGATACTGGGCTGCATAAACCCAAGATAACCCGCAACTCGAAACAAAACAATACAATAACCCCAATACTTTAATAGGGTTACCAATAGAAAAAACATATGATTAAATCCTAGTCATACAACCTGTTTGCATAAAATTTCGGCGCGTGGTGCTATTTTGAAAAGGAATTCTTAACACATTTATTTATTTATTTTATTTATTTATTTATTAGGTAACATAACAGACATTAATCAAAATATATATGAATAATAAGTAACAACTGTGTAGTACTAAATTAATATCCTAAAGGTGTTTACACAATGAGATATGATAAAGAAAAAAAAAACTTTTTTTTTTTTACTAATATGAAAAAAAAAACAGAAATAATTAGTATAAATCGATCTAGATGATTAAAAAGATGCGACATTTAGGTCTACCACAACTTCTTTAATACATTTTTTGAATTTAAAGAGATGTGCATTAAATATGTCTAATGCCTGATTAACTGGGAGGATTTTATTATCATTTCTACACATACGAGCGATGGGATTATGATAAGATATATTATTTCTATATGTCGGTATGACAAAAGTTGGATGCCTGCGCCTTTAATTATATTTGAAATTAATGTTAAGAGATGAAAGAAGATATTCTGAGTCAATTACGGAATGAACTAATTTATGAAGTGTTATTATTAAATCATGTTGATAACGACGTGTGTTAAGAGATGTAATATTGCATTTACTCAATCTGTCCTCATATGACATCAAACTACAGCTGGTACCGAACTTTATACTCAATAGTTTTGTGAATTTCCTTTGGATTCTCTCAATTGCCATAGAGCGATTATTGTAGAAAGGACTCCAAATCGTCGAGCAGTATTCGATTTTACTTCTGACTAGGGAATAGTATAATAGAATTAAGCTTTTTGCCATATGAAAGTCTTTAGTAATTTTAAAGATAAAACCTAATGTTCGCATTGCACTGGTAGATAAGCAATCATAATGGGCCCTGAATGTAGATAGATAGATATACACTTTATTGTTCACACATAATTATTAATAATAGATTAACAATACAGGTACTAATGCTAGGGTGGGCAAAGGCGGTCTTATCGCAAAAAGCGATCTCTTCCAGACAACCTTTGATTTGTGTAACATTTGTATGGAAAAACCGAAGGTAGTGTGCCAGTAGTACAATAGAAAAAAAAAGCCAAAAATGATATAATGAGAAAATAAAGTAGTGTGATAATGAAGTAAGTTTGTCATCAAAAATTACCCCAAGATCCGCTTCGCTACGTTTAAGGACTGTAGCTTCTAGTTGGTAATCGTAGATACATTTGTTACGCTTGTTTGTAAAAGATATGACAGTGCATTTGTTGATATTTAAAAACATACTGTTTAGAGCACACCATTGTGATATTTTGTCAATGTCTTTCTGTAGTTTTATACAGTCATCAATAGAACTAATCTGTTGGAAAACCTTGAGGTCATCAGCGCACAGTAAGCCCGGGCAAGATGATTTTTCAGCGAGATCATTAATAAAGATCAGAAAGAATAATGGGCCAAGATGGGAGCCCTGGGGAACGCCAGACTTAATCTCTACAAGATCCGACAAAAAACCTTTGATGGCGACCAGTTGGTGTCTGTTAGAGAGATACGATTGAATCCAGCGGAAGAGTGACCCATGAATACCAAATTCACAAATTTTTGGGCAAAGTAAATAGTGATTAACCTTGTCGCATGCCTTTTTAAAATCTGTGTACATATACAGCATCTATTTAACCGTCATTGTTAAATGCTTGAAACAAACAATGACTGTACTCAAAAAGGTTACTAACCGTGGATCTACCTTTTGTGAAGCCATGCTGTTTAGGCGATAAATAGGGTTGGATGTGGTGGTATACAAAGTCATAGATGATTGACTCAAATATATTCGCTGGACATGACAAGATACATATCGGTCTATAGTTTTTGCAATCACTAAGATCGCCACTCTTATAGATAGGTTTTATATGGGCAGTTTTCCAAACACAGTGGAATGTACCAAGGCGTAAAGATAAATTGAAAATGAGAGACAAAGACTGAGCTGCTTAGCACATACCTTGAAGATTACAGCAGGAAGTTTATCAGGGCCAGCCCCCTTATTTATATCCAACATTTTCAACTTTTTCAGTACGTCGGCAGAAGTCACTTTAACCTTTGTCAATGACAATGAGCCAGAGAGAAGCAACACGTCATCACAGTTAGAGGGTGTTACCGGCAAAGGGTTCTCGAAAACTGAGGCAAAGTAACTAGAACAAAGTTCGCATACACCTTAGCCATCAGACGAAGACACCCCATCAAGTATCATTGTCTGAGAAATGTCTTTACTGTTTCATTTTTTAAAACGCACAAAGTTCCAAAACGATTTAATATTTACCTCCAAAGCATCCTCAACTGACAATACATATTTTTTATAACAAGCATTTAGTAAACATTTCGCACGATGCCGTAATAACGAAAATGTGTGATAATCCCTAGGATTATTATACATCTTGAAACGTTTGTGATATTTATTTTTTTCAATCATACATCAACTATCTGCACTGCTTTAAGAAGATGTTAAGAGAATATTATTTATCACTTCAAGTATAATACGCTATCGTTTTTATCCTACTTCTACTCTATACGTATACTTTTTTAGGTGTTGTTATATTTATAATTGTATTATTATTTTTTTATGTATATATGCATATTTATGGATGTATATTTATGTATGAGCTTGTGTGTATGAATGTATGTTTATATATGAAAACATGTTTTTTCGCCATGTAAGACACCATCTACTGCCCATCTACTTAAGTAATAGTCCAGTCTAACCTGCGGTTGCCTGGAAGAAATTGCTTTTTAGCGATAAGGCCGCCGATTGTTCCACTTAATTGTATCGATTCTCCTTTTGTTTAATTATGGTGTACAATAAAGTATTCATTCATTCATTCATCTCTCAAGTCCCGGTTCAAACCACGTTGGGAAATTGTTTTTATTGTTTTTACTCAGTGGAGTATGTTGCTTTATGTTATCGTCTAAAATCCGATAAAAAACATCGACAGCATCATCGACATTCTCTAAATCTAGTAATGAGGTCCAGTCAGTACTGTCGAAGTCAGATTGAACACGTTGAAAGTTGCACTTAAAGAAATTATAGCGTGGGTTTACGTTACTTTTGATAGAATTCCCGTATTTTCAAAGCTTCAAATGAATCTCGATAGGAGGGTGATGACGATCTAACTTAGATAATGGGTTTGCTTTGGAGACATTTATTTGGTTAGCCGTAGAGAAAACCAAGTCCAAGAGTCGATGGTTCGCATTGTGTATATTATTAAACTGATAAAGACCGCATAGTGTGAGTGTTTCATGTAGCATTTTGGATTTAGGGTCAGTAAGAAGGCTTGGAGCAAGGCAGGCACGTTTCTTGACCAAGACAAATTATGAACATTAAATCTCCAATAATTAATGGAATGCCGTTATTAAAATGAAGTATAGTCGACTGCATTTTATCATGAAATTTGACTAGCAAATCGGATTCTATATCGGGAGGCAGATAACATACACATAAATGTATTAAGAAAGAAGGTTTAGCATTTGAGACGGAGACCCATATGTCCTCAGCTTCACTCTCCCAACATAATTGACGAACGACATTAAAAGATTTTTTGATAGGTATAAGCACCCCACCGCCTTTAGATTTATGTATCAATGAACAATGACGGTCACTTCTAAAAATATTATAGCGTTCATCAAACAATTCACCGCTATATACGCTTTCATTCAAGTTGGATTCAGTGAAACAAATAATATCATAATTGTGATTTAACACAGTCAAATACACATCTTTCGTTTTCGTTCTTAGTCCATTAACATTTTGGTAAAATACACTTAGATAACGTTCCATAGATAACACATGACTATTAAGGAGTATAATAGTATACCATCAGATATAAGGAAAATTCCTACAAATCAGTTTGCATCGTTATTACGGTATTAGCTAATTGATATTTTTAAAATAACTTTGCTAGTGGAATGAATTTCATCAGATTGACATTTGGATACTATTTATAACGGATTGCAATATTCTTAATTCTATCATATGTAAAGTGACATTGATTTTTATTTTAATCACTAGTATTTTTTAATCGGAGTCTCAGCTATGCAGCCTTATTTTACAGCGAAATATTCCTTGATTTTAACCGGATATTTTTTACACCATCACTTAGGATAACTACAACCAAATTTGATAAGTATTAATAACAATTTACATATAATATAAAGTTTGCAAATATTAAATTATATGACAACTATTTGAAAATTTCCAGCTAACTTACTCGATGAAACTTTTGAATTTGTATTCGTTATTAATTAAATAAGCTTTTGAATTTAGTTATTTTACATTACCTGCTTGAGTACTTACCGTAAATATTAATTTCGAATCATTAGCAGGTATAATAAGAATGCATGTAACAGCTGCTACTTCAATTTTTCCATTACACTCAAATGTATCTAAGCAGTATTCACCAGTCAGTCCATAATATGATTGGAGCGACCCGTTCAAATCAAGGGAATGCCAATCCGCTGTCAATGAGGAGTTTAAGATAATTTTTTTGGTCCGGTTATCATGACATTTGATGCCTTTCTGGATACCCATCACATCTATAAATAAACATTGTAAAGCTCTATGATAATTATTTTTTTAACATAGTAGGTTCTGCGATAATAACACCTTTAAACAAACGTATGTATGAACGACTGTAAGCGTGTTTAATTTATAGATTTTATTAATACTTTGCCATGTAACCGCATGGCTTTTATCAGACACGTTCACGGAGCAAAGGAGATGAAACGTTAAATATTAATTACATACTATAACATATTTCCTGATAGAGTAGATTTCAAAATGAAATAGATTTTATTATCATAGACAAAACATAGACCTTCACAAACACAAGTATAATGAGAAGTCTTAAATTTAACACTAACCATTGCAAAAGGCGTTGCGTTATCAATTTCGAGCAAAAACAAGCAAAAAATCACGTTTGTTGTATAGTGGTCACTTAATATTTATTGAACATTTACTTTTTTCTGGATTTTAATATTTGTTGTTTATGCGGCAACAGAAATAAATCATCTGCGAATTTTAAATTCCATCTGTTATTGAGATAAAGCCTGGTGACAGACATAGAGCAAAGTCTTAGCAATAGGTTTCCAGTTTTACCCTATATGTAAGGTAAAAGGACTAAAAAAAATAATTTTAATAACTAGCTTAAAAAAACTTGGCATCTATGACTAAAAATCATACATTTGACGTTAAGCTGTTGGTCCCGGCTGCATATGCAGTTGTTACTACCATCCTATTCACATTGGGCCAGCGTGGAGGGTTACGGTCCATTCTTTTTAACTATCCATATAGACTACATAAATAAATGAAAGTGTAAAAATAATGTAATTTTTATGTATTTTTTTATTGATTTTTGTTATAAGCCTATATATAAGAATTTATTAATTATGAATGATGAGTATATAATGCTACCGCATCGTATATTCATCGATACCGTATGTTGCGTATTACTTTCGGTACTGCATCGGCACCCTATCTAGCAGTAAGGACACTACAACAAGTCACCTACGAGAAATTTTTATATGGATCATTTGATGACTGGTTGCGAAATGGAAATTGATGCTTTAAAATACAAAAGCAAGTGAATTATATGTTGTTGAAGGGAGAATTTCAATTAAGGAAATTAAGTTAAGGTACCTATAGCTTATGGGTTGTCTATGAGTAAAATATCTATAAATAAAAATAAATTAAGAATTGATGTTGTCAAAAATATTATTGAAAATAATAAACAAACATTTGTCTTTATATCATGTAGATGTATGTGATGTAATTGTGTGTTGCGATTAGAAATAAACGTTTAATCTATACATCTATCATTTGGGAATTTGATGTTTTTTTTTGGATGTAGGTAAAGACATCGATAATTATTTACTTCCAAAATAAGTAAAAAATAGCGTCAAACCCAACGAAGGTGTTCTAAAGGTAAACGCCTAAGAGAGACGGCGCCGCCGCGAAACAAACTTCTAACGATTACTAAATAAGTCTGAGTAATTTTTTTGGCCGACTTTAAAATCGAAAAGAAGATTCACCGATATTTCTGCCAGTTGTTGACTGATTTTCAAAACTTTTTTTTTTCGACAGCGTTATGGACCGAGGTGGTCTCGTTTAAATGTTATCAAAATCGAATTAGTAGTTTTTCCCAAAACAAAATACGCTTTTCATCAGGCATTACCTAAATTATTTAGAAGACATATTATCTAAATATTTCAGTTAAAACATCTAAAAAATCAGAAAGGAGGATTATTCATGAAGCATGTTTATTGTTTTCTTCTTGAATGGTGACCCAATTGATACGAAACTAGTCCTTTCCCCACGACTTCTCCGCGTATTATGTAGTTTCCCGTAGATAAAAGACTTTTATAAATCGGATCAATAATTTCGGACCCTGTCTTATTTATTTTTATTTTTTGATTTTATTTTAATGCAAATAAACAAAATCTCCTTTTCTAAGACTTTCACTTTATTTTATATTTTTATTTAAAAGATATTTAGTAGTTTTAGTGTTAACTATTTTACAAAATGATTAATATATAATTGAAAACTTAAAAAAAATAGAATCTGTTTCAAACTTCAAATAGAATTAGAAAGGGGAGCGGGGATTAGTTGTAACAGGGGTAAGTAGTAACAAGCAGTTTCGACCTACACAGTCTCATATAAACTTGGTCAGTATACCGCCTTACAGCGCATGAAGCGGTGTTGTGGAGGTATTCCGATAAAGCCAGGCAACGCACATTTTTAGGTTTATACGCAATTGGTTAGCATAGACTTCAAATTTAGCATTTGTTAAGTTTGATCATAATTATTTGTAATTTTACATCAAGTAAACGATTTTTTTATAAAGACGTAATTTCAATAAACCTTGCTGTGGGGTATGTTGTAACACTTTTACGGGACTTGTTGTAACTTGTTTACGTAAGATTGATTTCATATTTTATCTACGTTAATCAAAAGGTTTGATTACTTAAGAAATTGAGATTTTATCATCATAAATGGCTGTGATCTTAAAGTTCCTTTTAAGTTTAAACAAAAATATATTATTGTTATTTTTTAATATTCTTCTGTTAGATTAAGAATAAACCTAAAAAGTTTAAGTTTGTTATAACGTACCTAAGGTTTACAATATTAAATAAGCTTAATTTATCAGAAGTCTGAGTAGTAAAAATTATGAATGGTTGTACGCCTAAAATTCCTAAATAGATTAAGTAAAAGAAGAATATGTTATTTGTATTTTTTTTATATTTTCCTGTTAGATTAAACATAAAAATTAATAATTTAAATCTGTGTGAGCGTGTCTGAAGTTTTTTTTATCTTCAGTGTCACAATTTGCTCCTAGCCCGTTACAATTAGCTCCAATTATGGGGTATATTGTAACATGCGTCAGTTTTTCTTCAAATCCATTTTTACAAAAAGTGTTTGAAAAAGGTTATTTTTAATGCATAGTTGAATAGTCGTAAATTGAAATAGTAATGCTAGATTTACTAAATACTAAACATTTTAGATTGGTCCAGATCTGGTCAAACGCAATGGCGTCTATGAGAAAACCATATAAATCTTAAATTTGCTTTAAGTATTGGTGATGTTTGTTACCCCAAAACTCAAAATATCATTAAAATGCATCAGGCGGTTTAAATTTAAGTAATTACAGAAAACCTCAGCCTGACTTCAAAGCTTCTTAAAAAAATTACCGCTTTAAGATAAGTATTATTTTTCAATTTTTCAAATTTTAGGTTCTATTTTTTTTTAATAAAATGTTTTTATTTCATGCATTTTTCAAAGTTTGAAGTCGATTCTATTTTTTGAAATAAGTTTTTGTGAACTACATTCTAATAATTTAATGATATATTGACTTTCAACCATTACGAAACCCTTTTTCCGAGTTCATTTTTACATCAACCTCTAAGATCAAATAAGTAGCCGCGTTTTACAATTGTTCAATTTGTGGTTTAGTCTACTTTTTAAATAAAAAAATACTTTTTCACGGATATGTTAATATATTTTCTAAACTAACTCTAAGAAAGCTCTTGCACATTTTTGTAACAACCTCTTATACTATAAGCTGGGCTCTCTATTCATATACCCGGTCACGCTCTTTATCTTTTACGAAAGCAATAAATGTTCTAGGAACAGTACTACAGCTCATTGCTAAAGTGAGAGAGAAATCGTGTATCTATTTAAATAAAAAAATAATAATAATAACTTCCCGCTGTCTGTACGCTGAGATCTATTATATACAACGGATTTTAATGAAATTTGCATCAATATACAGAGAGATGTAAATGTTTGTTTGATAATTAACGTTAGCAGAATGATTCAGTGAAGGCAACGAAGCTTCGTCATTGATGATCTCCATATATATTTTCACATTCACCTATCAACCTTCATACGTTAAACAACAAAAATAATTTCAACATTGTAAGCCAATAAATTCATATCTCAAATCATCGAGTTTATTTTCCGGAATAAATTCCATTGCGTCAAGAAGGCGCAAACATTGGCGACCGTGACAGGACGAGAAATACGGGAAACGATTCTGGAGGAGCGGGATTGCCGAGCAGTGATTCAGCGAAAGTTTCACATCGAAACCGAAATTCAGATAAGTGCCCTGTTTTTTCCCTTCAACAAACCATTTCTGTAGTCAAAACACCATCTAAATCCATTTAATTCCCCATTTTCTTATCACTTTTCATTATAGACTCGCATTTTTGCAACCTTCGTCTACCCCGTACAAAAAAACAAAATTTTTAATAAACTAAATACCTTATTAATTTAATTATTCTCTCATTAATAAATTAACTAACTAAATAATATACGCTCCCGTGAACATCGCGCCAGAATTTACTCGATATTTAATAGTTTTTGCCGACCGTTACAGTTGTACCTACCGGCCGTTTTCGAACGCATCGATTCTTCGATCGACGGGTCATCAGCTGATGCAACTAACCAGTTTACTAAGTGGAGTCGCGGTGAGGAGCGTAAGATACGCATATTCATTTTCATAAAGGTGAATTTTTTGTCTTCCAAACGGTACGCGCCTTGTGGTTTGTGTTTGTGATTGTCTACTTATTAAATATAAATAACAAAGTGAAATTACTTGTGTTCACAGTGCTTAGACGTTCATAGTTTGAATTTTATTTGTGCAAAATACATATATTGGATATTAATTTAACGGATATACCTACCTACCTACAGTGAGTTATTTTTTTATTTTGTTCTTATATTAGTCTTTAAAATGTCTGAGCCTGCCGGTCAATCAACTCATTTACAGTTAGGTAATCATTCACTAAAGGAATTATTTACAAAACGCAGTTCAGTAAAGGGTCAAATAACTAGATTTAAAAATTATTTAGACAAAATCACAAGGCAGCCTACCCTCTCGACTATCGAGGTTGCTGAACTATCCTTAAAGCTCAGCAAGTTCGAAAGTCAATCAGTAAAATATGACGAGTTGCAGACTCAGATAGAATTAATTAACACTGATAATTTCGAGACAGAATTAGACGAAAGGGAGCGCATTGAGCAAGATTTTATTTTATGCATCGCTATGGCAAGAACTCGTTTAGATGAACAAAATGAAATAAAGACTATTGATCAAGACAAAAAAAGGCGTGAATCTTTATTTCATGAAGCTCAATGCGGTTTCAATAATATTGATTCTGGTGTTCGATTGCCTCAAATACGGATTGCGAAATTTGACGGATCATTCTTTCGTTGGTTAGAGTTCCGTGACACTTTTATTAATTTAATTCACAACAATGAACGAATTTCTCCTATACAAAAGTTCCACTATCTCATTTCTTATCTCGAGGGCGATGCAGCTCGTGTAATTTCGAATATAGAAGTGTCATCTGCCAATTACAATGATGCTTGGCAGTTACTATATGAACGATTTAATAACAAAAGATTACTTATAAATTATCACCTTAAATCTATATTTAATATACAACCTTTGATGCATGAAACCGAAGGTTCTTTACGATATTTAGTGGACCATATTACTAAAAATTTACGTGCCCTAGCTAATCTAGGTCAACCTACTAAACATTGGGACACTTTAATTATTTTTTTGGTTTCGTCTAAACTTGACAACAATACCTTAGCAAAATGGGAAGAACATAGAAACAATTTAAATGAATTTCCAAGCTTAGAGCAATTCAAATCATTTTTAATTGATAGGGCTCACATTCTTGAGGCTACAAATAATAAGAAATGCATAAATTTTAATAATAACAATAATTCTACAAAACATTCTCAGAATTTTCAATCAAACAATCATAAGCAAACCTTTCGAACGAAATCTTACGCAACAATAAATCAACAACATGCTCATACTAGTACATGTCGGTGTATAATTTGCGATAAAAACCATAAAATATACGATTGTCCTATTTTTAAATCAAAATCATTCGAAGATAAATTATCTGATGTGTCTAAATACAAATTATGTTATAACTGTTTACGTCAAGGTCACCCGGTGAGTGAATGTCGCATGGGTCCCTGTAGGCAGTGTAACAAGCGCCACAATACATTGCTGCATTCAGTTGAAGCCACTAAAGCCAACAATGCGCAAATTCAGGACTGCGAGTCCATTGTTAATTTCACTCAGGACAATAATTCGAAACATATTATATTATCTACTGCCTTGATTGAATTAACAAATCCAATCACAAAAAAGAATATCACGGTGCGCGCCTTATTGGACTCAGGTAGTCAGTCATCTTTTATTACAAAATCACTACAGCAAAAATTAGCATTAAAATCTAAACCCACTTCAACAAATGTTATAGGAATCGGCAACAACACCGTTAATAAGGTAAGTGAAGCTTGTGTTGTTGAAATAAAATCGAAAAATTGTAATTACAAAGAGTATCTATCTTGCTTTGTTATGCATGAGCTCACAGGAGATCTTCCAAAGGCTCCAATAAGTTTAAATGAACTAAATATACCTACGAATTTGAAATTAGCGGACCCCAACTTTGACCAGCCTGGTCCGATCGATCTTCTGATAGGTGCAGATCTCTTTTGGGATATTTTAGTATGCGAACAAAAATCGTTAGGCAAAAATAAACCAAATCTCCAAAATTCTAAATTTGGTTGGCTCATTGGTGGTTCCGTAATCATGCCCAGAAGGGAACCATTTATGCAAACTAATATTCAATTTCAAACACATTCGAAATTTACATGCAGGCCCACAGCTACTATTAGCTACTGTTCGACAAACTTTTTGGCCTATAAAGGGTAGACATGTCGCTCGAAGCACTGTTCGCAGATGCATACGATGTCAGCGGGTAAAGGGAAAATCTTTAATTCCTAAAATGGGTGATCTCCCATCGCATCGCGTTAACCCCGATTTTCCGTTTGTATCTGTAGGCATAGACATGGCGGGGCCATTTTATATTACAAATCGTAAAGGACGCGGTTCAAAATTATCAAAATGTTATTTGTGCCTATTCGTTTGTTTTAGGTATAAATGCGTTCATTTGGAGGCAGTAACTGATCTGTCAAAAATATCATTTTTACTATCATTGCGTAGATTTATTTCACGTCGAGGACGCCCAGCAAATATATTCTCCGACAATGGTCGCAATTTTGTAGGAGCCGCAAAAGAATTACTTTGTTTTCAAAATCAACAAAATGAAATACTGTCTGAGTTTGCTGCTAGTGAAGGCATAAAATTTACATTTACACCATCCTATGCTCCTCACTTCGGTGGCATTTGGGAGTCTTTAATCAAAATATCTAAAGGAATTTTGAGGCGTGTCATGGGAACGGCTCATTTAACCTTTGAGGAAATCACTACGTTGTTTGCACAAGTGGAGGCTATAATGAATAGTCGTCCCTTGTGCCCTTTATCTCCTTCACCTGACGATCTCCTTTTCCTCTCCCCAGGGCACTTTCTCATCGGAAGACCACTGAATTCGCTGCCGTCACCCGCTTTGGAAGCTGTTAATGAAAGCCGCCTTAACCGCTACAATCACCTTGAGAAACTGCGACAACACTTCTGGAAAAGATGGCAGAAGGAGTATTTGGCGGAATTACAGGTCCGAACCAAATGGAGGCAAGACACAACCAGACTAGAGGTTGGAGATTTAGTGTTACTCTGTGATGATTCACTTCCACCTTTGTGTTGGCGCTCTGGTCGAGTTACTAAACTGTACCCAGGAGCTGATGGGATATCTCGCGTCGCAGATGTGAAAACTACCACAGGATGTTATCGCCGCCCACTGGTTCGACTCTGTCCTTTATTCAACGAGGAGAATCAATCATGAGGTTGAAGAACTGAAGTCTCCAACGGGGGGGAGTATGGAAACGTACAATAACTAATTTATATTTACTGCTGACGTGCAACCTACTTTGGCGTGCGGTCAATAATCTTAGTATATTATATATATCGACATTAAAGTTAGTTGTAATTTATACTTGATCAACTCATGTATCTACTAACTAAACTTATCTACTAATTAAATAAACTTAACTATTTACACAGTGCAGTGTTTAACTTGAACTATTATTCAACTTTATCCAAACTACTATCAACTACACTCTTCAAGACCCCAACATCAAAGTGGTCCTTCGAGCTTCAACAGGTACTTTTATATATTAATTTTGTTCGGTAGCGAATCGGTTTGTCTGGCCTCCCACAAGCGGGTCTCACTAGGCAAATTGAGAAGGCGCATATATCGTGCAAAACGAAAATTTATCTAGTACCTATTTTATACGCCCGTTCACTCTTCGTTCGTAAAAGAACCAATAAACCTATTGGAAATACTTTGATACTAATCTACAAAAACTTACAATGGCATCTGATATGCAAGAACTAATTACTCGTCAAGAAGAAAGCTTCCAAAAAATAAAGCAAATCTGCCAAAACTTCCATAAAGACAGCGCATCAAGAAAAACTTTAGATTACTTACAAAAAAGACTTATTGCTTTGAAAACCCAATGGCAAGAATTTGAGATGAATCATCAAATACTGCTTCAACGGGAAGACAAAAATATCGAATATTTTACGGATAATATTTATGAACGCACAAAAACATTATGTGAAGAAACGGAAAAGGAGATTCTTCAATTGAATAATGCGCTTCTCAACTCGGCAAGAGCTTCACCTGCTTCTGGACCTACAGCTTCCACATCTAAGGCAGATATTGGACTGAGAGATGATAATGCTTCCACAATCAAGAACAAACGCAATGATCTACTACGTCAGCAGCAATGCAATTTCAAGATGCTTCGTCGCGCTTTATCCAAATACGAGGGTGTAACTATAACTGAAAGATGGGAATTGGAAGACGCGTTAAGCGATATTAAATCAAAGTGGAACATTATTGAGAAAAATCATTTCGAATTAGAGTATTTGTCAACAGAGATCGACTACTTTTATGAAAATGAATACACTGAGTTGGAAAATACATATGATAACATGAAAAAGCAATTAAATCAAAAAATTTGGAATAACGTTCATTATGAAAAAGCAACACCGAGAATTGCAATTCCTGACTTTTACGGAAACTACACTCAGTGGACATCATTCAAAGATCTTTTCGTTGAAAGCATTCATACAAATCCGTTACTGGCGAAAACTCAAAAGATGCAGCATCTGAAATCCAAACTGAAAGGAGAAGCGGAAAAACTAGTGCAACATCTGGCTGTCAGCGCAGAAAACTATGATGCGTGTTGGGATATTTTAACACATCGGTATGATAACCAACGACTTTTATTTACATCTTATATGAATACGCTAGTTAACCAACCAACTATACAATATAATAATGCTTACTCTATCAAAAAATTACATGACACATCGGTGGAATGCTTAAATGGCCTGTCTAATATTGGAGTGGATATAACAGCAACACATTCGATTCTTGCCCACTTATTGGCGAAAAAGTTAGATAATGAGATTTACGCTGAATATATTAAAGGACTTAAGGCTCAGAGAGAGCTGCCGAGCTTAGAAGAATTATTGAACTTTTTGGAATCAAAATTTATGGCATTAGAAACATTGCAGAACGGCCTAAATCCTAAACAGTCATCACCAGGAAGTCAACCCCCGCTCCGAAAATATGATAATCAAAAAAGGTCTACATTTTTTAACAAATCTGAAAAAATACATAGATCGTATAATACTTTTGCTTTGAAAAGTTGCCCTCTATGCAAAAGTAATGGTCACGTTTTAATGCAGTGTGACAAATTTATAAACATGAGTAATAACGCACGTCAGAACACCGTTATGAAATTACAATTATGCAAGAATTGTTTATTCAGCCATAAATTGAAGCCTTGTAATTCAGAAAAAAGATGTAAACTATGCAATCAGCAACATCATACTTTATTACATGATAACAATATGGAAAACTCTTCTTCTAAGCCCCGTTCAGTCAACAACATTACAGATGAAAATAGAGAAATTCTGCTTACCACCGTTCAGCTCAAAGTAAAAAATCTCCATGGAAATTATGTGACCTTAAGAGCACTTCTCGATCAAGGATCTCAAGTTAGTCTTATAACAGAAGATGCTGCGCAACAACTTCAACTTCCAAGGCGCAAACTGAGCGCAGTCGTATCTGGAGTCGGCAGTATTAGCGGAAACTGCAAAGGATTATTGCATTTAGAATGCAAATCAAGACATTCGGATTATACATTTAAAACTGAAACTTTAATTATAACAAAATTAATAAAAAAGCTTCCCGCGTCATCATTTTCTATCGATAACTGGAAATATCTCGATAACATAAAATTAGCCGATCCTGAATTTAATATTTCAGGACCAATTGATATACTTCTTGGAGCTGACGTTTACTCCGAACTTATAATGGATGGAGTCATGAAGAGTGAAAAGAACTTTCCTATTGCACAACAGACCAGATTAGGGTGGATTCTATGTGGAAACGTGCAAACTTTTAACTGTTTTGTAATTCTCAACGACCTCGAGAAGATAACTAAATTTTGGGAAACTGAAGAGATAACAAAAACCGACAACAATTGCGATATCAGTGAAAAAGAATACTGTGAGAACTATTACGTCAGTACAACTGAAAGACAAAAAGATGGTAAATATGTTGTAAAAATGCCAATGAAAAACGATGTTGAGAAGTACTTAGGAGACTCTAAACTGCAAGCCATGTCACAATTTTTTCAACTTGAAAGAAGAATGCAAAAACAGAAACATTTCGCTACTCAATATAAACTTTTTATGAAAGAATATCTGGATATGGGTCACATGAAGCCTGCTGTCACCATAACCAACTACCAACCACAAGCATATCTTCCTCATCACGGAGTAATAAGAGAGGAATCCTCAACCACCAAATTACGTGTTGTATTCAATGCTTCACAAAAAACTAAAACTAACTTCAGTTTGAATGACCTCATGTACACCGGACCCAATCTGCAAAAAGATATATTATCATTAATTACCCACTGGAGACTGCATCGATATGCATTTATAGCTGACTTAGAAAAAATGTACCGAAATATTATGCTTCACGAAGAACAACAATCACTTCAAAAAATCATCTGGAGAAACTCTCCGAACAAACCATTACAGGAAATGCAATTATGCACCGTAACGTATGGCACTAAGGCGGCACCGTACCTTGCCATGCGGACACTACAACAGCTCGCACAAGATGATGGTCATAAGTATCCAGAAGCTGCGAATGTGCTCAAATCTTATTTTTATATGGATGATCTCGTCTGTGGCAGTGATAGTATTGATTCTGCAAAGAAATTAATTCAAGATCTCATCGATTTGACAAAAGGCGGAGGTTTTAACTTAAGAAAGTGGGCGAGTAATGAACAGACTATTTTAGAAAACCTAACAGAAGAACAAAAATCAAAAATAACAAATAAGCACTTTAAACAAGAAAACTCCGACAGTACGAAAACGCTGGGCTTACATTGGAACTTGCACGAAGATACATTTTATTTCGAATTTAATATTTCGCTATTGTCAAATAAATTTACTAAACGTACATTACTGTCCGAGATAAGCAGTCTGTACGATCCACTCGGCTGGCTGTCTCCCATTATAATTAAAACTAAGTTACTATTCCAAAAAGTATGGTTAGAAAATTATTCATGGGATGAAAACGTACCTAAAGATATATACAATGAGTGGGAGAAGATAAAGACAGATCTAAATAATATAAAAAAATTACAACTGAGAAGATGGCTATTCACTAAAGGGGAGCATATCGAACTTCACGGCTTCTGTGACGCAAGCGAAAAGGCTTACGCGGCTGTTGTATACTGTAGAGTGCGAAATTCGAAAGATGACGTCACAATAACACTCGTAGCCGCGAAAACTAAAGTCGCGCCGCTGAAAAAAAGGCTTACACTACCACAATTGGAATTATGCGGAGCCTTACTATTAGCTAAGCTTTTAGAAAAACTAACTAACATACTAAAAGAGAAGAGTATAACTTATCATTGTTGGACAGACTCTACGGTTGTCCTAGCATGACTGCAGCGTGACGTCAACAAATTAGAGCGCTATATTGCTAACAGAGTAAAGCAGATACGCGCTATTATTCCCGCCTCGCAATGGAGTCACGTGAAGAGCGACGATAACTCAGCTGATTGTGCCACGAGAGGTCTTTTACCTTCAAAACTTTTATCATTCAAACTATGGTGGGAAGGACCCCACTGGCTAAAAACATATGAAAACTTGGAAACTTCAAAGATGAAACAAACTTTCTATACAAAAATTGGACTTATAACAAATTGTTTTACTACAAATGATAATTGCGATAATAATGTATTATTAAGTGCATTACTCAACAAGTACAGTACTTTGACCCGCGTAATTCGAGTCGTCAGCTGGATCCGTCGATTTATTAAGGCGACTCGCAATAAAATATCATATTACAATCTTCATTTATCGAAAGAGGAATTTAACACAGCTATGGAATTATTAATTAAACACACTCAAGATCAATATTTCAGAGAAGATATAAACCAATTGAAGAAAAACAAACCTATCTCAAAAGGACAAATACTGAAGCTGAACCCGATTTTAGATGAAAAAGGATTACTAAGAGTAGGAGGACGCCTACAAAACTCTATACTTCCATACGATTCGAAACATCCGATTATTTTACCGCCCTGCAAGCTCTCTGAACTGATTATAAACTATTACCACAAGGTAACCCTGCATGGTGGAGCACGCCTAACACTAGCTCAGATAAGAAAACGATATTGGATAATAGGCGGTCAACAAACTGTCAAAAAACTTATTCGCCTTTGTATTAAGTGTGACCGGTTTAAACCACATACTAGCCAACAAATAATGGGAGAACTACCAGAGGCAAGAGTTATACCATCGAGACCTTTTACTAACACGGGAGTGGATTACACAGGTCACGTGGAACTAAAAATAAATAAAGGAAAAGGTGTTCGAACTTGCAAGGGTTATATAGCTATTTTCATATGCATGGGGACGAAAGCAGTACACTTAGAGCTTGTTTCGGATCTCAGCACTGAAACATTTTTGGCTGCCTTAAAACGCATGTGCTCAAGAAGAGGCCGACCCAAGAATATTTACTCCGACAATGGTACTAACTTTGTGGGTGCGGCCAAAATACTTCATCAAGATTTTCAGCATCATAAAACTTTTTCAACTTCAGAATTCTTCGACACTATTAATGATCTTAATATAGAGTGGCATTTTAACGCTCCTTTATGGCCTACCGCGGGAGGATTATGGGAAGCTGCCGTAAAATCGATGAAATACCACCTGCGTAGAGTCATCGGAGAGCAAAAATTAACCTATGAGCAGTTTTCAACTTTACTTACCCAAGTGGAGGCGTGCATGAACTCGAGACCTCTGTGCGCTTTGACTGAAGATATAGAAGATCTTGACTATCTTACCCCAGGACACTTTCTTACCGGTGGACCGATCTTGTCAATACCAAACGGCAACGATATTAATGAAGATAACTTACATTTACGAAACCGTTGGAAGCTGGTCGAACAAATGAACCTTCACATCTGGAAACGTTGGTCACAAGAGTATCTACAACAACTGCAAGTACGCAGCAAATGGCAGAAACCGACACCGAACCTGGAAACTGGAGATATTGTACTACTAAAAGAGAACAACTTACCCCCCGGAAAATGGGCCCTAGGAAGGGTTACAGAACTTCATCCAGGAGCCGACGGTCACGTACGTGTAGTCACGTTAAAATCAAAAAATGGCTATCTGAAACGTCCAATTACGAAAATATCAAAGTTGCCAATACAAGAGAAAAAGGTTGATGAAAAACCACTGAACAACACTAGTCGAACTTCGATCAAGATCAGTAAATGCAGCTTCGCCATTTTGACGACTCTGTTATTTTTCTTTGCTGGACCTGTAACATCGACTCATTTACTCCAGCCCACTCACCAAGTGCTTCCTATTGAAAATCAACCATTATACTTTGACGAAATGGGAAAAATGCAGCTTATACACAATGACTGGGCGTTACTTATTTACTACAATTTAACAACTTATTGGAACGCAATAAATCAAATACATACATGCATTAATCATATACGCGAAATTTGCAACCATGTAAAAAATGCACCTTGTGTCGCTATTGCGAATCAACTGGAACACGAAAACCGTTATTTAATAGAAAGAAACAAATTACTTACCTCAACACCGAAACTTAGGCGTAAGAGAGGATATTTCAACGGTGTAGGAAGCTTGGCAAAAACATTATTTGGTACATTGGATGAAGAGTTCGCTATAAAATATGAAAACGACATTGGTAATTTAAGAGGGAACGAAAATTATTTAAAACAATTGATCAAAAATCAGACTCTAATAATTGAAGCCGAAAATAATATTATCAAGAGAAGCGAAACATTCATGAACAATCAATTTGATTTAATGCACAATTTTATGAATGGAACACGATATGACTTACAACAAATTCAATCCAGAGTCGGCATGCTCTTTTTAATGAATGACGTCAACGCTATGTCACTAACCGCCAGCTTAATACTTTCCAACTTGCATAGGACTCAAGAGATGATGCTTGACGCATTAATCGATATATATAACGGCCATTTAGATATGCATTTATTTTCAACAGAACAACTTATGCAACAATTGACTATCATATCTGGTAAACTACCAAATGGATTGTCACTACCCGTCATGGAGATCCAGCAAGACACAACTGACCTATATAAAATCATTCATGTAAAAGCTCGAATAACAAAAAAATATTTTTTATTTGAATTGCATATTCCACTTATAAGTGACGAAGAATATATCAACTATCGAGTGATTCCCGTACCTTTCCAAAGGAATGCGAAATGGCATGCTATAGAAACATTCACGCCATACATAGCTATAAACTTCGCAAAAAATACATACCTAAATCTACAAGAAAGTGAAATGAATTTATGCACGCCATATCGTAAAGACAAATATATATGCCACATACAACAACCTATTTATAAATTACATAATATAAATGCACCATGTGAAATAAAAATATTCAATCAACAAAGGTCGCTATCCTGCAGTGTCAATGAAATCACGTGCAAAGATAATTGGATCAAACTACATAAAAGCAACATATGGTTATTCACGTGCTGCGATAAACACCTATTACGAATTTTATGCGGAGATCAAGTTACAAGCGCCGCAATAATAGGAACTGGACTTATCGCATTACAAGAAGGGTGTATTATACAAAAGGAAGACGCTACTGTTTACACATATAATCATTATGGAAGCGAGTTCAACTTAAAAACAAGTATGGAAATTCCTACATTTGAATCATCGATAAACAAAATTATGAATGCCACTTGGCACAATACTCAACTTGATATAAATTTCAAGATGTTGAACAATACTGAGTATAATAATAAGATCGAACAGAGCTTAATTGAACAAAAACTAAAAGAACAAGAGTCATTCCCTTTACAAACAAGCATGTCAACACACGATGTCTTCCATTATGTATTCTTTTGTGTTGTGGCGGGAGGAGCTACGGCGAGTCTTATTATATTTGTTATCATCCGAAGAAGAAGACGTTCACAGGTTGCCAAAACAAATAATTCACCTACGCAACAAGGTACCATCAGTCACCAACAAGATATAGAGTTACATGAAATAAGCGGACCCTCCTCCCAACAACCAAATGTAACAAACAAAATATTTAATTTTGATTAAGTTATACTTTTTTTATATTTATTTTAATCTATACACTTTACTATTTACTTTTGTAAAAATTTACTTTTTGTTTTATATATTTTCTTTTTTGATTTAGTTATACATTGTTTATATCTTATTTTAATCTATACACTTTACTATTTACTTTTGTAAAAAATTACTTTTTGTTTTATATACTTTCTTTTCATATTCCCTCGGGAGCATGTACGATTACGTACAATAACTAATTTATATTTACTGCTGACGTGCAACCTACTTTGGCGTGCGGTCAATAATCTTAGTATATTATATATATCGACATTAAAGTTAGTTGTAATTTATACTTGATCAACTCATGTATCTACTAACTAAACTTATCTACTAATTAAATAAACTTAACTATTTACACAGTGCAGTGTTTAACTTGAACTATTATTCAACTTTATCCAAACTACTATCAACTACACTTCAAGACCCCAACAATTCCTCCTTTAATAAACACGTCACACTTTTCGAAATTACAAAACTTTTCTTATTTTTCTTTTATATATATCCACTCGTCATCCGACCGCAGCTCGAATGTCCCACTCGCGCCCTCTCTCTATTCTCCCGTTCATTCGCTTATCGTCGTTCAGTATTCAAATTAGATACAAATACTTATATTATTTTTTTAAATTTCGTTGATAGATAATTGAATTAAAGTTAATATTGCTAATAGACGGCCGTCCTGTAATCGGGATGACCCCATTCCGGAGTCGGCCATTCGAGCTATGCAGTTGTATGCCCTCATACAGTATATGACAATTAACTACTCATAATATAAACAATAATAAAAGAACTATTGGTCTTATGAAAAAAAAATAATAAAAATTCATAGGATAGATTTCAAATTAACATTTCTTCATGGTTTGTCAATTATGAATCAGCTTCTTGATTAATATGTATTCTTGATTAAGGCATCATTGTAGATTATGAAATATTTATTACTTATTGTGAGAGATTTATAATCACATTTTCATCTGTTTTTGCCTGTAAACGGAGATAATAGCATAGTTATATTAATAATATATATTATATCGTTTTGTCGTCTCCAGTCAAACAATTTATTTGAAACAAGGCGCTAGTAAGTGTGGATTACTATCCACTTCAACTAAGTATAATAAACAAGTTAATTAAAAATAACTGTAAAGAATACAAAATACTGAATTTTAATACTACAAACAGTCATGATAAGCGGTAAAGTAAATAATTATATTTATCATATAATAAATAATAGTTATCATCGAAGAGTAGGTACTGTTTAGCGCCAGCATCCTTCTCCGAGTATAAATTAGTTACTTGATGAGCACCGCTTGCGCTTCGGCATCCTGCACAACAGTGAGTACCGCTTGCGCTTCGGCATCCTTCATCGCTTTTATAAATAAATATAACAGCAACATATTGTACTTCGGCATCCTTCACATGGTGAGTACCGCTTGTACATAGGTATCTAAGGCTGTTTTGTATACGTACATGGTTTGATATCCACGTCAAGCATCATGTTTAGTTCTTAGGTACTCATTTATTATAAGTATTAGGTAGGTACGTCCCATTTCTATGCTTCAGTATTCTGAAACAGAGTGTAGGGGAAGGGAAGGACAAAAAAAAGGGTATCCGTCGTGTACCTTACATTGTGTGTGTGTGTATATGTGTCTGTGATATATATATATATACTATATTATATTTTATACTATATATATACTATATTTTATTGTAAAGTATGTGTTTTAAACGAGTGGTTAAATTCTTATTTTATTATAATAATATACTTAAGTCCTGAAACTAGGTACTGAACACAATCCAATATTATTATTTTGTATTGAATGTAAACATGTTTTTTTTTTTTTAATTTTTATTTTTATTTTAGAGATGTCTATTAGTCTTTAGTTAATGAATTGTCATTATTGTCTGATTCACTAGTCGTGTGGTTGTCAGAGTCAATATTAGAAATGCTGTCGAAAGTGATCCATTTTTTTAATTGGTCAGCAGGATATATACTTTTATACTTTCTTTTTGCGTGTCCATCTATGCTAGATATTTCATAGCGATCGTTGTCTAGTACAGCAGTAATCTTAAATGGCCCTCTAAATTTCGGGTATAGTTTTTTGCTCGTTCCCTTTGCAGGTAGGTGATGATTAGGTATCATGACTAAATCATCTAATTCAAATATTTTCGTAGGGGCTCTCTTACTATCGTACCTTAATTTCATCAGCTTCTGATTCTTCTCGATATTCTTGCTAGCTAATTGCCTTATGTCTCTTCTAACTTTATTGGAATCCACTTCTTTTGTATCCATTTGACCTGTGGTACTGTTATCATTATTATTTGACTCGTTATCTTCTCCTCGCAAAATATTGATAAGGTTCCCCTCGTTTGGACCAGTAGTCCTTTTTCCAAACACCACTTCGGATGGTGAAACCCCAGTTGTTTTATTTTGAGTATTATTCAGGCTCCATTGTATGTTTCCGACATGTGTGTCCCATTCTCGTTCATCCTGACCATAATTGGATGCCGCCAATGATTCTAAAATGGTTCGGTTATATCGTTCTATTTGCCCGTTGGCTCGCGGTGTAGCAACTGAATTTAAGATATGTTTCACACCAATAGATTTAATATAACGTTTGAATAAGTCCGAAGTGAAACTGGTACCCCTGTCTGTTATTATTATTTTTGGTATTCCGATTATATGAAATAGATCTTTTAGAACTTTAATAGTGGTCTTACTTTTTACATCTCGTACTGGTTTTACAAATATGAACTTACTATACCCATCAATAATTCCCAAAATATATTCGTTCCCATTCTTGCTTCTTACAAATGGACCTAAATGGTCCATGTGCAACGTTTGGAACGGTGTGTTGCCTTTAGGAATAGGATGCAAGTACCCACTACTTTTATTTGTAGATGCTTTGTTGTATGCACAGTTGAGACATGACGAAACGTACTTTTTAATGAATTTGTTCATTTTTGGGAACCAAAAGTCTTGTTTTATATTGTCTAAGGTTTTGTCTATAGAAAAGTGGCCAGATTCGTCATGTCCCATCTGGCAAATGCGCCACCTTGCTCCGCTCGGCACAACCCACTTTAATTGATCTCCTATCTTTCGGTATATTTTATCGTTTTGTAAAACATAATTGTCGACAATATCCTTGATGTCCTTTTTGTCTGTGTTCAGAATAGCTCTAACCAATTTCAGTTTGGAGTCCGTTAATTGAACAGAATGAAGCCAATCAGTTGTGCCGATATTCATAATTTCTAATTCTTCCGACTGTAAGAACTCAGCATTATCTTGGGACTTCAGCGGGTTACGGCTCAGAGCATCGACATGTTTCATGTTATCTCCGGGCCTGTATTCTATACTAAAATCATATTCCTGGAGTAGCAACCACCATCTCGCAATGCGTGGTACTAAGTCTCTTTTCGTGAGGGTAGTTCTAAGAGCACTGCAGTCTGTATAAACTTTAAAACGTAATCCGATTAAGTACGTACGAAATTTCTTTAGAGACAAGACGACAGCTAGAGTTTCCAACTCATAGGAGTGAAGAAACTCCTCCTCCTTCGTCGTTTGTTTACTAAAGTATGCTACAGGACGTAAAGGTAATTTCTCGTCTGATTTTTGAAGTAGAATTCCTCCAACTCCTAGTTTGCTAGCATCGCAATGCACTTGAGTAATAAATGATGGGTCATAGAGTGCTAAAAGAGGTCTCTCAATCAATTTGGATTTTATCATGTTAAATGCTGTATCTTGGGATTGTCCCCAGGACCATGGAACATTAGCTTTTGTGAGACTAGTAAGCGGCTTTGCGATAACGCCAAAATTGTGAATAAATCTTCGGAAGAAACTAGCCAAGCCGACGAACTGTCTGACTTGATGTATGTTCGTTGGAGTCGGGAAAGATGCGACAGCATCAGTTTTTTTGGTACCAGGCCTTAGTCCATCCTTACATACTTCGTAACCTAAATAGTCTAAAGATGTTTGAAAGAAAAAACACTTATTTATGTTAAGGGTAAGGCCTGCTCTCCGTAGGGATTCGAATATCCTTCTTAATTTATCAATTCCTTCGTTTATAGTTACTGCAGGTGACAATAAGTCGTCCATATACGGCATTGCAAGCTCATACCTATCCTTGCCTAGAGCTTTGTTAATCATGTGCTGAAATACTGCCGGGGCATTAATTAAACCGAAGGGCATCTTCGTGTACTCGTAATGCCCATCAGGTGTTATAAATGCCGTCAGATGTCTAGAATCCTCGGCTACAGAAATCTGGTGATAACCAGACTTCAGGTCTAAACTCGTAAAATATTGTTTTCCACTCAATCGATCTAGTTGGTCATCTATCACTGGCATTGGGTAGGAATCCTTCACAGTTTTTTTATTCAAGGCCCGATAGTCAACGCATAGACGATACTCGCCGTTTTTCTTTTTAACTAGGACTATCGGGCTAGCATAAGATGACTCAGATTCTCTCACGATGCCAGCATCCATAAGTTCATTTACTAAGTCTCGGACTTTTAGTCTTTCGATGTATGGCAAGCGATATGGCTTATAAGATATTGGCACATCGTCTTGCAATCGTATGTGCATTTCTGTTATAGTAGTTGTTCCAAGCTCATCCAATTCTAATGCAAAGCAGTCACGGTATTCGTTTATAAGATTTAGTAATCTTGTCAGCTGGTCATTATCTAAGTCTGATCCTATATTTAACATATCCATAGTCAAAAGTCGAGTCGGTTGATGGTGAGTGTTAGTGTTAAGTACGGATGTTGTTACTTGATTTACCTCCATTGCAGAGTTGTCTATTATATTGGGTAATGATGGTATTTGTCTAGCGCGGGCTAATAGTTTGCCTTGCTGAATGCATATGTCTCCTCCGGAGAAGTTTATCACTGGTAATATTCCATGGCCGTTTTCAACTTTGTAGATTCCTGGGATTGTCATTAGCTCTTCTCCAATCTTATATGATATATTACCAGGTATGTATATTAGTCCAGTATAATCTGTACCACAATGTACATTTACTCCGCTTAAACTAGTAACTATAGCACTATCGACATTATAAAGATTAATTTTAGCTAATTCAGGAGCATCTGAGTAAAGAGTTAAGCTTTTATTCGTTTTGTATACAACCACATCTGGTCTCTCAGTGATGCTATGTCCAATTAGTATGTCGGTATTTAAAAGATCATCAGGTACTACATATGCATCAACTTCAGCTTTGACGTAATCAACGACTATTTCGATGGGTACTCTTCCAAGAGGTATGACTGTGCCAAATGCAAAACCTCTGATTAAAGGTAAGTCATTGAATTTAAGTTCCAAAGACAGCTCATTGGCCACGTTCCTCTTCATAATGGTGCATTGACTCCCAAAATCTATAAAAGCCGTCTTTTCATAACCGTTAATTTTGACTGTCTTATTGTAAATGTTAGCCGGGCTATCATGGTCAGTAATACGCAGTACCTTTTTGTCCGTACTTGTTTTATCATCTACTCCTGGTCTCATATTGTTATTTTGTTCACGCCTACAATGTTCCGCTATGTGACCCATACGGTTACATTTAATACATTTTTGTAATTCTTTAGGACATTTGGGAACTGTATGACCTACTTCAGAGCAATTAAAACATCTAGGAGTGCGTATATTTCTATTAGTTTTTATCGGACCATAGCCAGGACCTTTACCATTGCTTGTTTTGTTGGTTAGGTTTGGTTGGTGCATTGTTCTTTTATCTTTATAAATTTTGACAGTGATACTACGTAAGTATCGAAGGAGTTTATTAGGACTTTTGAAGTTTGCCCCTTGAGCGTTCAACCTGATATTATTATCGTAGATGCCATGTATTATACAATCGACCGCATCTTTACCTTTAATGTTACAATGATTAACAAGTTTTGCCTTGGCATAGAAATACTCTTCTAATGTTTCCTCCCGCTTACTCTTCCTTTCTAGCATCTCTGACAATCGATCCGCATAATTTCTATCGTCAGGGAAGTTTTCCAATAATAATCTCTGCCACTGCTTCCAACTAAAATTAACTGACGATAAACCTTCATACCATTGATGTGCTAAGCCTGTGAGCTTAGGCAATGCGTGAAACACTGTTTGTTTGTCGCTCCATTTATAAATAGTGGCTGTCTCGTTGACTTTTTTAAGCCACGATTTTGTAGACTGTGTCTTTTGACTTGGATCAAAATTAGGTATGACGTCATGAGCTCCTATGAAAGAATTACGACCATGGTTGCTTATAGCTTCTATAAATCTATCCATCGTGGTCGTGGAAGGGTCTTTTGTGTTTGATTTGTTTCGTCGACTGCGACGCCGTTTCTGTCTAAGTTTTGATCGAGAACGCCTAGAGCTAATAGATGATGTTAAGCTACTATTTAAGTCACTTGACTTACTAGACCTGTTTGTATCAGTACTGGATCGACGAGAGGTAAGCGAGTTTTCTAAGCTGCTCCTGCTACTGCGACGAGGGATACGCACGCGACGCGACCGGTGTTTCGTTGCGCTAGATCGAGCACTACTTCTGTTTCTTCTATCGGTATGTCTTCGCCTAGATTGTGTGCGGTAGTGGCGCCTATATTTACGTTGCATCTTACGATCGCGTGAGTTATCCCTATGTGTCTCCCGTCTATGCATTGGAGTATGTGACCTGCGGCGTTTCTTCTGTATAGGTACATCGCATTCGTTTCGTCTTTTTCTCCCATGTGGTCTATGGTTCTCCAATGGTGGAGTTCCACAGTAGACATGCGAGCCGCGCCGGCGTGGCGGCGCCGCGCCGAGCTCGGGCTGCGCCGCCGCCGCCGCGAAATTTGCCCGGCGCGCCGGCCGAGGTGATTGAACTCCGCGCGACTTGTCGCGACATGACTGCGGGCGATTTGTCGGCCGACCCGGGCTGGGCATTTCATTACATCAAAATTCGTTCACAGGATCGCACGTGCGGTCAATAACTAAAAAAATGACAACCTTCAAGAACACTAAAATTAAACAGTTTTCGGTGTCTATTTTATACGACGCCAAACTGAAGACAAGTTTTTGTTGGCGGTATTTTGGTGATTTAGTTATCGAAGAGGATAATAGAAAGAGGAAAGTGTGCAATGATCAAGTGTTTTGCAATGCATGCTTGTCTGGTGCCAAAGAAGAGAATGATGAAATATCATTTGGATTGTAAGTAGCTCACTCGCCAACTTATTAGTAGGTTTAACCTCAACTATTTATTAGGGTTTACTTAGTATGTAAGTATCTACCTCTTACCTACGAGTATTTATAATCACAAAATGTCAACTGTATTTTAACTTTTAGTTTTTCATTTTGGCCATCGACATCGCGATCGTCATAGTCCATCGTCATGATGAGAGAATGCTGAACTTCGCAAAGTAAAGGATAAATATTTGTTCGTTCGTAATTCGTATTGAAATTTGCAACAAACAATATAGTATGTTACTTGTATAATAATTAGTTAAAACTAACTACCTAAACTAACTACTCGTAATTAACTTAAAATTAAATCTATCCTATCTTTTTTTTTTTTTTTGTTTAACGTATGGAAAATGCTTTACGCATACCCCGACACGTGGGCGCGCATCGGGGTTATGTGGGACTCTCCTCTGCACTGCTATCAGGCGATAAAAGCTCACCTGATCGAAGTGCAGAAGCCTACCCACTAAAAACCACACGATGTATCCTCACTGCCGGGTTGACGGTCTGGGATCCTTGTCGGGAAGCAACCACACCGTCTCGGCGCGGCCCGGCCTCTAAAGAAGCCGGGCCACCTCACGGTTCGGGGGGGATGCCCGGATACATGTGGGCATCCCCCCCCAAAGGTGCAGGACCGTGCAATGCAGACAAAAACCGCCCAGTTTATGCCCGCTGGTCCCGCTTAAGGGAATGCAGCATTGGTGTTATACCGCCGTCGCCGCAATCCCCTGCGTCTCCTACGAATTGAGTTTGCCTGGGCATGACTCTCGCGTTCCCTCTCCGCCGCCTCCTTCTGCGACATCACCTCCTCGCAGAAAGAGGTCACCGCCTTCCAGGATCTGTCACTTTCAAGCATAGCTTTTACCAAGCCTGGCAGTGAGAGATCCCGTCCAACCTCCGCAACCAAAGTGCGGCGCTGTTCAGACCACGCAGAACACACTTGTAGTGTATGTGCCACTGTGTCTTCGACTTCGCCGCAATGGTGACACTGTGGGGTCTCTTCCCTGCCGATACGGTGCAGGTACCTGCCGAAGCAGCCATGCCCGGTCAGGACCTGCACGACACGGTAGGTCAGGGAGCCGTGCGTTCTTTGCACCCATTCGTCTAGAACAGGGCGCACCGCCTCTATCGTCTCTTTGCCAAACTGAGGATGGGCTAGAGAGTCCTTCCATTCGCGCAATATGGTCTCTTGCGCTAGTTCCTGTATTCGGCGAACCTCTCGAGGAGCCAATCGCTCATCTCTCTCCAAGGCCTCAATCCTGCGTTTGTACGTCGCCGCTAAGACTTTGGCCTCGAGTTCCCACGGCGGTGTGGCTGCGAGAACACATGCGGCCTCACCAGCCACAGAGCTGTAACCCCGTATAGCTCTCTTTGCCATGATTCTCTGTGGGCCTCGTAGTAGAGCCTTGCTCTCTTGGGTGAGAGAGTCGACCCACACTGGCGCGCCATAAAGAGCCATGCTCTTAATAACTCCGGCGTATAAGCGGCGGCAGCTCGCACTTGGACCGCCAACATTGGGCAGAACTCTGCACAGGGCCGAGGACGCCTTTATTAACCTTGGTGTTAGCCGACGGAAATGCTCGCAAAAGGTCCAGCGAGCGTCCAGGGTGAGGCCTAGGTATTTAACATACGGCTTAACCTCAATCCCTTCATCATCCACTGGAATGCGGGACCCAACAGGGGCTCGTCTGCAGCGACCATGGAAGAAAATGGCCTCTGTCTTATTGAGTGCGACCTTGAGACCCAACATTCTTATTCGCCCTACAACCAGCGTGGTGCCCACCGACGCTAGGCGTTTTGCGTCGTCGAAATCTTTGCCCCGGGCTGTGACAAGAGTGTCATCCGCGTAGCAGATGACACTCATCCGGGGCAGCAGCACTCCACGCAGAACCCAGTCAAAACCGATGTTCCACAGGAGTGGACCAAGTACCGAACCCTGTGGAACACCTTTTTCGACCGAATGCTCCAAAAGCGCCCCTTCTTTACCATGGCATAGCACTTTTCTACCGGACAGGTAGCTCCGTATCAGCCGCTGGATGTATCGCGGCAGTTTGTGGTAGCGGAGGGATTCCTCTATTACAGCAAAAGGGAGTGTATTGAATGCATTGGCGATATCTAAGGATACCGCCAATAGACACTCACCCTTTGTTTCAGCCTCTCTACACAGCCTCCTGAGCTCTGATATAGCGTCCACTGTGGATTTTCCGTAGCGGAACCCGTATTGGCGGTTTGAAATGTCTGGACCATTATCTTTCAGGTGCCGCTGAATACGATCCGCTATTACGCGTTCGAATAGCTTGCTCGCCTCGTCCAGCAAGACTATCGGGCGATATGCCGCAGGGGAATCGGGGGAACGTCCCGCTTTCGGTAGAAGGCATAATCGACCCTCTTTCCAAGGCTTCGGGAATGTTCCGGTAGCGAGACATTGGTCGAAGAGATCCCTCAATCTGTCACCTAGGTGTTTTAGGGACATAACTAGGACACGTCCGGGCACTCCGTCAGGTCCTGGGGCCTTGTTTTTTGCCCTTAGCCTGTCCACTGCAGCGCTGAACTCTGCTTGTGTAGTGAGCGGAACGTCTTCTTGTAAGGCTAATTCTAGCTCGGGTGGCATCATCGCCGGCGGGGTGAACGGTTCTTGGGACGGAAACAGCCCCGAAACCACTCTCGCCAGCAACTGCGGTTCCATCTCCTCCGTAGCGGGTGCTTTGTTCTGCAGTTTATCTCGTACCATGCGATATGGGCGCCCCCACGGGTTGGCGTCCAGCTCTGCAATAAACTCCCGGCGCGATAGGTCCTTGGCGTTGTTGATGGCAATCTGCAAGGCCTTTTTGGCATCCTTATAGGCAGCGTGCAAACGTTCCTCTTCCTCTTCTGTATGACGACGACGGCGACAACGTTTATGTGCGCGTCTAGCGGCATTACTTGCAACCCGAAGAGAAGATAACTCGTCCGACCACCAATAAACAGCCTTCTTTTTGGGGGGCGGTTTCGTCACCCGTGGCATTGCTGTATCGCACACGTTCGACATGGACTTACGGAAGGCCAATGCCTTAGCGTCTACTCCACCAGTTGACCGAATGGGGTTCCAACTCTCCACTATCGCAGCTTCCTCTAGCTTTTCAATATTTAAGCGGGAGAGGGCCCATCGAGGAAAACGCTTATCCCTTCTCCCGCTGCTATTAAGAGCTGTTGCCGACCTTTGGGCGCACACGACTTCAAATTTTATGTAGTCGTGATCAGAGAGCGTCTCCTCCTCTGACATCACTCTCCATCCCACTATCCGCCTAGCAATACCTGGGGTGGCCAGCGTGAGATCCACTATGGAACCTCCGTTGTGTCTCACGCAGGTAAATGTAGACCCTACATTCATGATGGAAAGGCCAGATGATGAAGCAAATTCCGCCACTATTTCGCCTCGTACATCAGTGACGGGGGATCCCCACACCGAGGATTTTGCATTAAAGTCCCCCATCACGATTACTTGTAGAGGTGCGAGCCTCCTCACTACACCGGCAAGTTCTGCGACGAAGGTTTCCAGCTCAGGAACTGGACGGGTGCCAGAGAAGTAAACCCCGATGATTGCAATATCGCCCCATGTTGCGGCAACGAACCCGCGCCCCCTTTCCCGGACCAAGAGAGGAAGCGAATGCCTGGCTGTGATGATAGCCACCAGGCCGTTCGAATCGCCAACCCAGTGTGGTTGTGGAGGTACAGAGTATGGCTCTGATGCAACTGCCACATCCACCGACAACTGTGCCATCGACTGCAGGAACAGGTCCTGCGAGGTGGAACAGTGGTTTAAATTACTTTGAAGGAAGTTAATTTGACGCTGTCTGTCCATCAGGTTCAATCATCTCAACTTCCTCCACTGAGTCACGTGCCACTGCAGAAGGGGGGCCCCGGGTCCGCTGGGCCGTTTTCTGTTCCGTTCGTGGCGGGTTACATCTTCTCCCTCCCATGATGTGCTTAGCTGGCAACTTGTGCTCAGTGCATATCGCACAGCATAGCTCAGCCGTGCATCCCTCAGCGCGGTGTCCAGCCGTACCGCATCGGAAGCAGAGTTCACTACGGTCGTGCTTAGACTGGCATTTTTGGCGCGTATGGCCAATCCCCATACAGCGGAAACACCTCATGGGTTTTGGCTCCAGTGGTTTAAGTTGCACTGAGCTCCAACCTATCAACAGCCGACCAGAGTTAAGGATAACTTTGGCAGCTGCTAGTGGACATTTCACTATTATCGAGCCCAACCCACCTGGTCCAACTCGGATTTCGCTCGCTCTGATAGTGTCAGCGGAGCATCCTCCTTTTATAGCCACCGCTTCCACTACTTCCGATTTCTGGATGGAGTCATCCAGACCAGTAATGCGTAGATCTATGCATTTCACCGGTCTGGTGACTTTTGTGTCCGGAAACATTTCCCTCAGTTTGCTCGCAAGGGCGTCCGCCTTGTCCCCACTCGAAGCTCCTGGGACTTGCAGAATACGTGCCCCTGTGGCAGAGTGTCTTACTCGAACACCCTCGATACCAATATCTTGGAGCTTAAGTGCTTCTCTCGCTTTCCTCAGCACATCGGAATAGGTCTGTCCTTTTTCCAGAGCTTCAGGAGCCAATGTCAAGACCACCGCAGTAGTTTTGGGAGGCGCCAGCTTAGCCTTTTTCCTCCTCTTAGCTTGCTGGGGTTTAGCCTCTGGGCTCTTGGTAGTCGTCGCCTTTTTGCCTGCCGTTGGTGTTGTGGCAGTCGGGGCTTTCTTCTTTTTCTTCTTCCCCTTTTTAGTGACGGTCGTCCAACCACTGTCATCAGTGGGGACCGTGGGACTCACATTTGACTGTGTCGCTTGTCGAGGTGCTTGACGACCCAGGGCTTGGGTATTCTTGCTCCTCGATGCAGGCACGGATTTGGCAGGTTTAGGAGGAGTTTCGGCTGTTACAACCTGTTCGGGCGGTAACTGTTGCGCCTTTTTCTTCCTATCAGCTGCTAGTGGTGGTCTCAGGATGGGGGCTGGAGGTAGCCTTTTTTCCAAACTGGAAAGGCGAACATTGAACATTTCCCCCAACGAAATAGTCAATGAGCGTTTAAGATCTTCGAGCGGGTCCTCGGTCGCTGAAGCTAGCCTCTGGGAAGTTGAGGGTTCCCGAGGACACGAGTGACGCTCGGAGAAGGCTCTGCGTAGGGCCTTCATTTCCGCTTTCATGTTCTCGACTTCTTGCCGGAGCCTCGCATTGTCCGCTTGCAAGCGTCGAGTCTCTTCTGTCAATGTCCGAGTGGTAAATGCCTCTATTATATCCCGGAGTGCCTCGGATGCGTCCAGGATAGTTTTCTGGCATGTTCCCTTCATATTCTTTGATTTCTTAACGACGCCAAGAATTACTCCTACTTCGTTAAGTGCCTTTTCCTTGAGCGCTGACGATGGCATCGTAGACGCAAAATCGTCAAGGGATGCCGTCTCAGGTGGTTTGGATGAGCGGGTCTCTGCAGGCGTCGGAACGACATCGACAGCATCAGCCTCCATCGCTGCTAGTCGTTGTTGCCTTTGCTCCTCCCTAGCTTTACCAACTCCTATATATTTGCCAGTAGTCGGTGGGCGGCCTCGTCCTCTGCGAGCTGTGGCAATCTTGGGCATTGTCCCAGATATGTTGGTCTCGGTGTCAGAATTGGATTCTGCGGAATCGAGAACTGCACGTGGTCGCTTACGACTGCTTTCAGCCGCATCCGTCGTGTTTTGTGATGTCATCGACATTCGTGATGACCTTATGTCGTCCTCAGAGTTATTGGTATACTCTTCATCGTTGTTGTTCTTTGTACTCGACAATGAGCACGCAGAAAACACCCTCTCGTCCTCATCCGAGGAAATTGCGTCCGAAAACGTCTCTCCTTCGCCTTGTACGGGCCCAGCATTAGATTCGGCTCGGTTGTTTGGCGGACACAGAGCTTCGTCCTTATCTTGCGAGGTGCCAGGAACTGGCACAACGCACCTCTCCAAAACTACTACAGGTGATTTCCAAGGCTCTTTTGGTTCACCTGCTCCAATGACCGAGCTGGCCCTGCTTCCTCTATTACCGCTTCTAGACCTCGCTCTCGGGGTCGGCTCACAATGTACCGATCCGGAGTTCGAGGCGGATCTCCCGCGTCTTGGTGCGTCCACACCCGCACCCGGCCCATCTCCTCTGTTCGGAGATTCAAACTCAGCACTCCGCTCGCTTCCGCCCGAGCTGGGCCCACTGACATCAACTGGGTATTTTTTGTTTTTAGTAAAAGATTCCATATTGAGTCCCACGAGTATGGCAAGAACTAAAAAGTCCGCCCAGACAGTGCTGCCTTGTCCAGGTAAGGCTAGGGTTGTGAAGATGGGGGTCGCCAGTTCCCCACCTCCAGAGGACGCGTCGCGACTGGGAAAAGCCCCCAGCCACAAACCCCTCGGCCGCGTCTACCTTGGGCTAGCTGTTTTTTACTGAGGTTGTCTCCTCTTGGGGTCACCCAATTAAGGGCAGCCCCCGCCCCGGCTCCGCGCTTGCGGAGTAACGGGGTCGGCCGGTAGTTGCTGATCGAAACAGCACCCGACGCTCACGCCACCGTGACACGCCAGGCCCACCGCCCTCTCGCTGGCACGGCCGCTACCCGGGATGCCCAGGACGCCCGCCCAGCCCGAACCGCGCCGCCGCTTCCCGACTTACCGTCGGGGCGCCGGCACGGAGCCCACACACGCGAGGCTTCTCGCGTGGCGGAGACAGAACTCCGCCGCCCTCCCGTCGTCTGACTTTAGCCGTGGCGGCTCAAAGATACTTTGAGCGGCCACGTTGCCCAGGGTGCACCACGTGGAGGTAGCCAGACTTCGCACCCCAAATCTATCCTATCTAACCTAACTAAATCTAACCTTTTTTTTTTTTTTTTTTTTTTTTTTTTTTTTTTTTTTTTTTTTTTTTTTTTTTTTTTGACGCTGAGAAATGCGTTACGCATACCCGCTACACCCAGCGCGGGCTTCACGGGTTATGTGGGACTCCTCCTGTGGCCCCACCCCCAGAATGGGGGTTAGACAAGAAACAGGAGTTTACCCACTAAAACTCAGCGATGTCCCTCGCATGGAAGGCGATGCACGGGATCGGCCCGGAGGCCATACACCGCGCGGTTCGCCCCCATTTCGGCCCGCCCTGAAAAGGGCAGGTCCCTCGCGGGTTGGGCGGCACATCTCAGAGACATTCGAGACGTACCCCCCCAGACAGGGCGGAGACGTGCAATGCCGGCCAGTGCGCAAACCAGCCAGCTGCCCCCGACTAGGGACTAGAGATGCGCGACTGTGCAATCTCTAGTCTCTTTCCCATCTATTGGAAGGACTCCACACAGGCAGAGCCCTTATCGTGGATCCCTCCCCCCGTACGGTCGCAGCTACCACCGGAGTACGGCCCGACCACAGCCCTGAAAAGGGCGCTATCAGGCCTCATCAACCGGCTCCGCCGCTCCTCTCTGCGCGGCCCCGGAATGGTACCGCCCGGACCGGCCGCCACACACACCAAAGCGGTGTGTATGGCGGCCGAGCCGGGCACCCAGACCGGGGCCACAGAGGAAATCCCCTTACCTGCGAAACGCAGGTCGACTCCCCATGTACCTCTCACTAGCAGCGACACAGGCGCACCCGGCAGACGTAACCCTGCCAGGGAACCAGTCAACTGCTAGCCGCTCCAGCCGTCCCCCCCCCCGAGAGAGATGAGCACGCTAGTGCGTGTCCATCACCCCAGGGAGGTCCTCGGCCGGTACCGCACGAGTACCTTGGGGCACGGGAACCGACCGTGCCCGTACGGAAGGTGGGGAGCACCTCTTGCTCCCCATCACGTGTCCGCTCGGGAGGCCTGCAGCCGCGCAAACAGCGCAGCGAGCCTCATTGCGGCAACACGCCGCCTTGTGCCCCTCGAGACCACACCTGAAGCAAGCTCCAGATCGGTCCTCCTTGGAGGGGCACACCCTCCGTACGTGGCCCGTGCCCATGCACTTGTAACAGCGCAAGGGCAACGGGTCCAGGCGTTGCACTCTTGCCGAAGTCCATCCGACTCGCACTCTTCCCTCCCTTGTCAGCGCGTTGGCAGCCGCGATCGGGCAACGCAGCAAGGCCACATTCAAACCACCCCTGCCTGGCGCTATTGGTCCCACCAAAATTTGTTCAGGAGGGCAACCCCCCAGAGAGGCCACCGCACTCCTCACATCATCCGCTCCAACAGAGTCGTCGAGCTCCGTTATTCTAAGGTCCACCCGTTTTATGGGTCTCTGGACCTTCACCGACTCATCAAACAGACCCTCCAGTTTTGAAGCAAGTCGGTCCGCCTTTGCTACGCTTTCCTCTTCGGCACCAGGGACCATGAGAATCAGGGCTCCCGTGGCTGCTCTGCCCATCTTGATGCCAGGAATACCCAACTCGGATAAATCAATATGGGACCTGGCCTTACTCATCACCTCTTTATACGATATCCCCCTGGCCTCTGCCTCAGGGGGAATCGACAGCACCACTGCGGTGGTATTTGGCACTTTCGTCTTCTTGTGTCTGCCTCGCTTCTTCCTCGTGTGAGGCGTCTCGGTAGGAGCAGTAACAGGTGCAGGTGCAGGTGCAGGCGCCCTGCTGCGCTTTGTTCCACCCCTGCGAGTCACTTCCGCCCAACTCTCCTGTCGACTTGCGTTGGTCGTCCTCACCTCCCCAGCCACGGTGCGCGCTGCAGGGGGTTTCCTCCCTTGTTGCTGTTGAGCTTGTTTCCGCTGCTGTTGCTGCTGTCCTGGCTTATGTTTGGGCAGAGATTTGTTTCTGTCAGAAGCCAGTGGAGGTCGCAATGGGGGGCGCAAGGGATTGCGCCAAGCCTCCTCCGACTGGCAGCCAGTCTCTTTAGTTTTGCAGGCCGAGAGATTCGCCTGACAACCTGCCTCCCTGCTAAACAGCCCTCTCTCCACTTGACAGACTGAGTCGACTCCAACCCTGTCCGTCCGTAGCTCCAACAATTTCCTCTCATATTCGGCAAGCACCGTTTCATTCAAGTGTCTCATATACACAAGTCCTCTGCTTAATGCATCCCAGGCATTTTCAACCTGCTTACAATGTTTATCCCTCCCTTGAACAACCAAATCATCGAACAAATCTTGCATCGCCGCCTTGGAAGTCTCCATCACTTTCATAACCCCTTCATAGTGTAGTATTTCCGTTACCTGATTTTTAGTTACGGGTTCATTTCCACTCTTTAATCCCTTCTCTGGCCGATTTCTTATATTCCCAATTACATTCGTCCTGTCATTTCCGTCCGAAGACGAACTATTGCTCTCGTCCGTACTTGATGGTCTATTCCGGTTTCTGCTTCTGCTACGCTCTCTTACGCCCGAGCTAGGCCCACTCTCCTCCTTTGCTAACTCCTTCCGAGCGAAACGCCCTTTATCGTCACGCAATAATTCTCGCCCACTTCCGCCCGGGCTGGGCCTCCTCTCCTTACTTTTGGTTTTGGTTTTTATAATAAGTTCACTCATATTAGTCCCACGAGAAGTAGGCAATTGAAAAGTCCACTTAGACAGAGGCCATGTATCTAAGCAAGCCTAAGGTTATGAAGGCGAGGGTCGGCCGGTCCCCGCCTCCAGAGGTCGCGTTGCGACAGAATTGCCATCTGCCATTCACCCTCTGGCCCACGACAGGCTTAGGGTTGGCTACTTTTTCTCGTGGTTGTACCCACTCAGAGTCACCCAATAAAGGGAAGCTCCCTCGTCCCTACTCAGCGTAGGGGTACGAGTCGGCCGGTGGTTGTCTTGAAAAAAAGACACTCATTGTCTGTGTTGAACCACAGAACAACAAGCCCACCGCCCTCGTTGGCGCGACCGTATCCCGGGTTACCCCCGAGACGCCCGCCCAACCCGAACCGCGCCGCCGCTACCCGTCTTACCGACAGGGCGCCGGCCCGGAACTCTCACCAACAACGAGACTCCTCAAAAGAGGAAACCCCCCGTTCGCGACCAGGAAGG